>JAMPIV010023219.1:0-600000 GCA_024509875.1 Oreohelix idahoensis | reverse complement strand
GAAGGGTAAGGGCACTTCTATCACAAGGGAGTGTCCAAATCAGTGTAAACATAAATTAAAACATATTCAATTTATATTTTGAACACTTTTCAATCAGCGAAAACAATGCTGCTTTGGCTGAGCACGTCAATTCTGGAATCTGCCAACAACTTTTGTGAACAATTAAACAATGATTAATTTTAGCTGGTTCAATCCTCCACCTCCGATTTATATATATATATATATATATATATATATATATATATATATATATATATATATATATATATATATATATATATATATATATATATATATATATATATATATATATATATAATGAATTTTCATTTCAGTTAATGACTACCGCTTTAAGTGACTATCCTCGTGCCTTGTTTACAGTAATTGCAAATGCAAGCCGCACAACATACTGTTATTCCTTATGGTTCCCCCAGAAGAGTGATTTCACTTTTGCTTTTCAATTTGCTTCCGAGTTTTTTCAAAACACTTTTATTTCTTATGATGGAATTGCAAATGCGATGTTATTCTGCTTCCGAGTTTTAGCAAGAAGCAAATTGTGGCCATACAGCTGATGATGTTTGTGTTGATGGTACTTGTCGTATAGTGGGACTCGTCTCACTGTCCCGCAGTGGGCTGCTATGTGTTGATGATACTATGTTAAAACAAATCTTGACGATATAACATCACACGACAGACAGATGATGGGATGGAGAACATCTGGCGAAAAGTACTGCACTCAAACAGCGGTGAACAACAAAGATGATGTTTATTTACAGCTAGTCATCAAATCCGCTGAAATCATAATTCATGCTTAACCTTTCCTCTGAGGCGGGTCATCTCCCATAATAACAGTGTTCATAGGCAACTTTTGAAATAAATCTTCTCTCGCTCCAACATTTTTTCTTATATAGTCTGACGCTGTCTCTAAGATTACTAGCTAATCTACTGTTCTGTTATTCTTATTTCCTAACCCTAGATAAGGCCCGTAGGACTGGTGAAACTAATCGATGTATCTTTGATATAAGACTGGTCTAACCACCAGGGCTGTTTATTTGTATCAATAGTCACTTGCTCCACGCTGCCCCTAGCTACTGTCTATTGTCTCTACATCTAACACAACATACCTGTTCGTCTTGTAGTCTTGACAATTTGTTAACACAATCTTGAACTGGCGACATTGTCTTTCTTGTCTTTATCTATCATCTATTAAAAGTGACGTTTGAGCGTCTTGTTGGTTCGGCAAAATAATTTGATACAATACTGTGACCACAGCAACCAACCACCTTCAGTGTTTTGTTCGCCAGAATGAATCATCCAACATCGCTCGCCACTACACCACTTTTATACATAGCAAACTTGCTATCCTACGCTAAGCGCGTTCCAAAAATCAGATTCCCTTTATCTTATTCCCGCTTTAACATTTTTTTCGTTCTCTGCTAAAATGTGTTCACCCTCGCAACACTATCTCGTGCGTGTTTATTTTTTATCGCTCACCAAAACCTTTCAAGGGACGTAATTTAAAGTCATCTCCCTTTGCTGATTAAACTCAAAACCCGTACAATCTTCTTTAATCTTATTACTAAAACCTTACTATGCAAATCAGTCACACCATAATTTAGAACTCACATGAAATACCAAACCAAAACACCAAGCTACATCTCCCAAAAGGGGACCTACGGAGTTACCTCACTTCCCTCAAAACACTCTTCTGCTCATTTCACTTCCCCTTAACAAAGACATATAGTCTCTTAACAACTCTATTTAACTTCCTTAAACCATTTTTCTGTAATCTCTTTCATTCTTAAAGTCCCAAGCTACCGGTCACAAAATTAATAAGACAAATTTTCCTTTTCCGACTTGGCGCACCAAGAAAGAATAGTCCAAAATCCTTTTTTTTTTTTTTAACGTTCTTAATACTGTTTTTCGTAGCACTCTCTTTTCAAACAGAAATACATTATTGCTTATTTAAAAAACATGATTATTATTTTCTGTCATACATACTTCAGATATAAAAGGCATAGTGATTGTGTTGAACTGTATTTTTAAATCAAAAGTTTCTCTTTTCGGTGAGACACGACCTATTCAACCTAGACATACGGATAACGCCTGTTATATTAGGACGCATGGCTAAATAAAGATCTTTCGTTCTGGTGTATTGTTTAGCTTTGAGCTAGTGTCTCTTTTTCTTTAATGACCAAAAATTTAAAAAAAATAAGATTTAAATGTTGCCTTATTTTGGCGAGGCGCACCTCGTTTAAGATGGCACGTGTCCAATTATAGAATACCCTTTGATTCAGCATTGTGATAAAGACCTTTTTCTTAATAAATGTTGCGGCCTGATTCAGTTACGAAGATTTTTTTTTTTTTAAACAAAATTTTGCTTCGTTTTGGCGAGGCGCGTCCCGTTCAACCTAGCCAGTTATATTAGGGCGCATTTTTTTTTTTTTGAAAACTTTTAGTTGCTTTTCTTTTCAATTTTACAAAATCGTGTACATGTTACATAATGGAATACATAGAAAGTACATTTTAAATTGCATGTAAACACTCTTGTGTACTCACACATTCATTGCACAAATATCAAGGGTTAAACATTTTAAATAAAGTAATTGAGTAAAAATTGAATAAATAAAGTGAAACTAAATTCTAAAAATGGAAAGGATTAACATTGGTTTACAGTTGGTCACGCCTTACTGGGTGTTTTGTTTTGTTTTGTTTTGTTTTTCTTTCCTATTTTTGATTTATTCAGCTTCTTTAATGTCGTAAAATATAATACAAAAACATTTCACAAGTCATGTACAGAAGATAAAATGAAATTCTTACAGGACTGCTAGAAGCTGGAAATAATCTTGATTAAATATGATGGAAATAGATATCACTCTAAGTCTTGCGACACACAAATATTTGCATACATCAATTTTACACATGAACAAATTCCAATTCACCAAACTTTCACAAGAATGTGCATCTAATCTGTATTTTTTTCCGTATAGCGAAAATGAATATTTCGTAATAAAAATTATGTAATTTATTTAGAACTGCATACCCTCACAAGCCAACTGGCATATTCTTAAAACCCAAGGTCAGTACTACAAATTTCACACGCGGGGACAATTTCAAATGTCAAGGGTTCACAGCACAAGATTTCAAGTAGTATTCAGTAATCACACACTTGGCAATAATTTAAACAGGTCATAGTGCGTCTTTTATCGGATCCAACACAAAAATAAGAATCTTCAACTCAAATGTTAAGTCAGTACTATTATATGGCTCTGAACCATGGAGAACAACAAAGACAACAACCAAAAAAGCTAGTCTTTCATTAGCAGGTGCCTGTGTAGAACAGAATTATTAAAATGGTATGACAAGGTTACCAATGTGGAACCGATGATAAGAAACAGACAAGTGACAGTCGAACAAGAGATGAGAAGAAGACGATGGCGACGGACAGGACACACACTGAGGAAACCTGTTGATAGCATTACAAGGCAGTCCTTGTTCTGGAACCCCCAGGGCAAGAGAGGCAGAGGTAGACCAAGAAGCACATGGAGAAGAGAGCTGGAAACAGAGGTGAAAATGACGAGGAGAAAGTGGGAAGAACTTGAGATGATGACACGGGACAGGAGGACTTGGCATGTGTTGTTGTTATGATTAAAATTTATAACGATTATGTAGGTGTTATAGTAAGCTCGACAGGGCTTCATTTCTGATAATTTTATACGGAATTACTTAATAATAAAGGAAGTGACGTCATACAGATATGGTGTGGAAGCAGACGAGAATTTTGAAGCAGAAGTTTGGTGATCGTCTGCTAGAAGAGATGCAGCTGGTGTTTTAATGTGAGCGGACGCATGTGTGTGAGCTCCTGAAGTCTACTGTGTTTTTCCTGCATTGTACCATCACTAGGGCATCACGATACTATGTTGAGGTGTCCCTAGTTTACTCTAAGTCAGGAAATATATTTTGATGGCGATGTCTATTGTATGCAGATATTAATAATGGTGAGAATGCCAGGACAGCGTTGCCATAGTGGACGGACTGCCTGATGACTTTTGGAAGACTGCATATTACTTCATTTGCCTTTGGGCTAGAACAGATGTCATGGAGCTGTATTACCAATGTCAATTAAATTGTGTATCGTCAAATGTTCAAGAGTTATTGGCACATAATTTACTTTATGATGATACGTGTCTGTCAAGTACCCCTAGTTTTCACTTTGGCCTCGGATACTTCTCCGAACAATATATTGTTATAGACGGAATGCATCAGTGGATGGTGGCCTCAAGCCGGGATATTAAAACCCTTAATTTGAACTGTTTTAAGTTGGCCAAGTATATTGTCATGTCTGGAGGACTGTTTTTGTATTACAAGACAATGAAGTGTTTCAAGAGAACGAATTTCAAAATGGCGTTCCTGGTCGGCTGCGACGATTATTGAGTTCTAAACCTAACCCTAGTTGATGCACAATTGGATCGCTTTTCCCTGTGGCTCAGACGTTGGACCCAGGAGAAATTTGTTTTCAAAATCAGATAAATAGATTTATTGATCCATGCAGTGTGAGTTTGAATAATCTATTTGACAGGGTTCTTTCTGTTATATGCTTTATGTATATCTGTGATTACATGTTTGTTTGCAAGGCGGGTTGGTTGGTGGGACCTATGAATTCACTATACCTCCTTGACGGTCGTGAATTCGTAGGCGTTCTTTAGTTTTTGCATCTGATTTTTTCAACTTAAGGGGCCGGCGAACATAGCTGTGTGTTACTGCCTTGAGTGAATTAACCAGATTCATTATTTGTCTAGTTGTGAAGGTTCTGTAATTTTGGAAATTTGTATTTGTTGTCAAGTTCATTGTATTTTATTTGGTTTATTCTTCATTATTGTTTGTGAAATTTGTGCACCTAATCTTGCTATCCCTCAGTTATTAGATGTATTATATGTTGTGAAATTGTGCTTGTAGTGTCATAAGTGTGGTAGAGCCAAATTTTTTTCATTTATAAACAGTTCATAAATTTCTGCCTTGGTTCATTCCTTAGTATTTTCTTGTGTTGGCTCTTTCTACTGTTCTCCTGTAATCTTGTTTGTATTGCTATTTTTTGTTTGCTCCTAATGTACCATCTGTATTTCAGTGCAGTTGATTGATATTGATTGGTGAAAGATTTGTTGGTGATATTGATCACAGATTAAATATATATTAATTTATTTATAATTGGACAGGTTTGCGTCACAATAATAGTGTAATATGGCTACGCTGGAATATTTTGTGAAGATTGAGAAGGACTTTGGTATGGAGGGAGAAGCTTTAAGAACCTTTGCTCTCACTGAGCATGCAAAGGAAGTGAAAAGGTTAGACGACATTGCAAGGGAGGAGAGAGTCTTAGCTAGAGATGAGAAAAAGAGAGAGGAAGAATTAGCTGAAATAAAAAGAAAAGAAGAATTAGCTCTTGAACAAGATAATAAACCGCTAGAATTGGCTGAAATAAAAAGAAAAGATGAATTAGCTCTTGAACTTCAGGAGAAAAAATTGGCCTATGCTCAAAGGATGGCGGAAATTGAGTTGGAAAAATTAAGATGTGAACATAAACAGGTTCAACCAGCAGGTGAGGAGGCTGGAAAGAAAGACCATGCTTCTACTTTTAAATTAAATTTGCCCAAATTTAATCCCAATATAGACGATATTTCGTACTTTTTAAATAGACATGAAACATGTTGCCAGGAGTTCAGGATTGATAGAGCTACATCGCCTAGCAGGATAATGAGTTTATTCGTTGGTGAGGCTCTTCCTGCAGTCTGCACCATCGATGATCAAACTAGAAATGATTATGATGCTGTGAAGGCTTTATTGCAAAAAAAAATATCAACTGGAAGAAAATGAATACAGATTGAAACTGAAATCATTGTTGCCTGATTCAGCCAAAGATTTTGCTGAATTTATTGCATCTATTAACCTTTGTTTTTCTAGATGGCTTGATTTATCAAAAATTGATAAAATTGTTGATGGACTGGCTGACTTAATTTTAAGAGACGAAGTGCTGTCTTCAGTCAGTGGTGACTTTTTGTCATTTTTACAGGAGAGAAAGCCTGAGTCATTGTCTGCTTTGGAAAGTCTTGGACGACAGTACCAAATTGCACATCTTGGAAGGAATCTTAGCAAGGCTAACATAAAGGATCCACTGCCAGTGGCATCAGCTTGAACTATGACGTACAATCCACCCAGTCAAATTCTAATCCAGCCTATCTTACGACAATATTTAAATTAGACGCACTCTCTCTTCTTGTACAAAGTACAAGTTACACCACACTCACGTACACACAATTTTGTGACAGAAATACGTACAGACGTGAACACAAAACTATGGATAACATATATATACGGGCAGGGGTTTGACCAACACTATAGCTTAAGGTTTATTACGTTTATTTTCACTAGAAATATCACAACATCAAGAAAAGCATTTACATCAATGAATTTTAGTTTACAGATAAAAGGAAATAAAATCTAATAGGCCCTCCCTCTTATAAAGGAAAACAAGAAAAATCCCAACAGAGGTAGTTAACCCAAAAGAGATCAAACATTAACAGTGGGAATAGTCAGGACGGGTAAAGAATAATTCCTTAATTTAACCTATCCCGTGGGCACTCAGATTAGTGAGAAATACATAAAGAAGATTGGTATGTTAGTAGTAACCTAAGAAATAAGTATCTTTCTATCCGTTCGCTCACAACAAACAAACAGTGGCCACTTTCAGATTTGATTACCAAATGTTGACGCAGCATACATTCCAAGGAATAAATCACTAACAGGTATTTAATACTGTTCAGTCATATTTCGTTGACAATTGCAGCCCCAGACTATCCGGTTTTGCTGGCTGCTATTTCTCGGGAGTCGCTGTAATTGATGCGTTAGTATTTTTCCTGGATATTACTCCTTTCACTGCAGGTATTGGCTTTGGATAAGTGTTTCTATTTTGGTGGCACCTTTGCTGATGTTAATAGAGAGATATACTTTCAGTGGTCTAGCCTCAGGTGGCTGTGACATACTCTGACTTGATGAAATGTTCAAACAAGAAACGAATGTTATTTCTCAGCTGTTCTCTGAGGGAAACAGCCGAGGATGACCAGTGAGTTCTCTCGAGGATAATCCCGTGATAGTAAAATTTACTGTCAGATATTTTTGTAAATGGTGATGTATATTCTGCCAAAGCAGGCCAGCAATATATATATATATATATATAATCTTCTGATATATAGTTCTAGTCCAGTTACACGTTAAATTTTCTAGTTATTGTTCTGGTTTTTGACCACTCTCGGGGATGGAGAAGGTAGACCGCCCAGGGTCACAACAACAGATTTTTTACAACAATGTCTGTATATTTAAGAATATAGGACCTTAATACTGTAAAACGGCTAGTTCGCAAGTGTATGACCAGCCTAGAAAATAGATAAACATGTAATGTTAAGTCCTAATTCTAGTCAAGGGGAGTTTATCTGTAAAATACTTGTAAGTACAGGCCGGATCTTTGTTATCTCCCTTGAGTAGTTACTTATATGACCGGGGATCCTCTCGAACCTTCTAGATGAGCTGAGTTCACGGCTCAGTGGTGTTTTTGCGCGGGGATGAGATTTCTTTTTACTGAGCTGTTTTTTAGGCGGGGAAATTTATCGTGACATTGGAATGCTGAGAGAGCGGAGTGAAGGGACTGACGATTATGGTCAGTGTGTCCCGATATAGAGAATTGTTTTGATAAAAGGGATTTTGATATTTCCTAAGATTTCATAAAGCCGTGGATATAAGGCTTGGATATATTCTGCAGAATGTCCGTTGTTAAAGATTTTTTCGGGCCACGGATAGGCCATTAAGTTTGATATCTCCGATGAGGGAGATTTGTGAAGGTCGACAGATCATTATTATAGGGAAGGTGTTTTTCTCCCATGAGTTATGTTGAGTCTGACGATACAGACATTATTGTACTGCGATATAGGCAGTTCCCTTTGCTGTAGGGATAATTTGGACCAGGAAACTTTATCATTATAAACTGCCGTACTTATGCAGCTGTTGTGCTTGGATTTTTATGCTATGTACTTAACCACCTACGGATTTGGTGTTCATGAGATGTATCCTATTTTGCTGTGTGTTGTAAACTGTGACAATGTACTTAGTGATGCCCTCGTGACTGTGGAGTATTTAACAGTGTAGAACGATTAGGAGTTTCAACCTTTTCCTGACTCCTACATGTGCGTTGGTGTGTGTACGAATATCGTTGACTTATGTTAGAACTACATGCATTCGTGTTCTTTGATGTCTGTACACCCACACACCTGGTCGGCCACCTGTAAGCCCGACGAATGCTGATTTGTCCTTCATCGGCGCACATAATACTATAACATTTAATCATCTTCTTCCACCACTCAATAACTCACTTGGATATCAATAGTGATGGCCAGTTCCTACTTTACCAGTGAATCACCAACAACCCATCCAGTATCATGTAATCATAATAGAAATCAAATTCTAACACCCTACGCGTTTAGGTAAGACCTGTAAATCACTCCGGTATTTAATTATATATATTTAAAAACACCCGAGTGTCTGGTTTATTTTTAACACGACATAAGAACACTAGTCGTTTATAAAATTACACATGATGTATTAGGAATGATTATACTTCGTCGTTTATCAAACACCAAGCGTCTTATTAATTAATTAAACATCTATTTCCTGGGGAATAGCTAGTAATTAAATTTGCGTTTACAGCTGGAGAAATTAGCTATATGTTTATTTAATATGTGTCGATTAACACAAAAATCCCAGTGAAATATAGTGGAACTTAAACACGTTAAAACACTTAAATGCTAATATACTATTATTTACCGCCAATCAGGAAACTGAAATAATCTCCACGTATTATAGGAAATCCAAATGAAAATAAGGATCTAAAATGCGAGCTAGACCATTCAAGAAATCCTGTAGCAACTGATAATAGAGTTTGATGAGCATGACTATATATTTAGAAATGCCGTATTTTACCTCCTATATGCGGAAATTCGCACCTAGGGCAGATTCTGCGGTCAATTCCTGAATGAAAGCTTTTTTTCACACTGTTGCCGACATGACGGCCGCTGCAGCGGAGATTTCTTTCCCGTGTACAGGGTTCTCCGCCCGTTCTGTTACCTGGTGTTATAATCAGCAACAAAGGTTTTTCAGATCTCGGCGAAATGTCGGACGTGAAGTAATATGACAGCCGGCAGGCGCTCCTGGCCCGCCCTTTTTTGAAGGAATGACAGTTATTAATCTAAATATCTGCTTCAGATAGCACGTGAAAAGAAGACAGGTAGCGTGGCTAACTGAAAATGATGCGGATAGCGAGAGAGGCATGGTTTACACGTACTTAACTTACTTACTTACCTACTTAGTCGTTCCCCTTCTACCGTGAGGTGTAGAGGTTTGGAAGAGAGAGCGCCAGACCATTCTATCAGCTGTCTTCTTCCTGGCCTGGTTCCATTCTAGTCCTCGGTCCTTCAAAGATTGTCTAATGTTGTCCTCCCAGCGGACTCTGGGTCGTCCTGGAGGTCTGGATCCCTGGCTCTTTGTTTCCCATGCTTGTCGTGGTAGCCGATCTTCTCCCATTCTGCAGACATGGCCAAACCATCTTAGTTGGGACTGTTCTATTTGGGTCTGCAGCGGATGGGATTTTAGGCCTTGACGGATCGTCTGGTTGCGGACCATGTCTCTTCTTGTTACTTCAACCACTTTCCTCAGATACCTCATTTCTGAGGTTTGGATCTGGCTTTTGTGGGTTGTAGTCATTGCCCACGACTCGCATCCATATGTCAAGACTGGGACATAGGTGGAGCGGTATACAGCCATCTTCGTTTTCTTACCAACCTCTTTCTTGCTTAGGAATCCACGATTTATGGCCTGAAAAAGTCTCCCAGCCGCTGCTTTTCGAGTGGCCAACACGTATTTAACTTGCATGTTAATTAGGAAGCGAGGGAAACCCACGTGGAATCGAGTTGTTTGACAAGAGAGAAAGGGGTGACTGCGGGATTAAAGCGACTAATCGAGATGCTCGATTTTACATACTCGTCACAGTATAACATGGCTCATATATATATATATATATATATATATATATATATATATATATATATATATATATATATATAAATATATATATATATAAATATATATATATATATATATATATATATATATATATATATATATATATATATATATATATATATATATATATTCAGTAGAACTCCATTTATCCGAACCCCAATTATCCGAACATCCAATTATCCGAACACTTTTTCCAGAAAAAAAAAAAAATCAGATGCCACAGTCACGTTAGACTAAAATTCTGAATCTTTTGATGCGGCAAACTTCAAATGTGTGCGAACAATTTGTAGAGAATGGGATGGCTAATGGTCGGTCTTACGTACAGGAAGTCAGTTAGATCATAAAGTCAGTTAAAAATTGTGGTTTACCAATCCAAAGTACGTGTGCGTTCTAGGATAGAAAAAATAAAAACAGACAGTTCAACTTCAAATATCATTGTTTTACTACAGCAGCACAATTTTGGTGTAACCCATTCCGTACTATTCAGTCGCGTTCGAGCTCTCTTTGCTTGCTTCTAAAGTAGTCAATCGATGAGGTGTCTCTTGTCACAGTCCAACAGTAAACAACAAGCATTGAAAGGGCTCCAATTGCCAAGGTGATACCTTGTCTTCATAGCAGCAATGTCCTGGTGAAATCCGTTCACCAAAAGCTCATCACTGACCGCTTATGACAGTTTTGACGTAAAGAAATCCAGATGAGAATCCAGAAAATGAATTTTCAAAGACATGTTGCAGCCAAGATCTTAACTTCTGAAGGAGATTTTTGTACAATTTCTCTGGTTCATTGTAATTATCAGATCTGTTGTTTCCAAGAAAATTGTCCACCACTGACTTTAAATGCTAGCCATGCTGCTTTTTCCTTGCCATGCAACACGCAAAGAAACTCGTCATCATGAAGAAGTTTTCGAATTTGCGGATAAACAAATACTCCCTCTCTTATTTTAGCTTCACTCAGTCTTGGAAATTTTCTGATGAGGTATTTGAAAGCCTCATCTGTTTTCTCATTGCCTTAACAAAGTTTTTCATGAGACCCCCTGGGTTAATGTGCAAAGGAGGCAACAAAATCTTGCTGGTGTCGACAACTGCCAGGGTTCTCATCGTTCTTACTGCAGGCTGCAATGACTGCCTGATTGGCCAAAAAACTTCTGATGTAATGGTCACTTCGTGCACGGCTACCCACTCACAGAAAAAGCAACAGTACTTGGTGTATCCACCCTGTAGTCCAAGCAAAAGAGCGACCACTTTTAAGTCACCGCAAAGTGACCAATGATGATGATCGTAGTTTATACACTTCAAGAGCTGCTTAATGTTTTCATAAGTTTCTTTCATATGAACTGCGTGACCAACTGGAATTGACGGTAACACATTACCATTATTCAACAAAAATTTTAAAGTAATTTTTCTGCCTCCCAAGCTTTAAGACTTGTCTTGGATGAAGAAATGAAAAGCCTCCACTCTTCCAAAGTATGTAATTATGTTGAGGGCTGCCATTAAACCAGAAATGTTGTGGCACGCAAAAGGTCACCCTCTTTGAAAAAAGGAGGAAATGAATGTAATAAGCGGCTTCTGGCGGTTCCTATACACAGAAATTGTAACATCTTCTGCCAGGAGATTCCACTGTTGCAATCTGGAACCCAAAAGCTCCGCCTTGTTCTTCGGTAAATTCAGATCTCTTACAAGATCATTCAGTTCTACTTGGGTTAGTGGATGTAGTTTGCTCAAAATCTGTGTCACTTGAGGTTGATGGTTCAGGACCACCAATGTCCTCTTCATCAGTGGAAGCAGCTGAAAAGGATTCTGGCACTTTGGGAACTGGTAGGTCATCGCCATGTGGTACCGGAAGTATTGCAGAGGGGATGTTTGGATATTCCAGTCCATTTTTTTCTTCTTTGAAAAAAAACCCAAAAACGTCGACCAAGTAGATGATGGCTTGGTATGCCTTTCCACAGCAATGTTGGAGAGGGGACTTACCATGCAAAAGTAACAGTTGTTGAGATGATCAGTGGGCTCTCTCCAAATCATTGGGACTGCAAAAGGCATAGCTTGCCTTTTGCCAGTCAACCACAGTTAAGATGTGCTGCACATGTATTGCAGCATATGTTTGGCACCCAGCTCTTATTTGATCATTTCCTATTCTGCAGCCAAAATACAAATACTGTACATGCCTTCTGGCATTTCTAAATACGATACTTTTGATAAGGACAAATGCACTAACTAATGGCAAAATTTTATCAGAGATAAGGTATTTATACACAAAGGTGAATGTCCGAACATCATTATCCGAGGTAGGGGGTGCATCATCAATGGAGTTCTAGTAACATTTTTATTGGTCATTAGAAAAAATTATGCAATCGCCCACAACAGTTGCGTCATATATATATAAATTTACCGTAATTAAATAAACTAGTAGCATATATCTTGAAAACTAGAGCCAATCAACATTTTTTAATTTCCACATTTTCGAAGAAGCAAACCAAAATTAGTTAAATCAAATAGTTTCATTAATTGTACAGACTTGGTTGTTTCTATGTTGTTTGATAATGTTGACTTTACTGAATTGAAATTTTCTTTGTAGTTTAGCATAGGATAGTTATGAACTAAGGGGCATTCTAGTCTCTTGATCTACTCAATATCATCTTGTCAGGAGTACTTTACAGCCTTCACTATACTTGTGCCATCCATACACCAGTGCTCATTCAACAGACTGGGGTATACTCTTTTAGTCAGAATTCTCTTCTGACCCATCATCTACATCCTCATCAATAACAACCAACTTCGTTACAACTAGATGGTCCAACATTCCTTCAATGAAGCTGTTCTATCGATATCCTGGTTCTCTTCGTTTCTCACTACATTCATCTAGTGTTATTTTACCTGCTTTGGAAGACATTTCAGTTTGTAGGTGGTGATTTTTAATTTCCTGTCGCTTGGTTAACGTCAAAGTCTGACACTGTTAGCGCAATGTTGATATAAATTTTGCATTTAATTAAAAATCTGCCTTGTAATGCTATTAAACTGTTTCCTATTTATTTCCTTTAATACCAAATGAGAGCACAAACGGCAAAAGGAGCTTTCTGCTGACTGCATGAAAGTATTTTTTTTTTTCCTGTCGCTTGGTTAACGTCAAAGTCTGACACTTTTAGCGCAATGTTGATATAAATTTTGCATTTAATTAAAGATCTGCCTTGTAATGCTATTAAACTGTTTCCTCTTTATTTCCATTAATACCAAATGAGAGCACAAACGGCAAAAGAAGCTTTCTGCTGACTGCATGAAACAGATGAGGACATGTCAATATCTTGAGGTGATGGCACTGTCGTGAATTCTGATTCACAACACGTCATTCATACCAAAACGGTACGCCATACTAAATAAAGTGTAGGTTAGACGGACCAATGAAACAGATGAGGACATGTAAATACCTTGAGGTGATGGCACGTCATAGGATTACTGGACATAATATTGTTGAAAAAGTCAGGTGATGTTCAGCCTCCACTGTGCCAAGAGAAGTGGACACGGATACATCTGCACTCAGTTTGCAATGTGTTACTAGGGCACAGGGGGTACACATGATGCCACAGCAGAGAACTAAAAGAGCCGGCTGCTACAACTGTCCAGGTAAAGGTAACGGCAAACGGCAAATTCAGACCGAATACCACAAATACATACTTTCTGAGAGCAGCACATCCCAAAACAATTATCAGTTCGCCGTTTATTCCTGACTGTGCAAATGACTGGGAGATCGCAGTAAAACTACCTGGGCGAGGGACATACCAAGATATCATTAGGAGATCCGGAAGACGACCAGATATAGTGCTGCACTCCTTGTGGCACCGGATTATAATAAATTAACTGACCGTACCATTTGAACCTAGATTCGACTAGCAGCACTCATTCAAACTGATCTAGTCACGGACTTGAGACACTACCGGATCACATCAAAAGTCATAGCCGTAGAGGTAGGTGCAAGTAGTCTACTGGCTGCCTCAGTGTATGATCTTTCACCAAGAGCTCACGCTCAGTGACAGTGGATCAAAGTCAAGTCACTGAAACTTTTTTAAGAGTGTGAAGGAGATAAAAAGGCAAAACACTTGTCCGACGGGTGGACAACTTCTGATGATCATACCGCCTCTTATTGTAACGCTCTGTATAGAGTTTCCCATTATTCTGAAGGCATATACCCCTGGGGAGCTGAAGGGTAATTATAATGAGTAATGAGTAATGAGTACTGGAGTTTGAACTGATCACACTGATTGCCATAATGTAATTTCCCATGCCACATCTGCCCTTGACATTATAGACAGAATATCTTATCTCACCGGTGTGTCAATGATATTTAAATATTGACGTTTCATTGGCTACGCTATCAAGTTCTATTTTTGCTCGGAATGTTGCTTCAGATTCGACTTTTTTCTTGATTTTGCACACAAGAATAGACTGATTTACAAACAATTGATTGGTTTTGTCTCTTGTGCACGTGCTTGTGGATACGTGCAAATGTCAATGACCGATTCCAATGTTAACATGTTTTCAAATGTGTGAAACTGGATAACCTGAGACGACTACATTCATTACTTTTCTGTTCCCTAAGGAGTATAGGCTTTCAACAAGAAAAATATCAAGCTTTCTTGTAGGATTACCACAACCCGGTAGTTTATGTTGAAAGGAAACTATTCAAAGGAAATCAAACACCACCTCAGCAGTTTCTGGTAAAGGTCAAGGTAGTCCTTTAGCGGATCCTGCTTGTTATTTTAAAAAAATAAGGGGGGGGGAAGAGAAACGGGGTGGGGAGGGGGGAATGAAGTGTAACAGCAAGACTTCTTAATCCCATTTTGAGGGTTCCGTGAATGGAGTCTTGGGGGTCAGTGTACATAACCTACAAATTTGCATTTTGTTTTCCATCAGAATTTTTTCGGTGAATAATCATAGATTTTTGTATTTAAATAAATATATTCTTTCTATATATCGTTTTTTTTTTATTTCCTTGTGGCTGTGTGTAAACTTAACAATTTATTTTTTTTGTAATAAAATGCATTATTTATATTTAACATCTTTAATTATGCACGTATGTACATCTTTTTCTAAGAAAGGATACGTAGCCTACAACAGATAATTAAAAGGGTACATGGCACACATACAAATAGGTTAAGAAGCACTGAGTTAAAGGTTTCATATTTACTATATCTCAGCTTCATCAGGTGGTGTGACCACTTCCCTTTCTTGCTGCTTGTGCTTTCCCTAACTGCGGCAGCCGGCCATCGGTTTAAAGATGACACCTGATCTGATTTTCAGCTCTGTCCATTAAGCTCGTAGCATTAGCTTCCACTTCTACTGTTTTCTATAGGTTCTCTTTGGCTGCCTCATTATTTCCTTCCCCTGTTAGATCCACTGGAAAGGCATATTTTGTATTATGAGCGGTTGTTTCCTGCAGATTGGAACTATCCATGTTCATTTTTTTCTCGAAATCTCCAACTTTATCTCATGTTATCTGATTAAGCCTCTAGTATTCTCTACAAGTGATATTCGTGTATAATTTTCAATTAGAATGAAGATTTGTATGCTTACATCTTTCTTTGTCCTCCACCCGCCTCAAAACATTTGAAGCAAATGTCAGCAACTGTACGAATCAGCAATTATTTATTCGGGTGCCGTCATTTCCTGTTGGTGTTTTCTATTTCCAGGTCAGTTGTTTGGTCCACCTCTCAATTGTTCACGTGATCTTTCATCTAATTACTTTTTCTAATTCAGAGATTCTTAATCTTTTTTCTCCACGCCTCTCATCCTTCCCCAAATTAATCAATGAACCAATCAAGACTTAATTAACATTTTACTACAAGGATTATATTTCTAGCCCATTCCTCACAATACACAGAGAAAAAAATTTTTATAATAAATAAATAAATAACTTTAATGGGCTTTGTTTCATACAGACATAAATACAAAGAAAACTATCTAGTATCCAAAATTTAGAATCTATCCAATGAGAAAGAAACTTTAGTAAATATTCTGCATGAAAACCTCACCTGCTGTAGCGAGGAAGGAAACTGGTCAAGTTGAACATGGTATGGTGAATTCTCTAACGCTTCACTAACTTTATCTTTTTTCCACCCAGGGGAGTCGCTCCTCACAGATTAAGAACCCCTGTTCTAATTGCTTTAGACAAATTACTTGCACTTTATCGATTCAAACTGGAGAAGGCTATTTGGAAATAATTACCCTTGGTCTTTAGTGCCACTATAACACACACATACACACACACACACACACACACACACACACAAACCAAAAAAAAGTTACGTTCTGTAAAACAGAAAAACAAAGTGTCCGTAAACGAAAGGTGTGATGGAATATCTATTTATATCAATCAGATTTACCGACTCTAGCATCGATCAGCACACACGAGTTTTAGACCTTTAATTATTGTTTTCCCTTCCTCTTGTCACGTTCAGCAAAATGGAAGGTTGTAGTTAATCGTGCTTGTGTAAGGCTTGCTGCCTTGGCTAACGAGAGGCCATGTTAACTCTGGATCTCTGTAGTGCCGTCCATTTATATTTCTAACTCGCCTCCATGTACCCTGAAGTCATATTATTTGCTGTAACGCTTTAGTAAATGTATTTTGCGTTCTTTCGGGGAGAGTGGAATAGCGAAATTAAAACTAAATACGTGGAGTGCTTGACAACAAAGTATTGCCTAATATAACTGCTGTATTACATTAGGGAAACTCTAAAATTATACAACTTAGTACAATATAGGAACTGAAATTACGCATTGTCGCTCAAATTTTGTGACTGCAAAATGCTGTGTACCAAGTGAAAACCGGTGTGGCCGGTTTAGGTGACTAGTTCATAGAAAATGAAATAGGAAAGTAGAGATGTGATTTGTTAGATATGTGGCAGATAAAGGGAACGACTGACGGTCAAAGGAAACGAATAAGGAGAATTAGAAATAGGAAGGTTCAGATATAGTACAAAAAGGGGATGCGCGAATAAGGATGTGCAGGAGAAAATAGGTGAACGAAATCCAGTTAGGCACGCTTTCCAGCGGCAGTCCAGAGGCGTGAGTTAGAGAGTGCAGATCGCACTGATACGTGAGTAGCCATGTTGAAGGCAGTACTCAAGTAGTTTGGGTGATGAATATTTCGCGGACAAGAAGACGAGTTGGGTGATGATTAGACCAACATTTGAATAGTGAGAATTCTTGTCTAGAAGGAGAAACGGTGTGAGTTAGATTTCTATTCAGAAAAGTGAAAAGGTACGTAGAGTGAAATCTAATACATATATAAACAGTAGTCCTATTCTTCAGTGATGAAAGGGAAATGAACAGCCCCGGAGAGGTCCGGTTCCACCAATAGATAACCTGAACATTCAGATGGTATATAACAATAGACTAAGAAATTGTAAGGAAGAAAGAACAGAAGTAGAAACTATAGCACCTGAATGATCATTGATGGTTCAAGGTCATAAGGTGTCGATTTGATACTGAACGAACGAACGAACGAACGAACGAACTTACTTTATTTTCAAAGGGTTAAGAATTGGGCACGCAGGCCCGTCTGACATTCTGCCCTTCCTCTCTCTCTCATCATGTATACTGTATCCTTTCATCCTCACATTTACTTTAAGCATTATTAAGGCATTTATCATTATAAAAGTAACATAACATCAAACATTTGCAATAATCATCATAATTAAAGTATGTTTTTAAATTAAATAAAGATAGATAGATAGATAGATAGATAGATAGATAGATAGATAGATAGATAGATAGATAGATAGATAGATAGATAGATAGATAGATAGATAGATAGATAGATAGATAGATAGATAGATAGATAGATAGATAGATAGATAGATAGATAGATAGATAGATAGATAGATAGATAGATAGATAGACAGATAGACAGATAGACAGATAGACAGATAGACAGATAGATAGATAGATAGATAGATAGATAGATAGATAGATAGATAGATAGATAGATAGATAGATAGATAGATAGATAGATAGATAGATAGATAGATAGATAGATAGATAGATAACGAACGAACGAACGAACAAACTATATTTTCAAAGGATTAAGAACTGGGCACGCAAGCCTGTCTTACATTCTGCCCTTCTTCTCTCTGTCATCTTACATACCGTATCCTTTCAATAGCACATGTATTTTTAGCATTATTTAAGCGTACAAAATTATCGAGGTAAAATAATAACATACATTTGTAACATCCAGACATAATCAAATTTAAGGGGGGGGGGGGGGGGGGGGAGGGGGAGGGGGGGGGGGGGAATTATTAATTAAAATAGATTAACAAAAATTAATACCTTAAAAAAAACAAAAAAAAAAAAAAACAAAAAAAAAACTAACAAACACAATCAAAACAATTCATACAGTAAATAAGACATAATTAGAAACGTAATCAGATAATGGTGGCATAACGAGAGAGAGTGAGGAAAGGAATAAATATTAAGGAAGAACTTACATATTATATAATTATATGATGGACCACGATTGCGGAGGTCAAAGTAAACAGCAACGGTCCACTCAAATGTAAATAAACAGTATTTCAATTACTAGGGCGTTATGTCATCGCTCGCTGTGTGTGTGTGTGACTGTTATAATTATGCAGCATGTCATTGCTAAACAAAGAGGCAAAGAACCTGGGCAGGCAGGCAGGTGGCAACACAGAAGAATATTGATACAACGACCAGGCTGCAACAGATACATGAAGATGTAAAATATTGAGAATTAGTCAAAGGAAAGTAACATTAGTTATTAAATCGCTGGGGCAAGAGTTTTCCCCTCTTGAGGTGAAGACGCAGGTTACTCGATTTTTGTAGAACATTCGGGAAATTTTTAATACATGGGGTGAGCTAGTGGGAAGCTAAGTTCATGTGATGTCAGTGAAAACAAAAGACAGCGCAACATAGTGTGCGAAGTCCTTTCTGCTCGAGTCGTCAACAAGTGAAGACTATGTAATTCAACGTGTGGAATGCCGGAGTTGTCGCATTGTGATTTTCGTGCGAGAACGAATCTGTGGGAACAGATATCATCCCAGCTCCAATGTTATTATTCAAGATATGAATTCAAGAGCAGACGGAAGTGTTTATTGCAAACGGTAGAAGTAGAAGTGATATTTCTTGGACGGGGATGTCCAAGATGTATTGAAGGTACATGTTGAAACATTTATAAACTGTTACGCCTCGTATAGCAAAGAATAAACTGTTACGCCTCGTGTAGCAAAGATAAACATTCGTGTACAGCAGTATATCAGTGCCAAGAACCAGCGTAACACTAGACGGCTATCAGCCTTGAAAGAAACTAAGATTCACCGGTGTCCACAGGTCATACGTAGATAAACCAACTACGATAACTTTAAGCATCGCCTAAAATTATTGAATTGAGTTTTATTGCAGTATAAGAAGCAGAGTTCTAAACTACACGGTAAACGAGGAGTCTATAACGTAGAAGCACATTAGTCAAGAGATTACCTATGACCAGTGACGAAGCAACGAGAATGATGTAGGTTGAATGATCCAGGTTACTTGTAACATTTGAATAAAAATGTCTGCTTTTTTTCTATTGCTGTTCATACGTTTGAAGATTGGAAGTACCAATAAAACCATAAAACCCATCGCGAGTTAACTGGATGCAGTGTCAATGTGCAGTGATGCCCTGTTAATGATAAACAGACAGAAGGTGACAAGACAGTCTGGACTAAATACTAGAAGAGATGACGAACCTACTTTTACCGATCATGTGTAGTCTAAACTACAATTGGTAGAACCATCAACAGTTACATCGGTTAAATCCCGCGTTTTTCTATTTCTTCCCATGTGAATCTCTGGATTGATTTTTAATAAACAACAATGAACCACCATGACAACACTAACTGCATGCAAACTCCTACAAGGCCATAGAAGTCCTAGAGAGGAATGGTGGAAGAGGTTACAGCAACAGGCTTCTATGGACCACGGGGAAGAAGTCAACGCAATAGGCTTCTGTAAGCGAGCGTAGGGGAGACGGCTGGAAAAACATAAAAATGGAAAATAAGAACTGATAAGTAAGTTGCCCGCCAAAATATGGCAGAAAATAATTATGTTGTCCTTTTGAACATGTCCTGATGACGGCACGTATTCTCCTTTGGTCATTTATCTGGATGCAATGGTTATAAATCTATATAGAGCAGCCCCTCAAAAAAATTACTTAGAGAGATGGGGGAGGCCAATGGACTGACATTCTACTAATTAATTAACAGCTATTTTATCGCAACATGTTTTGTGAATGTACTGATATCTTTTAACATCTTGCCTTGGCACAAATACCTTGAGAAAAAAAATAACAAAAATTCCAAATAAACCTTCTATTACTCCGTCTCCGATCCATCATTTAATGGCGTATCGACTTCTGTAACATTATCGGTCAACTTTTGATGTTTTCCATCAATAGAATCCTCAAGTCTTCAAGAACTGGTGTGGATCTACTGTCCTGGTCATGCAGAGGCACGTGGCAATGACAGAGCTGACAGATTGGCCTCGAGAACACCCATTGTGGGGACACTGGACATGGATAAGGGAGAGATACTAAGGGCAATTAATGATAGCCTGCTGGATAATGACACTTCAATGGATGAATCAACAAGGCTGAGACTGTTGGAATTTGGCATCAAACGTGGACTAGCAGAAATGGACATGAGAGAGGATCCATCCGTCGTATGTACAACCAGCGTGCTACAGGTACAATTAGCATTCATACTCTTCGACGTTTGCTGAGGGAGACTGAGCACCTATGGGTTTGCCCGGAGTGCAGTGAGGTCGATTCTGATTAACAATAACTACCGGTCAACTTACTGCATATTTAACGAGCTGCAGTCATTATTTACTGCTAAATATAAATATAAAATACTCATTCAACATACCCAAATAACAAATGGGGAAAATGCAGAAAGTGTGCCCAAATTAAAAATGAATAAATAAAAGGCACGAATATTTCTCTAACGTTCGCCATTATTAATTATGAGAATAATGTTCGAAGTAATTCAAATGGGCGCGCAGTTTAGTTTGCAGGCCATAATTTTCCAAATAATGTGCCATGAAAATATTGCAAGTTTAATGGGAAAAGATGGGTCAGGACGGTACTGCTAAAACAATTATTTATGAAGAAGATGGTTAGGAACAGACATAGGCCTACGTTCAACATGGAAGGAGTGAATGGGTGAGTGAGTGAGTGAGTGAGTGAGTGAGTGAGTGAGTGAGTGAGTGAGTGAGTGAGTGAGTGAGTGAGTGAGTGAGTGAGTGTGTGAGTGAGTGAGTGGGTGGGTGGGTGGGTGAGTGAGTGAGTGAGTGAGTGAGTGAGTGAGTGAGTGAGTGAGTGAGTGAGTGAGTGAGTGAGTGAGTGAGTGAGTGAGTGAGTGAGTGAGTGAGTGAGTGAGTGAGTGAGTGAGTGAGTGAGATACACATTTTTTAAATTGCTCCGGCTCGGCATCGATAGCGACTGCTCCAGCTCCGGTCTGACTCAATTTTTTTTTAAATTATAAGTGAAAAAGTGCACATTGTAACTTTCAAAAATAAACTTTATTTAGTCAAGAAATTTCAAACAATTTAAATACCACTGTCGTAATTTTTTCTGAGAGAGTTCTGATGGATATTGGTCCCTTTAGAGTGTAGAATGATAGTGAAGGCTCTGTGAGAATAAGGATTTAGGAAAGTGAGGTAGTAGATTCACAAGTGCTGGGAAGAGTAAGGACAGTCTCATGTACGACAATATTTGTCTCTCAAAACTACTCCTACCACCCTTCTGTACAAACAATTGTTTGTCAGTTCCAGTCACTCAGGCGCACACACCGATTTGGTGATTCTGACGCACAACGTACATGAATACAGACTACGATAACGAATATGGGAATTGTTGGGTTTGGCCAGCCAACACCAATGCTAATAAAGTTTTTATACCTTTATTATCATAAAATCAAGTCACAAATAATTATCAATTTACATGAAGAAATCAAAGTTACAAAATACAAAAATGACAAGGGGGGAGGGGGTTTTGAGGAGAAGTATCCGATACACCATTCCCGCTTGTATTTACTAACAGCAAAGACCTGGTCCCAAAGACGGGGGTGGTGATGATGATCAGAGATAGGCAATTTAACCCAACGGTAAATTTATTACTCTGAGACAAGAGGTTACAGTAATAAGGGGGTAGAGGAAAAGCTAGGGTTCTCAAAGTTTCCCTTTATTCAACAAATTTTACGGGAGGGGGAAATAAACACAGTTACTAAATCCCTCTAGGAGAAATCCCGTACAATGAATACAGTACGCCTTAATACTAGGTCGAACTAATTATAAGGGTAAAAAAGATTAAAACTCCTTTCATTGAAAAAACACGCTTGGGCTGGCCAGCACACAGTCACACACACAAACTTACCAAATGGTGAATTCTGGCACTTCATAGGAAATACACCAAAAACCAGCACTAAACCTTGGCTTAGGTAAATGTATTTTCTTCCGTGTACAGCCCCAGATTAGCAGGTTGTTGAAGTTAACAAAGTGTCCCGAAATCGCTGGACGTTGAAGTTTAACGGTACTGTTTGTTTATTAGATAAAGTTCCTAAAGAATGGCACAGGCACTTGGCTAGGTGTGAGATATGGTGTGGTTTCTAAGATTGGCACAGCTGGTGGAGATAACTTTCTTTTGCCGTAATGTCACAAACTACAAAACACTGAGGTCAGTTCTTCTTCGGGGGGAGGAGGTGGTGGTGGTAAAATCCACTGAATATACTTGACAGACAGTGTTCAGGTAAATCTATGTTCTTCTTCACAAATAGAGCAGTGAGTAAAATATTGCTACTGGCAACTGTTCTTCTTCCAGTTTGTTAACTTTAAAACGACTTTATGAATTGGGATCTTAAAACAGTCTTTGGGTTTGCTTTATTTCTGTAAACTTCAGATAGCTGAATCCCAACAGGATCGCCACAAAGATTAAATTTTAAATATGTTCATAAGTCACTGGAGTAATTGAACTGAGTCGGCAGGACTCTGTATATATTTTATTGCTGCGTAATGGCTGCTTAATTGCTGCTTAATTGCTGCTTAATTGCTGGGATGCTAGGTTCGAAAGATCATTCTGGATGCAAATAGAAAAACATGAAATGCAATTAAATCATATTAAAATCTACCGCGCGATACATTTACAGTTAGACTATTTTCTGCACTCGCGTCTTCAATTAATAAAATTCAAGAAAAGCTCCCCGTGAAGTTAATAGTTAAAAGCACATCTATCTATACAGAACTAAACTGTATTAAAGTTATAATTCCCTTTACGACTGCAAAATTAATTTACGCTGCTATTGTATTAGGAAATTAACTTATAGATGTAACATTTAGTCATCTCATCATCTCATCTCATTGTCGGAACCTCTTCTACCCCGCTATTAGAGGGGACCCAGAGCACCAAAGCACTGGCGAAAACATGAAAATGGGTTTATTTAATGAGGTTAAATTTACACCACAATCCAGTGAAATAAAAATGAAATAACTAGACCACTGATCACTCGAAGCTAATGTATAAATTACCGTTTGCACAGAAAAGAATTCACTCCAATAGCCAACACTTTAGATGAAATCTAGCAGGAATCCAACTATATACTAGTGAATCTTAGAATTCTGTCAGAACGAATGATAAAATGCAGTTTCTCAGGTTCTCTATATATTTAATTGGAATGCAAGATGAGTGGGACATGTTAGATTCTAACACCTTTCTTCATCTTGAGAAAAATCGAGGTTCTACGCCGTTGTGTTAACCGCGATGCCCCCCTGGCTTCCGATCTCCGTTCGTCTCAGGCTGCTCGCATGAGGGTGCGAAATCTCTGCGAGAAACTAACTTTGTTAGCTGGGAGTTCCCTGATTCCTCAGATCGTATACCGCTTCTACGTTGATTCTGAAGATCAGCCTGGCTTTGATGGGACCGCTTTCCCCGAGAAGCTTTGGCAACTCCCACTAGGCGGGGTGACAGTAAGGTCAGGAAAATGAACTGCTGTTAATTGCTCTAAAAAACGGGGTGAGTCTCTGGCCACGTCCACTTTGGGCCGGCGTTTAAGGAAAAGATTGCTATAAATCGTTCTCAGAGATGGTCGTGGGCGTGATTTAACCTCCCATCAAAGGCCATGCGATCTCAAAATGCACAGAAGGTAGCAGTTCACATATTAATGATCCAACGTGTAGAATCCTCGTGGAAATGCGGCATGCTTAATTAACCCAGGTGCAACGTTCCAGGCTGATGAAAAGTTACAACAAATGTTCAGGGGTTCTAATGTTATAGAGAGGGAAATACCCTGTCATCTTAATAATTCAGGTCAGCTACCGCCGTCCGTCACAACCACTTAAACTAGAATCATTCAATCATTCTTATATTTATAATTAATTATGTTAATAACTATTGTCACAATCAAATCGACACTTAGAGCCTGCAACCAATTATTTAAACTTAACACTGAAGCCGAAAATGGTAGCTTTACACAAGCTTGAGTTGTTGGCACGGTCGAAGCTACTCTACAGGCAACCTGAATGTACAACATCAGACTACAAGGTATTTTATATTTAGACTTGCGCCCTAATATAACCTACGGACCTTGTGTCTTGGTTGAACGGGTCGAGCCTGGCCAAAACGACGCAAAACAACTCTTTACAAAAAAAAATCCTTTAATGCTGTGTACGTAGCTGTGAATAGTGTCAAAAGCAGATTTAACTTTTAACCGACCAATAGATTCCATCGTCTCACAGCCTTCCTGAAACTTTCTCTTCAATAATGCTTAATTACAATTGTTTGGTTTGGTTTGGTTTGGTTTGGTTTAATGATCATCTTCATTGCACACGGGCAACTCCTTAAGTGCTCCGATCCCCTCCCTTAGATCACACAAGGAGGATCTCAGCACAGTGCACGAACTCTGTAGCACCGACGAGGATCCCAATGTGTGTATACAGGAATCACACATTCTATAAATATTTTTGTGGTGGGTAGGTTCCATAATTTCTTATAATTAAACCAGGACAGCGACCGTATGGCCTATTCTTTACGATTTCCAACTACCAAGGGCTTATTAAAGTGTGCAGCTTGCATACGGGACCTCCTATTTTTTTCGCCCTTGTCCTAGAAGACTAACCATCCGATCTCACTACCCAGGAGATGGGGGGGGGTATGATATCATTAGGAGCCACTGGTTCTGAAAAAAAAAATAATTTCCTTCAAATTACAGTTGTGCATTGCGGAATCTCCCCGGCATCTTTCCCGTTTATCCCATTCCTTTTCAAAGTAATCAACTTCTGAAGAACTGACGTTTGCATTTGTTCCATTTCCCTGTGACGGATGACAACATTTTACTCTTGGGGATGTAATCTTGAACAAGTTTGAAGCATGACGTTTGATAGCAGCCTGCTGTTTCTGAAGGATGTGATTTGTTTGTTGATGCTTACTTTTGTAGTTATTCCTTCTCTGTAGTCTCTTTCACCACATTCAAATGTAGCAATAGATTTTGCCCCTCAAATCGTTGAGCAATTTCAAACAAATCCTTCTTTTACCTTAGTCATCTCCCTTGAGGTAAGAAGAATCCGACGCTGTGTGTTAACATAAATCCCGGTAAGAAATTAATATTCTCAAGAAGTTTCTTTTCACATTTCTGAATGGAGGACAATATACCTTGTGCAATGAGCCCGTCCTTTTACAGCAAAAATGTTGTTTTATCATTCCTTCATGAAAGCTCCTAGGTTACATCGACAGCATGAAGATTCGTAGTTGCTTTGTTTGGCTTTGCCAATAGATCTCTTCACAATTGCCTCCACGGCTGGCGGAGTTGTGGATTAAAGTTGCTACCATAAGTGAAATGGGTTCATTTTCGATACAAGACAACAGGAGGCTGAGACGCTTGGGAGTCATGACCCAAGTGGGCCCGCCCCCTTAGAGTGTAAAGGAGTATACTGGGCCGAAACACTTGTCTGATGGGGGGACTTCTTCTGATGATCAGATTGCCTCCTGTTGTATCGCTCTGTAAAGAGTTTCCTATCATAGTTACATGGTCAAACCAGTGACGATCGGGAAAAGACCGATTGACTTCTGGAAAGACAGATGACACTGGGAAAGACTAGAAACCGGCTGACCGGGTTAGCACCCCGTAAGCTGTATTCAATTGCTACAGGACCCAAAAATGATAGATGCCCCCAGGATTCACCGAAAGGGGGGGGGGGGGAGAATGATGAATCCACAGGCGCCTCATTGGAATCGACCAGACCCGTTACACGGACTTCGAGCTCTGAACAACGGCTGGAATTCCCATGTGCCTGTGGTAGGGAGTTCTCTACTCAGAGAGGAATGAAAATCCACCGAACGAAAAAGGGGTGTGGGAGGTCATCTGGGGGAGATCAACAGCGCTCTGTCTCATAAGACGTGAGAAGAAAACGCAGCAGGAGTCTGCTGTGTACATTCAAGTTGATCTGCCTGTGATGATCTCACACACTTCTTGGACGGGAAGATGCAATCAAGTTTCCACCTGCCAGTGCAAAAGGGCTTTGGGAACAGCTGGACGAAGCCTTGGCAAAAGAGTTGGATAACAACCTGAAGCAGATAAGTTTGGAGAAGAAGCTGGAAATCTTCGGCGACATAATATATCTGCACTGTCGCAAAGTGTTCGGAGTGAGGGAGGCAAGGGAAAGTAACCCACCACGAAAAAGTAGAAGACAAATTAAAATAGAAGAAATCAGGAAACAGAAGAAGCATGCCCGAAAACTTTTCAAGAACGCAGTTGCCACAGAGAAGGAAGGGTTACGACAGGTTTGGGAGCACCTGAAAGGCCAACATAATGCCCTTTGTAGAGCAGAAAGGTTGTGCAGGAAGAGAAGGAAGACTCGAAGGGATAGGGAAAGATTCTTCAGGGAGCCCTTCAAGTTTGCCAAAGAACTGTTTGAGCAGCCACGGTCGGGTACGCTAAACATCAAGAAAGAAGACCTGGAAGAACACCTTAGAATGACATATTCAGATGGTCGCAAAGATGAGCCGCTCAGCAGCATGGCAGGCCTTAAATGGCCGAGTAAGCCAGGAGCTGAATTTAACACCAAGCCCCCAACGGTGCAAGAGGTAGAAAGCATTGTCCAGAAAGCTCGGTGCAAGTCAGCTCCAGGTCCTAATGGTGTTCCATATGTGGTGTATAAGAGATGCCCTGAAGTGCTCAAACGACTGCTCCGTTTACTAAAGAATGCGTGGAAAGCCCAGCTTGTAAGCAAGGAATGGAGAAAGGCGAACGGAGTCTACATCCCGAAGGAGCAAAATTCCACAGACATCAGTCAGTTCAGGCCAATCTCACTACTCAATGTGGAAGGGAAGATATTCTTCTCAGTGATGGCGAAAAGACTCACTACATACCTCCTGGCAAATGGGTACATTGACACTACCATTCAGAAAGGAGGTATCCCAGGTACACCAGGATGTCTAGAGCATGCCACAATGATCTGGGAAGCAATCCAAAAGGCAAAGTCTGACAGAACAAACCTCCATGTAATCTGGTTGGATCTAGCGAATGCTTATGGATCCGTTCCACACCAGATGTTGTGGCAGGCCCTAGAAATGTATCATGTTCCACAAGAGATTGCCGCAATGCTGAAGCTGTATTTCGAAGGGTTTGCTGTCAGATTTTCAACCAGAGAGTACACAACGAAGTGGATTGGCCTTGAAGTTGGAATTGCAATGGGGTGTACCATCTCTCCGATACTATTCGTGATGGCTATGCAGGTAATCCTCAATGCGGCCGAAGGAATGGCTATAGGTCCAAAGCTTGGGGGAATGTGTCACATGCCACCGCTCAAAGCATTCATGGATGACACAACAATTCTGACATCAGATGAACATCAGGCCCGGAGGATGTTAGAACGCCTGGATGAACTAGTCAGCTGGTGCAGAATGAGCTTCAAACCCAAGAAGTCGAGAAGCCTATCAGTCAGGAAAGGGAAGATAGCAGAAGACATATTCGTGGTTTCCAACCAAAGAATCCCTACTGTCATTGAGGAACCTGTTAAAAGTCTTGGCAGGGTGTACGATGCCTCATTAAAAGACTCGAAGGCAGTGCAACAGACAATAGAAATGGCAGACAGAGGGCTACAGATCATAGACCAAAGCAGACTCTTGCGAAAGTTCAAACTGTGGTGCCTCCAGTTCATGTTGATACCGAAATTGCTGTGGCCACTGCTTATATATGAAATAAGCACAAGTACAGTCGAAGCTATAGAGCAAAAGGTCAACAAGTTCATGAGAAAGTGGCTAGGGGTACCACCAGGTCTGTCAGATGTAGCACTGTCCTGCAAAAAGTCAAAACTTCTGCTTCCTTTCAAGTCAGTTGTTGAAGAGTACAAAGTTGGAAAGGCAAGGCTTGCAATGATGCTACGCGAGTCAGCTGATGACGTGGTTAAGTCCATTCAGCCTACACTGAAAACGGGAAGGAAGTGGAGAGTGGAAGAAGCTGTTGATGCTGCCCAAGAGTCACTCAAACTGAGGGAGGTAATCGGATACACACAGACGAATAGACGGGGATTTGGTCATGGAGACATCCGCTGGTGGTCCAAGGCATCAAGCAGGGAGCGCAGAGACATGGTTGTTCATGAGATACGAGAGGCTGAGAATGATAAGAGGTTGCAAAAAGCAGTGCAGCAGGTCCAACAAGGCCAATGGACTACATGGGAAGAAGCCCTGCAGAGGTCCTTGACATGGAATGATATATGGCATATGGCACCTCTTAGGCTCAGCTTCGTGGTTAGATCAATGTATGACCTGCTGCCGTCGGCCACCAACCTTGTGAAATGGGGAAAGTCGGATGATGAGCAGTGCCCCCTGTGCCAGGGGAGGCAGACACTCGAACACGTGCTCTCAGCGTGCAAGGTGTCATTAGGGCAAGGGCGATACACCTGGCGCCATAACAAAGTGCTAAATGAGCTTGCTGCGACAATAGATCTAGCAAGGATGAAGGCGAACAGCAAACCCAGGCCGAGCACCGCAAATACATACTTTCTGAGGGCAGGAAAGTCAGCACACCCCAAACCGAGTAAACCAGGTAGCAGTTTACCATCTCTTCTTGATTGTGCAAACGACTGGGAGATGGCGGTAGACCTACCTGGACGAGGGGCATATCCAGAGAGTATCAGGAAATCGCGGAGACGGCCGGATATAGTGCTTCATTCTTCTTCAACGCTTCAGGTCATACTGATTGAACTGACCGTGCCATTTGAATCCAGATTAGACGAGCAACATTCGTTCAAAGCGGCCAAATATAGTGATCTGGCCGCGGATCTGAGACACGAGGGGTTCACTACAAGGGTCATGGCTGTTGAAGTGGGCGCAAGAGGGCTTGTGGCTGCATCAATGTATGATCTATTGAAACTGTTGGGGTTGAAGGGACAGGCGAGAACAAGGGCACTGAAGAGGCTTAGTGAAACTGCCGAAAAGGCATCAGGCTGGCTGTGGAACAACCGCAATGGGCAATGGAAATCGTGACAATAAACGCTGCGGTACAGAAAACACCAGGAATTTTTCTAAGTCCACAAAACGCTGAGTTTTGTGGTGTACTAGTGAGCGGGCTGTGACTGAGGGGCAACAGGCGATGTATATTATAGGAGGTGTCAGTGTCAGAATTTCAGTGGCTAGGCTCGGCGGCTTCGCGATGGTGTCTCAGTGTGTGCGACGGAACGAACGGAATAATTTGTCTTCTCTTTGTTACTTTCACAATTGCCTCCACGGCTGGCGGAGTTGTGGATTAAAGTTGCTACCATAAGTGAAATGGGTTCATTTTCGATACAAGACAACAGGAGGCTGAGACGCTTGGGAGTCATGACCCAAGTGGGCCCGCCCCCCTTAGAGTGTAAAGGAGTATACTGGGCCGAAACACTTGTCTGATGGGGGGACTTCTTCTGATGATCAGATTGCCTCCTGTTGTATCGCTCTGTAAAGAGTTTCCTATCTCTCACAGAATCTTCACATTGTCTCATTCAGTTTTTTTTGTTTTTTTAATCTGAGTTTTCTTTGTTCCAGCTGCAGCCACATGTTCCAATAAGATTGAAAAAAATAAGCAGACGATCAATCATCAATTGTGATGAACCTCGGTGAGTCTGGGTCACGTGATTAAAATGTTACGTTGCCCTATGAAGATCACGCATAATACTTCATTTTGGAACAGCCACGTGTATAATTTGTTTTTCACAAATTTTATTAATTTGAGTACTGTATAGGCCAAGCTGATCTAATCATGCCAGTGTACAATTTGTTTGTTTGTTTGGTTTGGTTTTTTTTTTTAAATATAAAAGTATCTACATTTTTTTCCAGGTTAAATTAATAAGTTTAAAAAAAAAAGTTAATTAAAATTTCGAATAAAATACACCTATTAAATATGCTGCCATCACTGGTGTCAATACCTTGTAGAGGTATGGCGGCTTGCATACCCTGATTACCCCCAGAGCTATGCCAGCGGGAGTTTTACTCCTGGAAGGTTCTACCAAGCTGGACATGTTTGCACGGGCAGGGGTCAGACTAAAGCAGACACCCTGGTCCTTCAGGTTGGAGGTTTTAGCATAGGGCTGACACCCCTGTCTATGTAAAAAGAAATGAAGTTACGGAAATGACAACAAATGAACAAACTTTGCTGCGGGATGGACATCCGGAGTCTGAGGCTCGTATGACTGTCAGTGGTGAAAGCCGAAAGGAAGCCACTGACACGAAAACGGACGTCCTGACCGCAAAACGCGAAACAAGAATAGGATTTTGGAATGTCAGGACAATGAACGAGACGGGTAAACTAAAACAGGTCACAGCAGAAATGAGAAACTATAGATTACACATTCTAGGGATAAGCGAGAGCAGATGGACAGGGGCAGGAAAAGTTAAAACAGCAACAGGATAAACAGTACTTTACTCTGGAAGAGAGGATGGACAGCACAATGAAGGTGTAGCCATTATTCTACAGAAAGGAATAGAAAGGACATTACTGGAATGGAAACCCATCAACAACAGACTGATAAGAATAAGATTGAGAGGGAGATTCACCAACACTACAATAATACAATGCTACGCACCAACGAATGATAGCCATGAAGAGGTCAAGGATGAATTCTATCAACAACTGAAAAAAGAAATGGAAGACACACCTAGATATGATCTTATCGTAGTAATGGGAGACCTCAATGCGAAAGTTGGAACACCCAAAACATATAATTAAAGAGTAATGGGGAAATGCGGCAGCGGAACAGCAAACGAAAATGGGGATAAATTAATATGTTTCTGTAGCATTAACAACCTGGTCATTGGAGGAACACTTTTCACACACAAAGAAATTCACAAATTAACATGGGAATCACCAAATGGTCGGGACAGAAACCAGATAGACCACATCATGATTAATGGTAGATGGAGACATTCATTACAATATGTGAAGGTAAGAAGAGGTGCAGATGTGGGGAAGTGATCACCATTTAGTAGTAGCAAAACTGAAAGTGAAACTCAGAACGGCTGGACCAACTGCAACTACACAGAAAAGGTTTGACATCAGCAAATTGAAGGACCCCCTTACCAGAAAAGCTTTTGTGGTTGATATAAAGAAGCGATATCAATTTGCCAAAAGTCAGGAAAAGACATTGACTGATGATATAGACTAGAAATTCAACATCATTTCAACAATATATAAGGAAAGCAGCAAATCATGCTTGGGAACGCAAACATTTTCAAAACCATAACCGATACGATTTTTCGTCTTTTCAACCGCACTATAACCAGCGTCCTTTTCAGGACGTACACAGCGATCGCAATAGTCAAAATGGCTCGAAATAAACCACACGCGAAAAAGAGGAAGGTCTACACCAGCCCACCAGCACTGAACAAAAGCAAAAACAGCCAGCCGGAAAAAAACAGCCGACCCACCTTCTAACACTATGAAGGAGATGGAAGAGACAACTCTTCAACACAGACCGGCACAAGGGGTAGTCAAAAGAGCAGAACAACAAGACGTCACCTCGCAGCCTGCTGCTGATGTGGGGACAATATCATCGGAACTAAACGAAGTAGACCCAAAAGCTATCGCGGAGACCATTATGGACGCACTATACAGAATGCGTGAAGACGGAGACGAGTTCCTTAGTCTATCTCCAACATTGAAAGAAGCACTATTTGAGGTGGCTCCAGAGTCAGACATAGAGATACGCCGGAATTCAACGGAGAACAGCCAAGTCTCCTGCGGTGATCAAGAGAAGCAGAATCACGAGCAGACAGAAGAGGACAGGGTACCGAGCCCAAAGACAGATACACAGCCAGTGGTGGCAGATGGGAGATGCCGCCCAGGCGAACTACGAAATAGCATTCAGAAAGAACAGGATCAAGAGCGCAAAATAAAAATTACGCAGTTGTCCGGAGGAGAAGCCACACTCAGGGCACTCCCGGACGACAAAGTAATCAATGTCCTGGAGAAAGTAGTAGGCAAAAGAGGCATAATAAGTATCAGAAGGCATCAACAGGGAGTGACACTTGCCCTGAATGATACAGAAAAGACTAAGGCGCTGATGACTGCTCTGGCATCCGGGCCTACAGAATTTCAGCTACCACACCGGATCAAAATCCAAGCAGAAATCTACACTGAAACCAAGAGAGTAGTCATCAAAGGGATAGACACCAGCTTGTCAGACACAGAGGCCCTCAGCTACATCCAGGCCGAAAACCCTCTGTACAGAATCACACACGCCGAAAGGCTTAAGTCCTGGAACAAAGAAGACACCAGACTCATAATAGTGACTGTACAAGGAAAAACAGTCCCGGAAAACATCATTATCCAGAATAGACCTCGAAGAACACATGCCTACATCCCGCCAGTGATGCAGTGTTCAAAGTGCCAGGGATTTTCTCACACAAAGAATATGTGCAGAAAAGAGACGGTCTGTAGATACTGTGCAGGCAGCCACGAATACAAAGACTGCCCTAAGGCAAAAAAAGACAGCGACTACAAAGCGCCAAACAACAATAGAAAATGTACCAACTGCCTCGGAAAGCACGGAGCACGATACCGCGGGTGTCCCGAATACCAACAAACAAGGCAAATAATCACAGTTGCCATTGGAAAGGGGGTATCGTACCAAGAGGCAAAAAACACACTGAAGGCAAGTACTCTAGGTAATAGGCGCCAAGACAGCCTAACGGAACAAGTCAGACGGCTCACGACTGAAGTGAGTGATTTGAAACAACAACTGCGAAAGGAGAGAGAAAACCGCCAGCCACACAAAAACAGAACCTCAACTGACAGATGTGAAGAAATCCATGACAGCTCGGAAAGCGCGAAACAACAACAATTCATAAACGACATGAAAATAATACACCAAGACATGAAAAGAATTCAGCAGCAGGTAGAAGAAGATGTCAGGAAGCTGATAGAACTAAAAGATGGAAACGAACAACTACTGAAAAGAATAGAGGCAGAAAGAATGACCATTGAAGAAATTACATCAAACACAAAAGACACTAAAACGAACTACCAATCAGACGAAGAAGTCATCGAGGAAACGCTAGAAGAGCTACTCCCAACAATTATAGAAAAAGCGCTTTCCCAGATACAGGAGAAAAGGAAGACACAAGAAACAGAAACGAAGAGGGCAAAAACACACAAAACCACACAAGCCAGATAGGGAGGCATGATATGAAAAACACAATGAACACACCACGGACAGGCAAGCAACGGAGAGGAATACGGACAGTCAGTTAGTGGTCCTTTTTAGGACCAGTCCTTTTCAGGACTAACAACCGGCCAAAATCGAAGAACCTAACACACAATATACCCCAATTATAACCAATTTCCAGGTTGAACAGGGTATAACAACAATATAGTCGACGTAAAATGAATGAAAAGAATGCTTGGGATTCCAGGAAAGGAAGAAGCAAGACTGGATAACACCAGAAACATTAAACACCATAACACTGAGAAAGGAAATGAAAAGAAAGAAAACAGAAGCAAAGTCCCCCAGGTTAAAGCAACTAAATAGCGAACAGTACAGTAAGCTGGACAAGGAAGTTAAACCCCAAAACCGAGCCAACAAAAGGAATTTCCTAGTCGATCTTGCAAGACAGGCAGAAGAGGCAGCACTGAGAAATGAACAAAGCACAGTATACAAAATAACTAAAATCATCCGTGGAAAACGAGGTGCAAACAATATTACATTAGGGAGCCGCGCTAGCGTAGTGGTTACAACACCGCTCTGGCGACCGGGTGATTCAGGATCAAACTCGGGCGACGGCATTTGAGGATTTTTCGTCGACCGGGAATTGGACTGGATTAACTCGAGACCTGGCGACGACATTTGAAGGAGTGTCGTCGACCAGGGATTGGCGGCTCCTGAGCCGACCCAGCTCTAATGGGTACCTCCGAAATCGGCGAGTATCTGCCTGAATGGCGAGGGACACCTGTCTCTGTACAAGAAAAGGGATACTCACGTAAAATCAATGTCAGGTTAGACATTAATAATAACCTGAGATTTCGCCTTGAGTAAGAGATAAGCAAGGAAATCTCATCACGACAGCAGAGGGACAGGAAACAAGATGGGCAGAGCATTTCAGAGAAACTCTGAACAAAGAACCACCAGAGACACAATTGAATGTTCCTGAGGCTGAAAACGATCTAGATGTTAATACAGACATTCCACGAAAAGAAGAAATCATCACAGCAATCAAAGGGTTAAAGAATGGAAACGCTCCTGGCCATGATAACTTAAATGCAGAGCTATTTAAGACAGACCCTGAGCTAGCAGCAGAACTACTAGAACCACTATTTGCACAAGTCTGGAAAACAGGGATAACACCAACGGAGTGGAACAAAGGAATAATTGTCAAATTGCCCAGAAGGGAGATCTTGCAGACTGCAATAATTGGAGAGGAATCACTCTTCTCTCAGTTCCCAGCAAAATACTAGGCAGGATAATTATACGGAGAATTTCAAAAGCAGTAGACCACAAACTGAGGAAAGAACCAGCAGGATTTAGAAAGAACAGAAGATGTGTAGATCATATATTTACCCTCAGGAACATTATAGATCAGTGCTCAAAATGGCAAAGACAGCTGTACATTAATTTCGTTGATTTTGAAAAGGCTTTTGACAGTATACATAGGGACAGTTTATGGAAAATACTGATGGCTTATGGAATTCCAAGCTGCATAGTGTCAATCATAAAAAGCCTCTATGCCAACTTTACGTTTAACGTTGGGCAGAGCAACCTAACCTTTGAGGTAAAGACAGGAGTACAACAGGGATGCCCCTTATCAACCACTCTATTTTTAACAGTCATAGACTGGGTAATGCGCCAGACAACAGAGGGCAGTCCAAGAGCGATAAGATGGACTACATTTTCTACATTAGAAGATCTGGATTATGCAGATGACATTGCACTACTAAAAACGGATAGACTTAATAAGTATAGCCAGCAGGTGGGCTTGAACATCAATCTAAAGAAGTCAGAGGTCATGACGCTCAGTGTCAGCAACCCTGAGCCCATATCAGTAAAGAATCAGCAACTAGAATAGACAGACACCTTCACATACCTAGGATGCATAGTAACACCAGACGGCGGGGCAAGCAAAGACATCAACAACAGAATGAACAACGCAAGAACAGCCTTTTTTAGTCTAAACAACATCTGGAAGTCCTCTCAGTACAGCACAAGGACACAATTAAGATTATATCAGAGCTGTGTGCTTTCTGTGCTTCTCTATGGTGCGGAATGCTGGAGAGTTACAGAGAAGGAAATGTCGAAATTGTCATCTTTTCACACAACATGCCTAAGAAAAATTCACAGAATCTTTTGGCCGAATACCATCACCAACCAAGATCTGCTTACTCGTAGCAAGCAAGAGGACATGCACACCATCATAGCTGGAAGACGCTGGAGCTGGGTTGGCCATGTCCTCAGAAGAGACCCTGATGCCATCATAAGAACAGCTATGTTATGGACCCCTGAAGGAAAACGAAAGAGAGGCCGACCAAAAACAATTTGGCGGAGTACTGTGGAGGCTGAGATGCAAAGAGTGAACCAGAGTTGGGGCACTGTACGAAGGATGGCCACCGACCGAGCAAAGTGGAATCAATTTGTTGTTGCCCTACAAGACGCCACCAGGCGTGATGGCCACTGACTGCTTTGACGGTCGGCGTCTAAGGATCAAAGAAGACGAAGATTAAATATGTTATTTCATTTCTGTACATTTAGTTTAACATTATTTAGTTTTGATTAAAAATGAAAAAAAAATGGAGAAGTGGAGCAGTCAAGATTTTCTGTGCTCCGGTTCAGCTCCAGCTTAGGGCAAAAAATCTGCGAATCCATTGCTCCGCGATCCAGCTCCAGGCTGCTCTCCAAAGCAGTGGATTCTACGTCTTCAAGTACCGTGCCAGCTGGAGTAACCATGTATCTTCACAACTTCCTGTATCCACTAATATTCATCAATTTTGTTGTAACTTCTAGCGATGCCTTGATATGAAGCTCTCCGTTATCTTTTCCCTTTATCGTTCTTTGTCGCCTTTTCCTTTTATCTTTTCTGCTATTGTAGCATATTCCACTTTTCCTCTTCTCGTCATTTGCCTCAAGAATGTGAATTTTTTCCTTCTAACAAGAGTAATACAATTTCTTTGTACAATGGCCTCTTTTACAACATCAATGAGATTAAACCTTAAAGATCATATTTCCTGTTACGGTAGAACCTCGATAATCCGAACTAATTGGGACAAGGGATTGTTCGAATTTCCAATTTCCTCAGATTTTGTTAAAGTGTTAAAAAAAACTGTTCTGGAAACTAAAAAACAAAGGTGTAGTAATAAAAACACTTTGTTGAACTTTTGTATTTCTTTTTATTCAAAGGTAACAGACCAAATCAGGATCATTGTGGCGGGATTGTCTTCCCTGATCTGCAATAGTGTTCAACCAATGGCAAAATTTCAGAGTATAAGGATGCGGATTTTCAAAGTATCACCTTTCGCTCAAGATTACTCTTAGCAAAGATATAAATAGAAGAATAATGCTTATAACCATCCCTCTTTTCTCCAGCTCTTCCATCCAGACTTGCAGGTTGGATTGGAGATGTGCCTGATTTAGCAATCAGGGCAACATCATGAGCAAATGCCAGCTCTGAAATACAGACCTGTCTCATCTTCCAGTACCCCACTGAATATTTTCTTGTTCTCTCCTTACATGCCTTGATGACATCGTCCATGAGGAGTATGAAAAGATAAGGTGACAGGATATCACATTGTCTTACTCCAGTGGTGGTCCTGAACTCTTCTGACTTATTGTTTGCCGTCCTCACATAATTTCGGCAAGACTTGTAGAAGCTCTGTATAGCATGAATCGGAGGTGCTGGAATGTTCTTCCTTGCCAAACAGTCCCAAAGTTTGCTCCAGGGGACCCTGTCAAACGCCTTTTCCAGATCTATGAAACAAAGATGGATCTCACTCTTATAATCAAGGGCCTTTTCCCTCAGCTGTCTGAGTGTGAAGATTCGGTCTTGAATACTTCAGTTTGCTCGCAATCCGCACTGGACCTCATCCAATAGTGTCTCAGCTAGGCGTCGGAGTCTCTGCTCTAGAATTCTAGAGTAGATTTTACCAGGGACACTGAGAAGGGATATGCCTCTATGGTTTCCACATTGTCGATTGTCACTCTTTTTGAAAATCGGTGTTATGATGGCAATCTCCCAATCCTTTGGTATGGCCTTGTTGCACCACGCTGCCTGTAGGACCCTTAGGAGTAATAGGTCGCCTGATGCTCCCATGTTCTTAACCATTTCTGGTGTTATACCATCATGCCCTGCTGCTTTGTCCATCTTGATTTTCTCCAGTGCTGCCTTCAGTTCTTCCATCTTTATGTCATCTTCACCACCATTGGTTTTCTCTTCTGTGCTAGTGGTTATCATTTCTGATGCGTGACCTTGCTCACCATCAAGGAGTTCTGAGAAATATTCTTTCCACCTTTCCGTTACTTCCTTCGGGGCAGTAAGCAATTTGCCTTGCTTGTCCTTTATAAATTTAAGAGGGCATTGTTTTTCCTTCATCGTGTTATTTAGGGTCTTATAGAACAATTTCTGGGTTTTTTTGCGCATCTTTTTCTAGGTTGTCTCTAAATTCTTCACAGGACTTCTGTTTTGCTGCTAGCACCTTGTTCTTTGCTTCTGTTATGAGTGTCACATATACTCTATATTTCTCTATTTGTCCTGCTGTGTTTTTCTATTTTATCTCTTCCGGAGTCAAATACTGTGACAGTAGCACGTCCCTTGCAGCAAGGCCGGGATAGCTACTAAGATTTCAAGCATCTCCAAGACCCGTCTAATGTAGGCGTCTAGCGTCGACCGCTGGCACATTGTACCACAAACTGAGAGAAAACGATTGCCTCTTTTTAAGTGTGGGTCTACTGATATAAACTACAGGCAGCCTCGACTTCCATCAATCATTTCATATTCCTCAGAATTTTTCCTTAGCCCAGAACATTAAATCTAAACCCATTGAGTCAAATGAAAGGGCTTTTGGACCGTGGAAGATGACAAATGTAACATTCTATGCATGCAGATCTATACATATAAACGTACTAAAATGTTGGTATAATAAATATATACATCATGATATCATCATACACTCCCTGCTCCCAATGAAGTCTGAGGTCACCTCTGCCGTTGGCTCCTTGTGAGGAGACCCGTACTTGCAGTGGTGGTTCACGAGGAAACTTATGTTACATGATGAGGTTGCCAGCCCCATATGCAACTGGTGATTCACAATGCGTGCGTGCGTGCGTGCGTGCGTGCGTGCGTGCGTGCGTGCGCGCGTGCGTGCGTGCGTGCGTGCGTGCGTGCGTGCGTGCGTGCGTGCGTGCGTGCGTGCGTGCGTGCGTGCGTGCGTGCGTGCGTGCGTGCGTGCGTGCGTGCGTGCGTGCGTGCGTGCGTGCGTGCGTGCGTGCGTGCGTGCGTGCGTGCGTGCGTGCGTGCGTGCGTGCGTGCGTGCGTGCGTGCGTGCGTGCGTGCGTGCGTGCGTGCGTGCGTGCGTGCGTGCGTGCGTGCGTGTGTGTGTGTGTGTGTGTGTGTGTGTGTGTGTGTGTGTGTGTGTGTGTGTGTGTGTGTGTGTGTGTGTGTGTGTGTGTGTGTGTGTGTGTGTGTGTGTGTGTGTGTGTGTGTGTGTGTGTGTGTGTGTGTGTGTGTGTGTGTGTGTGTGTGTGTGTGTAAAATATAAAATGATAAAATTATATTCACAGACTTGATTCACAGTAACCGGTTGTAATATGTCAGGCAGCTGTTTAAGATACCTTAGACCTTCAAGTAGGTTGATATCTAACTGGGTGCACATGAAGTAGGATCCTAGAACTTGGGGCGCAAAGTAATGCCTCTGGAGCTACTCCTTTCTAAATTTAGAATTCACTTCCATTCATATGGCCTGTCCAATATTGGGATCCTAATATTCCGTTTTCATGGCTGTCAATGATTTCTCCTTGACAAAATCGGAAGTTAGTGCATAAGTCTAAAAATGTTGTAGATTAAAATCGAAAATTTCCACGCACGTGTTTCTTCGTTGAGGAAAGATCCAATCAGAAGAAGTTCAGTTTAGCATTCAAATATCAAACCAACGCCAGTAAGCGTCTGATTTTGGTAGGGGTTTCCGCCACCTTCATGTAGAACCTTACTACATGACAACACAAGATCTTCCCTTTACATGTTATTTTCAAACTGTTCTGACAAGACGTTGGCAAAGGTAGCAGCCTGTCTGGCTGGAGGGTTAATCCCGTTAAAGGCTGTGAGCTTTGACTCCAAGGTGTCAGAGCCTCAATGGGCCTGGTGATATTGCCCGAAGATTTGAGTGCAAAGGCAACCACCCTGTTGCACAGACGATAAACCAACAGGTGGCTACACGTAGTTGCCGAAGATATTCGTCAATGAAAGGGCTCCCGATGAGGGTAATAGAGATCACTACGTTACAGGCTTGTGACCACTCTGAAAAAAACAACCACGTCCTACATATCGTTAACAATTTTTCCAGTCAGGTCTAATGTTTACCAACAAACGACCGTACAATTTTTTACCCGCCCAATCACACCTCACCTTCTCTTCTACGTTACAAAAATCACACACCCCACCGCCGTATCCCCTTTGCTTTGATCAGCCTAAACGTGCGTACAGGTAAGTTCAGCCATGCATGACTCTCTGCTTACGCTCGAGGGCTTAAACTGCCCCGCTTTTCACACACACACATGCTGACAAATTCTCCTGGCAAGGCCAGAGTAGCCATTGAACACATGAATGTGTAAATAGATTAACGTGCGCTGGTAACGTGCTAATAATAAACGAATAACACAAACTCTATACAGAATTACTTCCACACATAGTCAAAAATGGGAAAACATCGTGGAGAAAAATAGATATACATTTGTCTTATATATATATATATATGTCTATATATGTGTATATATATATATATGTCTATATATATGTCTATATATATATATGTGTATATATACAGTCCTTTGCAAAAAAAATGGCAGTCATATTTTCGCAACGCAGCACACTCATAGAAGAGAATAATAATAAAAACTGTATGTCCAGAGGAAGAGTGATATCTCCCCTATCTATTAACAGTTTCTCCAGCAAGGCAAGCCTGGATGCGGCGAGGCATACTTCCCACAAATGTTTGTAGGTAATTGTGAGTCAGACTGTCCCAGTATTTTTCAGCTTCCTTCTTCAGTTGTTCAACTTCTCTGAGTCCACTCTTTTTTAAATGATTCTTGAGTAGTGCCCAAACGTTTTCAATTGGGTTTAGGTCCGGACTGTTGCTGGGCCACTTCAGCACTATCACATTCTTCTCTTGCAGCCATGCTTTGGTGGTATGAGCTGTATGCTTTGGGTCATTGTCATGTTCAAATGTGCACCCATCGGGGTACATGACCTGCATAAATTGCAGAAGGTGTCCCTCTAGTATGTCGATGTACCTTTCTTTCGTGAGAATTCCTGTGAAAACACACAGTGGGGTGGCACCTCTTGCTGACACCCCTCCCCAAAGATGGAATTTCTGGGTATGTTTCGGTCGCTGGTACACAGGCGTTACAGAGTCTTTCGTCCAAATATTTATTTGAGCAGGATAAGACCAAACAGAACATTCATCTGAAAAAATCACATTGTCCCATGACAAATTTTTGTTTTCGTGGCACCAGTTCAAGCGCATCTGTTTGTGCGTCTCTGTGAGCAATGGTGACGAAATTACCAGCTTTTTTGTGTAATTCATCCTGTGTAGCTCCCGGTTGACAGTAGCATTAGATACCTCTGGGCTTCCCAACTCGATCATGCGCTGCCGTATGTTTTCTACACTCTTCATTCGCCCAGCCCGAACGATTTGGGCGAGACGCCGATGGTCCTTTGTGTCCAAAATTCTTGGCCTCCCACTACCTTCTTTTCGCTCGATTCCATTATCTGCTTTTAATTTACTCACAACTCTGTAGACAGTCCGCTCAGGAATGTTCAAGGTTTTAGAAATGTTGGAACATGTTTGATTTCCTTCATTCCAAAGCTGTGAAATTAACATACACTTTGTCTTTGTATCCATTTTCTGCCACTAGCACTAGAAATTGTCGTCTGCTCTATTATCAAGGGACTGTACTCTACGCTAATTTTTTTTTACTTTTGGTAGTGTTTGCACACTTAAGTGGAGTGCAAATTAGGGGCAGAACCTGCATATTTAATTAGATTTCAGCATATTTAGCTGAGCAATATGACTGCCATTTTTTTTGCAAAGTACTGTATATATGTGTATATATATATGTTATAAGGTAACTCGGCTCCCCAATAAATAAACTTTAAAAACAGGTGTGCTTACCGAGCAAAGGAATTCAATTTCCGCACTATAAATCTGGTTATAGGCTATTAACCTTATAACGATTATCCATGCAGCAATGAAATCCAAGGGCGACAATGGCAGGGAGCGTTAGAGACCTGCCCTTTTATAGTAAGAAAAGTTGCCAGATGTTTGGCTAGCGTTTCGCAGTCCGCTCGAGATGAAACACGATGACAGCCCGAAATAAAAGGACAGAGAGTTCCCCGGCCTCCTTATATTAAAGAATCAGGGTATTCGCCGTTTTCCCCAAGGATCCCTACATAAAAGACTATAGAGCAAAAACGCCGCTTCGCACGTGCGAAATGGTGCGCATAGCGTGGCTCTAACGAGATTGACAGGTACCAAATACAGAATTCGAGCTATTAAGAGCAAAAGTTACAGGAAAGTGGGCGTGGACAAAAGTAGACAGACCCCAGAGCAGACCACTCAGATTAAAGGGCAGGCAATTCCAATCAAAGCGTGACACAACACAAGATGTTCCCTTTACATGTTATTTTCAAACTCGTCTGCATACTTCATGACCACATAATGTCTTACCACTTCCATGTCGCCTATCATGTTTACCAAATTCACTTCATCACCGGCCTATCACTGATAATCTGTTCCAATATGTTACTTTCTCATAGTTGTTTATTACCACAAAGTCATCTGCCGAAAATGTTATATCATTTCTCGTATTCCACTCCTCTTCATCTGGTCATGTCTGCAAGTTAACACATTATCTTCAAATACTATCTGTTATCCATATTTGAAAACCCGAGCTGCATGGTTTTGTGGCAATTTTTCCAGTTATCTACATTCTCCGGCACACATCTGGGTTTGTCGCCACTCCTCAGCCGGAGCAAATGAGAAATGTACCACTAATCTGTCTAATGTTGACGATTAATCAAACAAACACGCCGACGTGCTGCAGAACCCGTCAATCAGTCAGGTAACCCGAGATGGTTGATAAGATAAGACAAGATAACCTCAACCAATGATAGTGTAAACAACAATACTGGAAGAATGAGCATGTAGATGTAATGGTCAAGTAACACTGCCGGGATGGAATGAAGACAAGAAAAAGAGGTAGAACAAATTTCGTCAAATTCATCAAAAAGAGTTAATAAGCAAAAAACTGATATATGAACAAACAGGTTTTCGACAAAACAGATCCTGTACAGACCAGACAGCTACATTGAGAATAATAATTGAAAAGTCTGGATTGGAATTTTCGTCTCAACATTGGATTCGTGTACTATGAAATGGCATGTGACAACGTAGACAGAATCACTTTGGAAATTGATGAGGCATTATGGAGTTCCCCTGAAGAAAATTAATTTAATAAAGAAAACTTATGAAGACATGACGTGCGGACTTCTTCATGAAGGACAACTTGTGAAACTGTCTGTAATAAGAACTGGAGTGCGTAGGGGATGCCTCTTGTCTCCATTTCTCTTCTTACTGACTATGGATTGGGTTATAAAAAACATTGACTTCACCCATCAGAAATGTAATCCAGTGGAATCTGAATAAGCAGCTAGATTTTGTCGACGACTTGCAAAATAGACTAAGTCGGATGAAACGGCAATGGTACCAGAATAAGAATACAAAAAGCAATGCGTAATGTGTGGAGATCAAGTCCAACACAAAAATAAGACCATTGAATTAGTACGACAATGTCACCAATGTGGAACTGATGAAAAAATCAGAGAAGAGCCAGTTGATCAAGAGGTGAGAAGAAGACGCTGGCGAAAGATAGGTGACACATTGATGAAACCTGTTGAAAGCATTACAAGCAGTCCTTGGTCCGGAATCACCAGGGTAAGAGAGGCAGAGAAAGACTAAAAAACACATGGAGAACGAACGAACGAACGAACTTTGTTTTCAAAGGGTTGAGATATGGGCACGCAGGCCCGTCTGACATTCTGCCCTTCCTTTCTCTTTCATGCTGAATTCATTTATTCTCACATGCATTTTACATATCAATGTCAAGGAATTCAACGTTGTAAAGTAAAATAAAATAGCACACGCATATTAACATTAACTACTTATAAACATGACATAAAATATGTTGAAAAGTACAAACATCGTCATTAGAACCTACAGTTGATATTATAAGAAAAGATAATCTGATTAGGGGGGCATGTAATCAGAATTAATAAAGTATTCGAAAAGTCTACAATTGTATGAATAGGGACTGAGGTTGTTTCTTAGGTTATGTGGAAGACAATTCCAAAGATGAGCAGCAGAGTACGCTAAGCTTTTCTTGAATAAGTCAAGCCTAGGCTTGGGCACTTGCACTCTGCTAAAGCGTTGACTGCGTCTTTCGTTGTATTTGAACATTGGCCACAGATATGCTGGAGCATTATGTGACAAGATTTTGTGAACAAATTTAGCTTTGTTAAACAGAAGGCGCTTTCTTAAGGGCAGTATTTGGAGATTTTTATATAGATCTACACACTGAGTTAGGCAGTTGTCAGAGACTAGACGTACTGCACCCTTTTGCAGTGAACGGAGTCTCTTTGTGTTGGACATTGAGCAACCATCCCAGATTGTGGAGCAATAGTCAAGGTTTGCTTGTATGTGAGATATGTAGAACAATTTTCGTGCTTCTTCATCTAGGAAATGTTTGATTTTAGCTAATTGGTAAACTTTCTGTGCCGTTTGCTTGGTCAGTGTATGTTACATGTGAGTTCCAATTTAGATGCTGGTCGACGATTATACCTAGAGTTTTATGTGCATTAACGTTTTCAATTAGTGAGGTACCAATGTAGATCTGAAGTGTTGTTTTCTCTGAATTGTTCCTTGGGTCTGGGCGTTTTATCCTGCGGCACGCATACCGTTACTGGCCCGTTACCCTTATTGGAAGAGAAGAAAACTGGAGATAGAAATAAAAGTGATGAGGAAGACATGGTAAGAACATAAGCTGATGGCACATGACAGGGTGACTTGGCACATGACAGGGTGACTTGGCATGCCTTTACTGAAATCCTTTACTCCTTGAGGAACAATAGGTATTGAACAGGGCAACTGAACTTTTCTGTTGCTACTAGTTCGGATTATTGACGTTTTAAATTTCAAACACCATTTTTGAACATACATCCTAATATAACCAACGAAATTGTTTCTAGGTTTAGCGGATCGTGTTTTGCAAGAACGAACAATAGCCATACTAAAAAAAAAACAAAGACAAACAAAGTAAGCCCCGCGTTCCGCCATAACGGCCTCAGCGGGCCAATAACGGTATGCGTGCCGCAGGATACAACGCCCAGACCCAAGGAACAATTACTCCTGTCGCTTATCTGAATATTTATCTCCATTCTACGAGTATGGCACACAGTTACTGAAACAGAGTTATCCTGCCCTCAGACAGTCGCTTGAAATGACTATTACCACACCGGAAACTGGGCGCTTAATGGCGGCTTAAGACGCCAAACTCTGTTGGTGACCTGACATTTTTATGCGTGATTAAATTATCATATCAGGCAGTCATTGGAAATTGCATAAATGTTTATTACATCACAGACAGTAAGATAACGTAATGCCAGAACGTGTGGGGTGATGGAAATAGTCATTTTGGGGTGGGGGTGGGAAGCGCACGAAGACTGTGGTTGTGCACTGCTGATTATTCTCCCCTCTCTTGTAGAATAATAATCATACAAAGGGAATTCTTCCCTCTCTTGTAGAATAATAATCACACAACGGGAAAGGTCTCCCCTCTCTTGTAGAATAATAATCACACAACGGGAGTGGTCTCCCCTCTCTTGTAGAATAATAATCACACAACGGGAGTGGTCTCCCCTCTCTTGTAGAATAATAATCATACAACGGGAGTGGTCTCCCCTCTCTTGTAGAATAATAATCACACAACGGGAATTCTCCCCTCTCTTGTAGAATAATAATCATACAACGGGAATTCTCCGCTCTCTTGTAGAATAATAATCATACAAAGGGAATTCTCCCCTCTCTTGTAGAATAATAATCATACAACGGGAGTGGTCTCCCCTCTCTTGTAGAATAATAATCACACAACGGGAGTGGTCTCCCCTCTCTTGTAGAATAATAATCATACAATGGGAGTGGTCTCCCCTCTCTTGTAGAATAATAATCATACAACGGGAGTGGTCTCCCCTCTCTTGTAGAATAATAATCATACAAAGGGAATTCTCCCATCTCTTGTAGAATAATAATCATACAAAGGGAATTCTCCCCTCTCTTGTAGAATAATAATCATACAAAGGGAATTCTCCCCTCTCTTGTAGAATAATAATCATACAACGGGAGTGGTCTCCCCTCTCTTGTAGAATAATAATCATACAAAGGGAATTCTCCCCTCTCTTGTAGAATAATAATCACACAAAGGGAATTCTCCCCTCTCTTGTAGAATAATAATCATACAAAGGGAATTCTCCCCTCTCTTGTAGAATAATAATCACACAAAGGGAATTCTCCCCTCTCTTGTAGAATAATAATCATACAAAGGGAATTCTCCCCTCTCTTGTAGAATAATAATCACACAAAGGGAATTCTCCCCTCTCTTGTAGAATAATAATTATACAAAGGGAATTCTCCCCTCTCTTGTAGAATAATAATCACACAAAGGGAATTCTCCCCTCTCTTGTAGAATAATAATCATACAAAGGGAATTCTCCCCTCTCTTGTAGAATAATAATCACACAAAGGGAATTCTCCCCTCTCTTGTAGAATAATAATCATACAAAGGGAATTCTCCCCTCTCTTGTAGAATAATAATCACACAAAGGGAATTCTCCCCTCTCTTGTAGAATAATAATCACACAAAGGGAATTCTCCCCTCTCTTGTAGAATAATAATTATACAAAGGGAATTCTCCCCTCTCTTGTAGAATAATAATCACACAAAGGGAATTCTCCCCTCTCTTGTAGAATAATACTCACACAAAGGGAATTCTCCCCTCTCTTGTAGAATAATAATCACACAAAGGGAATTCTCCCCTCTCTTGTAGAATAATAATCACACAAAGGGAATTCTCCCCTCTCTTGTAGAATAATAATCACACAAAGGGAATTCTCCCCTCTCTTGTAGAATAATAATCACACAAAGGGAATTCTCCCCTCTCTTGTAGAATAATACTCACACAAAGGGAATTCTCCCCTCTCTTGTAGAATAATAATCACACAAAGGGAATTCTCCCCTCTCTTGTAGAATAATAATCACACAAAGGGAATTCTCCCCTCTCTTGTAGAATAATAATCACACAAAGGGAATTCTCCCCTCTCTTGTAGAATAATAATCATACAAAGGGAATTCTCCCCTCTCTTGTAGAATAATAATCATACAAAGGGAGTGAGAAACGCATTATCGGTTTTCCTGGCAAGTACATTGACATGGAGGATTCAAAATACATTAACCACCTACAAGGTTAATGTTGTTAAAAAAAAAAGGGTAAAGGAACCCGTTACACGCCCATTGAGGCATATTGGGAATATGGTGTTAGGCCCATATTATCTTGACCGTCGGCACACTAGGGGTGATGTGGTCGGCATCACGCCGGCCGCCTTAACCTTCCCAGAGTTGCTCTGGTACCCATTTCGGGCTGGGTCGACCCAGGAGCCGTTTGTGGCCTAAAAAAATCCCACCTCATCTGGGGATCGAACCATAGACCACTGCGCTAGGAAGCCAGTGCACTAACCACTATGCTACCGCGGCTCCTTTAATGTTGTTACATAGCAGATAATGTCGTAGAGGAGTATAGTATTAGAGGCTTCACTATACTCGATTCAGCTTTAAGAGGTGGGGTGACCAGTTCATCTTTCTCGCTGCCTTTGCCCACCCTAACTCAAGAGCAGAGGCAGATACTCGTTGACAGCTTGGTGGACTATAGCGTGAGCAACCAGGTTTTGAATGCGGAAATGGGTAACTTTGTCGCGAGAGGCTAGAAATCTTACCACCGTCTCAATCAAACGTGCCAGCCACCTGCCTTTGTTAAAAAAAAAAAAGGTTAAAATAACGCAAACAAGTATCACAGGAAAGTTCAATAAGTAAAAGACAGGCAGAAAGAAACATCTAGAACATTTAGATATAGAAGGCTAGGCCATGTACAGAATCGATGCCCTAAAGGCACTAAACTAGACCCCTCTGCGGCTAGGAGTCAGGCTACAGAAGGAGAGCAGAATGACAGATAAAAATGGTTGGTGGCCGACCGGAATGTGATGTAATGATAGCAGGGAAGAAAGTCAGGTGTATTCTTGACCCGGGGTCCCAAGTTTCACCTGTTACGAAACAGTGCTTTCAACAGCTTTTTGGAGATCTGGCTCTGGATGAAAGTAAATGGGTGCGACTAACTGCTGCCAATGGTGTCACAATTCTATTTGCTGGTCATCTAGTGGTTGATGTTAAGATTGGAGAGTGTCATGTCAAGAACTGTGGCATCTATGTCGTTAGAAGTTTCAATGGGCCTGACAAAGCGCCTGGTATAATAGGCACCAACATACTGGAGGACGTAAAATATATCCACCACTTCCTCAAGTGCCAAGCTCCAAGCAAATGTGCACAAGAGGCAAGGTTAGATAAGGTGAAGGCGTGGGTTGCAGGAGAAAGAAAAACCCACATACCAGCTCGATCGATCGCTACCATACTGGTGACATACAGAAGAAGCTCAAGATCAGAGAAAACAGTGCTGTTTGAACCCTCAAGAGACTTGGAACATAAAGGGCTGTTAATATGTCACACACTGACTGTGCTAATATGAGATTTATGTGAGGTCCAAGCAGTAAATCTTGGAGATGATGAAACTTTTTTGGCTAGGGGTACTCAAGTGGGAGAACTTTCTGAGGCATACACGGACTATGAGAGACAATGCAGAGTTGTTGGAGCTCAAGAGGTGGAGATATCTGCACAGTCAGGATACCCAGCCAAGGTCCCTGTTTGCAGCCCAGTTGATTTAAATGGGTTTGAGGGCAGTCAAGATGAAAAGCGCCAACTACAGAAGTTACTACAACAATATGACAGCCTGTTTGCTAAAGACGAGAATGACGTAGGGTATACAAGTAAAGTATCTCTTTCAATTCAGTTGACAGATGATACACCAGTAAAACAACCTTACAGGCGCATTCCTCCAGCTTTTCACAAAGAGGTGCAAGACCATCTTCAGGATCTCCTCGACAAACAGATTATAAAAGAAAGCTCAAGCTACTGGGCTTCGCCTACTGTGCTCGTGCGGAAGAAAGATGGCAGACTGCGATTATGTGTAGACTTCTGAGCTCTCAATGCCAAGACCAAAAAGGACGCCTACCCTCTGCCCCGGGTGGAGGAATATTTAGACGCTTTAGGAGGAAGAATATTTTCTTCACTAGATATAGCAAGTAGCTACTACCAGGTAGGCATGAGGGCAGAGGATCAATGTGTAGCGAGATTTGTTAACACTTGCTTGGTTGTAGCGCGACACACGCCCACGCGACACCGACACACACACAGCGCAGTAATAACACTCGGCGGATCTTGCTTTGAAGTTTGTAGACAGCGGAAATGTGAATTACGTTTAGCTGGAACGGTATTGCAAGAATGAGGAAATAGCTATATAGGAATGTATGGCGGACTTTAAAAGTATGCATTTACTGAAAATTAAATTATTAACTACCGGAGAACGCCCGGTTGAATAATATTAAATAAATATAACTCAACAAAGGAGATAGACTAGGAATTATATCCAAAAGGATATTATTCAAATATAAATAGTTTGAAAGATAATTAATATTTTTCACCTTCATCACATCGGCTAAAAGTTAGCTAATAATCTTTAAAAATTTATTACACTAACAAGCCTCAACGGATTTGGATAAAACTTATATGGAATGAAAGCCTCATATGGGGAAAAAGGAATGATACATAGGAAGGACGGAAGAATATAAGTGTGTAGTGAACAGAAGAGAAAAACAAGTACAGGAAAAACACAGATTGCTTCAAATCGCCTCAAATCAGGAGATGAAACTAAAATCTTTTGGGGAATTTGGGAGGTGCTTTCTCGTACGGGCGAGAGACTGAAATATAAGGACAGAGGGGCGCGTTGAAAATCACACACACCAAATCCAGAAGCCAGAGTGAGAAACTGGAAGACAGCATCTGCAAGAAAGTTCTATTTTCACGCTGCATGCAGGGCAGATTAAATTAAGCCAATACAGTCTCACCGTGAGCTTATTAATCCTAAGAGGGTATGTAAGTTTATTAAAAATATATGTATTACTAATATCATTTTATTTCAGATTTTATTTCTGATTGATTGTAGCAGATATAATAAAAAAGGGAATGACGCTAACCAGAGATAACCTTCACCGGCATTGTCAGGAAGCATAACCATTAATTGGTTAACCACATATATCATGGCTAGTTCTTGTCTGGAAGCTTACGACATACCAGCAAGTACATAAGTGACTTGACATCCATACGTGGAAGGCAAAGGTTATATCGTACCCATGTATCATAACGTGATTTATTCATGTATATTGTTAATTCTGCACAGTATACATTATCTTATCATGCTATCTCTGTAACATACTACCATGATTCATTCATTTATATACAAACACTGAAGACATGGTCGCATCATGAACAGCAGTGGGTGGTGAGATTGTTGGAACAAAATGGCCACCTATTACCTTTTGTTCCAGGTTTTTATGATCAATGTTTATGATCATTCCTGATCGAGAAACTAAAGACTTGAAGAAGTTGATCCAGCTCACTGAAGCCTAGAGGTCAACCGCTCTTCAACACCTTAGTCCCCCGTAGTTATAGGGCGGGCTGAAGGAAAGTCTTCCGTACTCCAGTGTGTCGGAGGAACCTCGAGCAGACGTGGCTAAAGTTGAGTTTATGTGTATCCATCCAACAAATCCTGTGAGCAGTTTCTAAAACGACTGTTTAATGATGACAACTAGATGGCAAGAGATAATGTGACAAACTTGTTTTATAAGTTCAGTGGAAGATAAATCCAAGACTTTTTAGCTTGTTTATTTGATTTGTAACTGTAAATAATCATACATTTTACCATCTTACAACAACCATTTCTCATTACAAGAATATATAGATGTACATAATAAATTGGATAATTGTACTCATTTGACTTGTTAAATTTTTAACTGTTAAATTTTGAGTTACCTTTTCAAATTTAATTATATTATCACATAGGGTTACGATAGCGAAAGTAGCAACTTATACTTCTGAAGCCTAAATCTATTGTCCAGCTCAGAGTATTCACAGCTGTAACTCACTTGTGATACCAGTGTACTTCTCGGGCACTGGAACTTCATACTTTCTGGAGAGAGATTCTACTTCTGCTCTACCACTATTATCATAATAGGAAAACCTTTCGCTACACTGGGGGCTCTTTCGCGGGATATTATTTTTTATCCTGAGCCACTATCTATGTATTCTTCTATCTTGAGCCACAAATAGTTTGTAAAAATAAATTTTTTTTGAAAAAATTCTAAAACTTAGAAATTTTTTCGTAATAGTAGTACCATTGAGTACGAAGTAAATAGGAAACGCTCACAAGGTTTTAAGGATTTGTCTTGTTCAAAGTAATTAATTGATTTTAATTAAGTTAGTTGGTTAGTGAAGATAAAATTATATACCCTCTGGTAAGTAAGCATCATGGCTGAATTGGTGAAGTTTAGAGCTGCGATTATGCAGGAAGGAAAAGACTTGGGTATGACAGGAGATGCTCTAATTCGGCATATCACAACTGAAGTGGATAAATATTTAGATAGAGAGACTAAAAGAATGGAAGCTGAAGCTGAAAGAGAGACTAAAAGAATGGAAGCTGAAGCAGAGAGAGAAGCCAAAAGAATGGAAGCAGAGAGAGAAGCCAAATGAATGGAAGCAGAAGGTAAGAAATTAGAAGCAGAAAGAGAAGAGAAGAGACTAATGTCTGAAGCTGAAGAAAGAAGGTTACAAAGAGCTCATGAGTTAAGTTTAAAGGAACTTGAACTCCAGGGAGCAGCTAGCAATCATGGTGCTAGCTCACCTCACTCGGAGAGTAGCTCCAACAAGAGCACGGCAAATGGAGCCATGAGTTTCCACCTGGATCCATTTATTGAGAAGGAGGACGCCATTGAGTCGTACCTGGATAGATATGAGAGACTGGCCTCTACCTATGGAATGGAAAAGGAAAAATGGAGCCTTAAGCTATCTCAGGGGTTGAGGGGAGTTTCATACGATGTTTATTTAAAACTCTCAAAAGAAGACCAGAAAGATTATGAAATCTTAAAACAAGCTTTACTGGTCAGGTACGAAAAGAATTCTGAATCTTATAGAAAGAGATTCCGAACTGCTAAGCTACTTCCAGGAGAAAACTATCACCAGTTTTCTGCCAGATTAGAAACTTATCTGACAAAATGGATTAGCTTAGGAAAATGTCAAGATATAAAAAAATGGTCATGATGGAACAACTTTGAGAATACATGCCTCAAGAAATGAGAAAATTTCTTATGGTGCAAGGAGCAGAGAGATTGGAAGATATTTTAACCATGGCTGAAAGATATCAAGCAGCTCAGTCAGAAGTATCAGGAAATAAGAAGAAGCAGGGTGAGAACTTCAAACCTTCACACAACTTTACCAACTATGAACACAGGGACAATTCCAACAAGAACAAACACAGAACTGATTATAAAGACAAAAACCCTCTAGGATCAGAAAATAGACCTTCAAGAAAGGAAGGACAGTGGTGTAAATCTTGCCAAATGAGTAACCACAATACTGCAGAATGCAGACGGAAAAACCCTCCTTATCACGCTGCCTGTCTTACAACAGGGAACAAGGGAAGGAAGGAACTGGCAGTTAGTCAGAATGACCTCCATCATCCCCTGTCTGTGAGGAAGTGACATGTAATGGCACAAACATTCAGTGCTTATATGATTCCGGATTGGAATTCGACTCAGTCATGAGTGCAACCCTAGTGCACCCTGATCAACTTACCACAGAAACAGTGGACATACAAGGGGCAATGCAGGGAACCGTCACCATGACACTTCCCATAGAAAGGATCAACGTAAGAACTCGCTATGTGGAAGGAGTGATAAGAGCAGCAGTGAGTGATGATCCTATATACCCGCTGGTAATAGGAAGTAAATATGTCTTTTTGGGTGACCCAATAAAACCTGTTGTCATGACAGCAAACAATACCAGGTCAAGCACTAAAAAGGAGGAGGGAAATCCAATAAACATTCATCCTATAAAGATGAAAAAGGCTCAAACAGCAGACAGCACATTGAAGCCTTGTTTTGGCAAATTGCCAAAGGCCCATAACCCTCCAGAGAAAGGAGACTTCTACATAGAAAATGGCCTACTCTACAGACAAGCTGGAAAAGGACCTAAAGGGCATGGACAGCTGGTAGTGCCAAAATTCTACAGGGAGGAAATTATGGAGCAAGAGCATGCTACATCAGGCAGGGGTCACAGAGGAAAAGGGGGCCACTTGTCGAAAGATAGCATTGCGATATTACTGGCCAGGAATAATTGAAGACATAAGTTGGTATGTGAAATCCTGTTCAGAATGTAACCAGGTAACCTCATTCAGAAGTGTAGACCAGTTACAGGACCTAGGGAAGCATTGTTGCGGACGTAGGCCCACTAAGAAAACTCACAAGAGAAAACAACAGGTAGATGCGGTGATAAGGAGAAAACAAAATCACAACAAGTCTACTGTTACACCAGTAACCATGGCAACTCTCCGTATTGTACAGAGAGGGGACGTAAGACATCCCACCCCGACTAGATATTTGTCGGAGCACCATGGCCTGGATCATCTGGAACCATTTGTTAGTCAGCAACCAGTATTTAAAAAGCTGCGGAAACAAACCAGAACCATAGGAGGTAGGAACCAGGGCTGTACAAGACAATTGATGGAGACAGGCCCCCCTTCGGTATACTGCCCCTTACAATAGAAATAGGTGTGGGTCCGGCAACGTTGTTTGGCCGTTCCCATACACGGTCCACTGGAAGCATTGTTGCGGACATGGACTGAACAATAGTAAAAGCATAGGCACTCAAGGATGAGATTGACTATCTCTTAAAAGAGAAAATTATTTCAAAGTCTGAATCTCCCTACAGCTCAAGTGTGGTGCTACTAAGGAAGCCCAGTGGTGAACACATGTTATGCATTGATTATAGGAAACTAAATGCTATCACTGAATCTCAGGTAGATCCATTACCTGACACCAATCAGTTGTGTGCTACATTGAGTAAGGCTCGGTATTTTTCAAAAGTAGATCTAAGCAAGGGATACTACCAAATACCAGTAAAACCAGAAGTTAGGAAACTGTTAGCTTTTAGTACACCGGATGGACATTACGAGTTCAATGTACTCCCATTTGGTTTAAAGAATGCTCCAAGTATCTTCACCAGAATGATGAGGAAATTGTTGGAACCATTACCAAATCCTCATATCACCAACTTCATGGATGATATTCTGATTGCTACCACTACCTTCGAGGAACACGTAGTAGCACTCTCCATGTTGTTAAATATATTGAGAGAAACGGGATTGACAGCACGTCCAACTAAGTGTCATATTGGATGTGAGACATTGGAATTTTTAGGTCACACTATCTCTACAGGGCAAATGTCTCCGGACCCAAAGAATGTAGAGAAAATGAGAAAAGCACCAAGACCACAAACTAAGAAGGATGTAAGATCCTTTGTGTCACTGTGCGGGTTTTATCAGAAATATATACCCCATTTTAACTCATTATGCGCGCCATTAACCGACTTAACCAAAAAAGGTCAGCCGGATAAAATACAATGGACTGCGGAGTGTGAACAGGCTTATACAGAGTTGAAAAATAAGCTGACAAATAAACCTATCCTTGCCCTTCCCGATCTCACACAAGAATTCGTACTAAGAACGGATGCTAGCAATGTAGGCATCGGAGCAACATTACTACAGCGGGCAGACACACCGCCACATATGCTATTACCAGTAGCTTTTGCCAGTAGAAAGTTAAATACAGCTGAAAGAAATTATTCTACCGTTGAACGTGAATGCCTCGCTTTGGTCTGGTCGATCAACAAATTCGCCCCTTTTCTTTACGGGAAACACTTCATTGTGGAAAGTGATCACCAGCCTTTGATGTTTTTAGCAGTGTCTAAAAAAATTAAATTCACGACTTTTAAGGTGGAGTTTACTGTTATCTCCATATTCGTTCAATGTGAGATACATTCCAGGACGGGACAATCTTGGACCCGATTTTTTAAGTAGGCATCCTATCAAAGGAGATATAGAGAAACAGAAAATTAAGGAGGAACTGCAGCATGTGTTACCAAAAAGTTAACCATGCAGGCACTGTTTTAAAGAAGAGGGCTCTGTAGCGAGATTTGTTAACACATGAGGAAATAGCTATATAGGAATGTATGGCGGACTTTAAAAGTACCGGTATGCATTTACTGAAAATTAAATTATTAACTACCGGAGAACGCCCGGTTGAATAATATTAAATAAATATAACTCAACAAAGGAGATAGACTAGGAATTATATCCAAAAGGATATTATTCAAATATAAATAGTTTTAAAGATAATTAATATTTTTCACCTTCATCACATCGGCTAAAAGTTAGCTAATAATCTTTAAAAATTTATTACACTAACAAGCCTCAACGGATTTGGATAAAACTTATATGGAATGAAAGCCTCATATGGGGAAAAAGGAATGATACATAGGAAGGACGGAAGAATATAAGTGTGTAGTGAACAGAAGAGAAAAACAAGTACAGGAAAAACACAGATTGCTTCAAATCGCCTCAAATCAGGAGATGAAACTAAAATCTTTTGGGGAATTTGGGAGGTGCTTTCTCGTACGGGCGAGAGACTGAAATATAAGGACAGAGGGGCGCGTTGAAAATCACACACACACCAAATCCAGAAGCCAGAGTGAGAAACTGGAAGACAGCATCTGCAAGAAAAGTTCTATTTTCACGCTGCATGCAGGGCAGATTAAATTAAGCCAATACAGTCTCACCGTGAGCTTATTAATCCTAAGAGGGTATGTAAGTTTATTAAAAATATATGTATTACTAATATCATTTTATTTCAGATTTTATTTCTGATTGATTGTAGCAGATATAATAAAAAAGGGAATGACGCTAACCAGAGATAACCTTCACCGGCATTGTCAGGAAGCATAACCATTAATTGGTTAACCACATATATCATGGCTAGTTCTTGCCTGGAAGCTTACGACATACCAGCAAGTACATAAGTGACTTGACATCCATAAGTGGAAGGCAAAGGTTATATCGTACCCATGTATCATAACGTGATTTATTCATGTATATTGTTAATTCTGCACAGTATACATTATCTTATCATGCTATCTCTGTAACATACTACCATGATTCATTCATTTATATACAAACACTGAAGACATGGTCGCATCATGAACAGCAGTGGGTGGTGAGATTGTTGGAACAAAATGGCCACCTATTACCTTTTGTTCCAGGTTTTTATGATCAATGTTTATGATCATTCCTGATCGAGAAACTAAAGACTTGAAGAAGTTGATCCAGCTCACTGAAGCCTAGAGGTCAACCGCTCTTCAACACCTTAGTCCCCCGTAGTTATAGGGCGGGCTGAAGGAAAGTCTTCCGTACTCCAGTGTGTCGGAGGAACCTCGAGCAGACGTGGCTAAAGTTGAGTTTATGTGTATCCATCCAACAAATCCTGTGAGCAGTTTCTAAAACGACTGTTTAATGATGACAACTAGATGGCAAGAGATAATGTGACAAACTTGTTTTATAAGCTCAGTGGAAGATAAATCCAAGACTTTTTAGCTTGTTTATTTGATTTGTAACTGTAAATAATCATACATTTTACCATCTTACAACAACCATTTCTCATTACAAGAATATATAGATGTACATAATAAATTGGATAATTGTACTCATTTGACTTGTTAAATTTTTAACTGTTAAATTTTGAGTTACCTTTTCAAATTTAATTATATTATCACATAGGGTTACGATAGCGAAAGTAGCAACTTATACTTCTGAAGCCTAAATCTATTGTCCAGCTCAGAGTATTCACAGCTGTAACTCACTTGTGATACCAGTGTACTTCTCGGGCACTGGAACTTCATACTTTCTGGAGAGAGATTCTACTTCTGCTCTACCACTATTATCATAATAGGAAAACCTTTCGCTACACTGGGGGCTCTTTCGCGGGATATTATTTTTTATCCTGAGCCACTATCTATGTATTCTTCTATCTTGAGCCACAAATAGTTTGTAAAAATAAATTTTTTTGAAAAAATTCTAAAACTTAGAAATTTTTCGTAATAGTAGTACCATTGAGTACGAAGTAAATAGGAAACGCTCACAAGGTTTTAAGGATTTGTCTTGTTCAAAGTAATTAATTGATTTTAATTAAGTTAGTTGGTTAGTGAAGATAAAATTATATACCCTCTGGTAAGTAAGCATCATGGCTGAATTGGTGAAGTTTAGAGCTGCGATTATGCAGGAAGGAAAAGACTTGGGTATGACAGGAGATGCTCTAATTCGGCATATCACAACTGAAGTGGATAAATATTTAGATAGAGAGACTAAAAGAATGGAAGCTGAAGCTGAAAGAGAGACTAAAAGAATGGAAGCTGAAGCAGAGAGAGAAGCCAAAAGAATGGAAGCAGAGAGAGAAGCCAAATGAATGGAAGCAGAAGGTAAGAAATTAGAAGCAGAAAGAGAAGAGAAGAGACTAATGTCTGAAGCTGAAGAAAGAAGGTTACAAAGAGCTCATGAGTTAAGTTTAAAGGAACTTGAACTCCAGGGAGCAGCTAGCAATCATGGTGCTAGCTCACCTCACTCGGAGAGTAGCTCCAACAAGAGCACGGCAAATGGAGCCATGAGTTTCCACCTGGATCCATTTATTGAGAAGGAGGACGCCATTGAGTCGTACCTGGATAGATATGAGAGACTGGCCTCTACCTATGGAATGGAAAAGGAAAAATGGAGCCTTAAGCTATCTCAGGGGTTGAGGGGAGTTTCATACGATGTTTATTTAAAACTCTCAAAAGAAGACCAGAAAGATTATGAAATCTTAAAACAAGCTTTACTGGTCAGGTACGAAAAGAATTCTGAATCTTATAGAAAGAGATTCCGAACTGCTAAGCTACTTCCAGGAGAAAACTATCACCAGTTTTCTGCCAGATTAGAAACTTATCTGACAAAATGGATTAGCTTAGGAAAATGTCAAGATATAAAAAAATGGTCATGATGGAACAACTTTGAGAATACATGCCTCAAGAAATGAGAAAATTTCTTATGGTGCAAGGAGCAGAGAGATTGGAAGATATTTTAACCATGGCTGAAAGATATCAAGCAGCTCAGTCAGAAGTATCAGGAAATAAGAAGAAGCAGGGTGAGAACTTCAAACCTTCACACAACTTTACCAACTATGAACACAGGGACAATTCCAACAAGAACAAACACAGAACTGATTATAAAGACAAAAACCCTCTAGGATCAGAAAATAGACCTTCAAGAAAGGAAGGACAGTGGTGTAAATCTTGCCAAATGAGTAACCACAATACTGCAGAATGCAGACGGAAAAACCCTCCTTATCACGCTGCCTGTCTTACAACAGGGAACAAGGGAAGGAAGGAACTGGCAGTTAGTCAGAATGACCTCCATCATCCCCTGTCTGTGAGGAAGTGACATGTAATGGCACAAACATTCAGTGCTTATATGATTCCGGATTGGAATTCGACTCAGTCATGAGTGCAACCCTAGTGCACCCTGATCAACTTACCACAGAAACAGTGGACATACAAGGGGCAATGCAGGGAACCGTCACCATGACACTTCCCATAGAAAGGATCAACGTAAGAACTCGCTATGTGGAAGGAGTGATAAGAGCAGCAGTGAGTGATGATCCTATATACCCGCTGGTAATAGGAAGTAAATATGTCTTTTTGGGTGACCCAATAAAACCTGTTGTCATGACAGCAAACAATACCAGGTCAAGCACTAAAAAGGAGGAGGGAAATCCAATAAACATTCATCCTATAAAGATGAAAAAGGCTCAAACAGCAGACAGCACATTGAAGCCTTGTTTTGGCAAATTGCCAAAGGCCCATAACCCTCCAGAGAAAGGAGACTTCTACATAGAAAATGGCCTACTCTACAGACAAGCTGGAAAAGGACCTAAAGGGCATGGACAGCTGGTAGTGCCAAAATTCTACAGGGAGGAAATTATGGAGCAAGAGCATGCTACATCAGGCAGGGGTCACAGAGGAAAAGGGGCCACTTGTCGAAAGATAGCATTGCGATATTACTGGCCAGGAATAATTGAAGACATAAGTTGGTATGTGAAATCCTGTTCAGAATGTAACCAGGTAACCTCATTCAGAAGTGTAGACCAGTTACAGGACCTAGGGAAGCATTGTTGCGGACGTAGGCCCACTAAGAAAACTCACAAGAGAAAACAACAGGTAGATGCGGTGATAAGGAGAAAACAAAATCACAACAAGTCTACTGTTACACCAGTAACCATGGCAACTCTCCGTATTGTACAGAGAGGGGACGTAAGACATCCCACCCCGACTAGATATTTGTCGGAGCACCATGGCCTGGATCATCTGGAACCATTTGTTAGTCAGCAACCAGTATTTAAAAAGCTGCGGAAACAAACCAGAACCATAGGAGGTAGGAACCAGGGCTGTACAAGACAATTGATGGAGACAGGCCCCCCTTCGGTATACTGCCCCTTACAATAGAAATAGGTGTGGGTCCGGCAACGTGGTTGTTTCGCCGTTCCCATACACGGTCCACTGGAAGCATTGTTGCGGACATGGACTGAACAATAGTAAAAGCATAGGCACTCAAGGATGAGATTGACTATCTCTTAAAAGAGAAAATTATTTCAAAGTCTGAATCTCCCTACAGCTCAAGTGTGGTGCTACTAAGGAAGCCCAGTGGTGAACACATGTTATGCATTGATTATAGGAAACTAAATGCTATCACTGAATCTCAGGTAGATCCATTACCTGACACCAATCAGTTGTGTGCTACATTGAGTAAGGCTCGGTATTTTTCAAAAGTAGATCTAAGCAAGGGATACTACCAAATACCAGTAAAACCAGAAGTTAGGAAACTGTTAGCTTTTAGTACACCGGATGGACATTACGAGTTCAATGTACTCCCATTTGGTTTAAAGAATGCTCCAAGTATCTTCACCAGAATGATGAGGAAATTGTTGGAACCATTACCAAATCCTCATATCACCAACTTCATGGATGATATTCTGATTGCTACCACTACCTTCGAGGAACACGTAGTAGCACTCTCCATGTTGTTAAATATATTGAGAGAAACGGGATTGACAGCACGTCCAACTAAGTGTCATATTGGATGTGAGACATTGGAATTTTTAGGTCACACTATCTCTACAGGGCAAATGTCTCCGGACCCAAGAATGTAGAGAAAATGAGAAAAGCACCAAGACCACAAACTAAGAAGGATGTAAGATCCTTTGTGTCACTGTGCGGGTTTTATCAGAAATATATACCCCATTTTAACTCATTATGCGCGCCATTAACCGACTTAACCAAAAAAGGTCAGCCGGATAAAATACAATGGACTGCGGAGTGTGAACAGGCTTATACAGAGTTGAAAAATAAGCTGACAAATAAACCTATCCTTGCCCTTCCCGATCTCACACAAGAATTCGTACTAAGAACGGATGCTAGCAATGTAGGCATCGGAGCAACATTACTACAGCGGGCAGACACACCGCCACATATGCTATTACCAGTAGCTTTTGCCAGTAGAAAGTTAAATACAGCTGAAAGAAATTATTCTACCGTTGAACGTGAATGCCTCGCTTTGGTCTGGTCGATCAACAAATTCGCCCCTTTTCTTTACGGGAAACACTTCATTGTGGAAAGTGATCACCAGCCTTTGATGTTTTTAGCAGTGTCTAAAAAAAAATTAAATTCACGACTTTTAAGGTGGAGTTTACTGTTATCTCCATATTCGTTCAATGTGAGATACATTCCAGGACGGGACAATCTTGGACCCGATTTTTTTAAGTAGGCATCCTATCAAAGGAGATATAGAGAAACAGAAAATTAAGGAGGAACTGCAGCATGTGTTACCAAAAAGTTAACCATGCAGGCACTGTTTTAAAGAAGAGGGCTCTGTAGCGAGATTTGTTAACACATGAGGAAATAGCTATATAGGAATGTATGGCGGACTTTAAAAGTACCGGTATGCATTTACTGAAAATTAAATTATTAACTACCGGAGAACGCCCGGTTGAATAATATTAAATAAATATAACTCAACAAAGGAGATAGACTAGGAATTATATCCAAAAGGATATTATTCAAATATAAATAGTTTTAAAGATAATTAATATTTTTCACCTTCATCACATCGGCTAAAAGTTAGCTAATAATCTTTAAAAATTTATTACACTAACAAGCCTCAACGGATTTGGATAAAACTTATATGGAATGAAAGCCTCATATGGGGAAAAAGGAATGATACATAGGAAGGACGGAAGAATATAAGTGTGTAGTGAACAGAAGAGAAAAACAAGTACAGGAAAAACACAGATTGCTTCAAATCGCCTCAAATCAGGAGATGAAACTAAAATCTTTTGGGGAATTTGGGAGGTGCTTTCTCGTACGGGCGAGAGACTGAAATATAAGGACAGAGGGGCGCGTTGAAAATCACACACACCAAATCCAGAAGCCAGAGTGAGAAACTGGAAGACAGCATCTGCAAGAAAATTTCTATTTTCACGCTGCATGCAGGGCAGATTAAATTAAGCCAATACAGTCTCACCGTGAGCTTATTAATCCTAAGAGGGTATGTAAGTTTATTAAAAATATATGTATTACTAATATCATTTTATTTCAGATTTTATTTCTGATTGATTGTAGCAGATATAATAAAAAAAGGAATGACGCTAACCAGAGATAACCTTCACCGGCATTGTCAGGAAGCATAACCATTAATTGGTTAACCACATATATCATGGCTAGTTCTTGCCTGGAAGCTTACGACATACCAGCAAGTACATAAGTGACTTGACATCCATAAGTGGAAGGCAAAGGTTATATCGTACCCATGTATCATAACGTGATTTATTCATGTATATTGTTAATTCTGCACAGTATACATTATCTTATCATGCTATCTCTGTAACATACTACCATGATTCATTCATTTATATACAAACACTGAAGACATGGTCGCATCATGAACAGCAGTGGGTGGTGAGATTGTTGGAACAAAATGGCCACCTATTACCTTTTGTTCCAGGTTTTTATGATCAATGTTTATGATCATTCCTGATCGAGAAACTAAAGACTTGAAGAAGTTGATCCAGCTCACTGAAGCCTAGAGGTCAACCGCTCTTCAACACCTTAGTCCCCCGTAGTTATAGGGCGGGCTGAAGGAAAGTCTTCCGTACTCCAGTGTGTCGGAGGAACCTCGAGCAGACGTGGCTAAAGTTGAGTTTATGTGTATCCATCCAACAAATCCTGTGAGCAGTTTCTAAAACGACTGTTTAATGATGACAACTAGATGGCAAGAGATAATGTGACAAACTTGTTTTATAAGCTCAGTGGAAGATAAATCCAAGACTTTTTAGCTTGTTTATTTGATTTGTAACTGTAAATAATCATACATTTTACCATCTTACAACAACCATTTCTCATTACAAGAATATATAGATGTACATAATAAATTGGATAATTGTACTCATTTGACTTGTTAAATTTTTAACTGTTAAATTTTGAGTTACCTTTTCAAATTTAATTATATTATCACATAGGGTTACGATAGCGAAAGTAGCAACTTATACTTCTGAAGCCTAAATCTATTGTCCAGCTCAGAGTATTCACAGCTGTAACTCACTTGTGATACCAGTGTACTTCTCGGGCACTGGAACTTCATACTTTCTGGAGAGAGATTCTACTTCTGCTCTACCACTATTATCATAATAGGAAAACCTTTCGCTACACAAGGGAAAACTGCGTTCACTACACTTTTTGGATTGTATGAGTACACTAGGATGCCTATGGGACTAGCTAATTCAGCCAGTACTTTTCAACGACTGATGCAGAGTTCCATGCACGATATCATATTCCAGCTGTTACTAGTTTATCTAGACATTCTTGTGTACTCAACTGGCTTTACAGAACGCCTGCAGCGGCTTGAAAAAGTGTTCCAGCGGTTGCAGCTACTAGGTCTGAAGTTGAATGTGGCTAAATGCAGGTTCTGCAGGCCAAAAGTGAAATTTTGGGCCATACGGTATCTGAAGAGGGCATTGGAGCAATGGAGGACAAGATACAGCCTATCAACGAGGCATCAATACCCAGGACGCAGACAGAGCTACGCGCATTGCTTGGTCTAGCCAGTTATTATCGGAGGTTTGTGCCCGGGTTTGCCACTATAGCACGCCCACTGCATGAACTGGTTGCTCAGTTAAATGAAGACCAAGATCCACAGGGTAAACGGAGGTATAAGAAAGCTGCCACAGGGGAAATGTGGACCCAAGAGTGTGATGTTGCTTTTAAGTAATTGAAGACTATGCTGACGTCTACTCCTCTTCTTGGTTTCCCAGATTTTTCTGTGCCCTTTATTCTAGAAGTGGATGCCTCATACCAGGGACTAGGAGCTGTATTATAACAAGTGCAAGATGGCAGGAAAAAAGTGTTAGCGTTTGCCAGTCGCACCCTACGACTATCAGAGAAAAATGCCAAAAGCAGCATGAAGCTAGAGCTACTAAGTCTGAAATGGGCTATGACGGAAAAGTTCAGGAGTTATCTGCACGGTGCTCAAGTTTAGGTGTTCACCGACAACAGGAGTTTGGCTCTGTGGCAAAAGTCTACGCCTGGCGCAATCGAACAGAGATGGATAGCACAGATGTCAATGTTTAATTATACTATCAAACACAGAGCATGTAGAGCGAATGTGAATGCTGATTACCCCTCTCGGTACCCCCTTGAGAACCACGAACACACAGATGAAGATGATGATGCTGCTATAAGTCACAAAGCATTAGTGCTAGCCCACACATCAGTTATACCCCCAAGGTTAGGTTTGCTGCAGAATATGGAGTTAGGAGCTGTGTTGGGAGCAGTGGAGATGAGAGATGCAACAGACCCAAATCCAGTCACAGACACAGGTGCGGCACTAACTTTTCCATCCTATTCTCTTGGGGAACTGTTAGCACTGCAAGAGGCTGATACTGATATAATGACAGTCTCCGGAATCGTAAGAGATGGTAGTAGATAGCCCAAGGAGGAGATGAGGAGACTTTCAAAGCCAGCAAAGAAGCTACTAAGGTGGCGTAAGCGCTTAACACTAATCGGAGGCTTGCTGTATCGGACAGTAAGCAGACCAAATGTGACTAAGATCACGCAGTTGGTGGTTCCATAATCTTGAAAAAAGCGAGTGCTGGAGGCAGTGCACAAAACTGGCCATCAGGGTCGTGACTGCATGTTGCAGATACTGAGAAGCAGATGTTACTGGGATGGCATAACGTTTGATGTAGAAGCAATATAGCAAAAGTCCCGCATCTCAAGATCCAAGGTCCATAGGGTAACGTGCTGGCATCTAAGCCTTTTGAAGTATTCGCCATGGATTTTACGCTGCTGGAAAGAGAAGCACGAGGCTACAAGAATGTACTCATTATAACTGATGTGTTTAGCAAGTTTGACGTTGCCATCCCAACTAGAGACCAAAAAGCAACCACCGTGGCCCGAGCGTTGGTGGAAAAGTGGTTTTTTTGTACTTACATGTACCGCAAAGGCTGCACTGTGACCAGGGCAGAAATTCGAATCAGTGGTCATATCAGACCTAGGCAAAATATAAGGCATCGAGAAAAGTTGAACGACAGCATACAATCTGCGTGGCAATGGGCCAGTGTGAGCGGTTTAACAGGACATTGCATGATCTCTTGAGGCCATTATCCACCAGTGAGAAACGGAGATGGTCTGATCATCTGGCAGAGGTCCTTGAAGTCTACAACGCTACTCCTCGTGCATCAACGGGTTACTCCCCTTACTACCTTTTGTTTGTGAGGGATCCAAAACTGCCCATTGATTTCATAGTGGGCCATTCATCGGGTGATGAAGAACCAGCAACTGTTGACCAGTGGCTTGAAGGGCACTTTTCCAGGCTACGAGAGGCGCACGTAAGAGCAGATGCACAGTTACAGAGGTTGGCTACAGTCATGAAAGAGAGATGTGACAAGTTGCACTAAGCTGAAAGGTCTAAAATTCGTGACATGTGGTCAGAAGAGGAGTACATTGTTGTTCGTGCTCCCACAATGACCGGAGGTCCATTGGTCATCCAACGGACAGATGGAGCGAGTCCGAGCATTAGAGCCACTGGCAACGAATTGAAATGAAGTGAAGATAGAGATGACTCTCCAAGTCCGGTAGGTACGACGTTAAGCCTACCTGAGGCACCAGCTTTGCCAGATGAGACAGACCCTGGGGAGGACGTACAAAGTCTAAACCCTGAACCAGGCTGGTACACCCTGCAGCCGCTAAAGAGTCCTATTTCGAGACGATCTGAGAGATTACGACTGAAGAGCCAGAGGTAGTACAGTTGTCGAGACGACAACAAAATCAGGCGGGGAATATGTGACAGCGCCATTCTGGCATATCATTTTGGCGGCCATTAGGGCGTTACTCAGTCAGGATCTAAAAATAGAACATTAATCATGTCCGCTGACAGAACAACAGCCAATCAGGGGTATGCTAAACTGCCTCGATGTTAATTGCGCAAAGCTTAACATCTCAATATTCTTGGTCATTTCGATTGCAAGACGCAGAGAGAGAAGTCGTCGAACCAGAGTTGATCCGCAGTTGCCTTTGACACAACGTCCACGAACACTGTCAGGGTGTTTGGTAGAATTAAATGTCGTTCTACACAAAGCTTTATGTTGCTTGAATTACTAAGTATGTGTGTTGAGAGGGTTGCAAACAACCAATAATTGCTGTCGATCAAGTCCAGATATGCGATGGCCCAAGCAAAAGCCTATGTGCGAGTATCCACAGACAAACGGCACCCTCTGCATGGTAACATAGCTGACATTAAGGGAGCAAGAATAAAGAGAGGAATGTCATGGATGGCACAGGCAGAGGCAACGATCAAGCAGGTGGCCACAGTCGACAATATATTCAAGGGGGAAGAGTGGAGTATGTCAGATGGGAACTGGATTAACTACCAGCATCTAATCATCAGCCTTGGCAGAAAGTGTAGGAATTGGGGGAATGGAAAAGCAGAATTGAAAATTAATCAACTGATAAATGATCATTCCTGGGATGATGGTGCCGTTGTGTATACAGATGAGTCTGTGATCCGTGGTGAGAAATCCGGTTGGGGCTTATCTGCTCGGGTGCAGGGCAGAATCGTCGCCAAACATAGCGGGGCTTACAAGATAACAACTTCCAGCATAAGAATGGAGGTCGAGGCTATTACTGCAGCCTTAAGGTGGATAACTGAAACTTCATTAACAAAGGCTATCATTGTGTCAGACTCTCAGTCCATGCTTCGGAAGGTTCAAAGTGGTTGGTTGCGGCATAAATGGAAAACATTCAAAGACGCTTCCAGTCTACAAGAGCTGGTGTGGATATACTGTCCTGGTCATGCTGGGGTATGTGGTAATGAAAGAGCTGACAGATTAGCATCAAGAGCACTCATAGTGGGGACACTAGATGTGGATAAGGGAGAGATACTGAGAACAATTAATGATCGCCTGTTAGAGAATGACACTGCAATAGATGAATCATCAAGGTTAAGACTGTTGAAATTTGGCATCAAACGTAAAGCTAGTAAAGATGGACGTATGAGAGGATGCATCCGTCGTGTATACAACCAGCTAGCTACAGGAACAGTTAGCATTCACACTCTTCGACATATACTGAGGGAGACTGAGCACCTATAGGTTTGCCCGGAGTGCAATGATGTCGATTCTGTATAACAATAACAATAATTGCAACCCCTGTCAAACGATCCTTAATTAAATGTTCTTGGTGCATGGGTCTCGGGTGTGAGGTAGCCACGTCGACATAAGTTCGTCTCAGGCACACCTAGGTCCTGCCACAGATTAACTAATCGGTTGAAAAAATTTTCCCATTAATTGATAAAACAAATTTTAATCGATTATTACATTTTTAGCAATGTTTATGTTTTTGCTTAAATGCGAGAGCATTAGCTATGTTAGAGGTTTGTGATATGGAATTTGGCAAGTATGGTAAATAATAAGAAATTGTTTAGTTGTAACTTTTGGTATTTTCATTATATGTTCAGGACGATGTTGCCTTAAGTAAAATAAATAAAGTCCTTAGTGACTTTTAAAAAAATGTTGTGTATGATTTTTTTTTTTATAATTTATAAAATTGCTCGAAATTGATCGATTAATATTCGATTAAATAAATTCGGCCCAATGGGCTGATCACCCGTTGGCTTGTCACACCGATTACGGAAACAACGGCAGATGGATCTATTTGTTGTTGCCCTAAAGACGCCGCTAGGCGTGATGGGAAACTACAACAGAGAAAATCAATCTGCTGTTGCCCTTAAGACGCCACAAGGCGTGATGGCCTCTGACTGCTTGGTCGGTCTTTGGCTAAGGACGGAAGAAGAAGAAGAAATAAATTCGATTAATCGGTTAAGAAATATTTTTTTTTAAATCAAAGCTAGCCCTAATTAATACCTTTCAGCTCCTCATGAAGTATAAATGCACACCAACCCTTCATGTCCTGTACCTTCCTTTCAAATTCTTTCTATATCTTTTACATCTCTATCATGTCTGTCTCCAGCTCTCTTCTCCTAGTTTTTCTCTATTAGATAACTTTTAGCTCCTTACTCCTCTGCCGTGTCTCCACCTTGGCGAGGTAGAGGAGCGTGTCTGTCTCCATGACTACAAAAGCTATGCCGGACATGTCAAATGGTAGGGACCAGACCGAGAAAGACACACCACTGCTGCCTTGCAGGTAGGCTGGGGACATTCAAGAGCTAAGGAAGGTGACCCGACAGAAATCATTGTTGAACGTGTCGGATGTACTAGACCACAGGCTTAACGAAACAGTGCAGCGTAAATCACTTAATGATGACACTCATCACTCTTCCTCTCCTCAAGGCCTTCAAGAAACTCACGCTAAGTCCTCCAGTCTCGTGCCATCAGCTCAAGGTCTTTCACGTCATCCACATTTCTGCCTCCAGCTCTCTTCTCTGTGTGTTTGTCAGTCTCTCTCCACCTCTCTTGCCCTGTAAAACCCAGAACAAGTACTGCCTTGTAATACTATTAACATGTTTCTTGCATGTGTGTCCTCCTTCGCCAACGTTGACTTCTAACTGAGGTATAGCCTGCTGTTTATATCTGCTAGATAAACTCTTTGTTACTAGGGCATTCATTTCTTATAATATTTCGTTTTACGATTTCCGATAAACATTTCTTTTTCCCTGACGCATCACTTTTTTTTAGTTTTTAGAAATGTAATCTTCTAATATAGCTACAGCTCAATGGCCATTTGAAAAGATTTGACCTCGTTTCTTAATCCTATTATGTATTATTATATGTATAGTATTCCCGAAAGTGTATAGCAAGTTGACCGTTGCGACATACTTTTTTTTTTTACTGTAATTGCTGAATACGTATACTCTATGAATATGTTTATTTATAAATTATGATTCTAGTATGTCCTGCTGTGCCTGAGGAGATTTAAAAAAAAAATAATCACTGCTTCCTTAAGAAGTGACTAATGCAGGGGTCGGCAAACTTTTAGTAGTGTCGTGCCGAAGTAATGTTGCAAAGTCACTCAGCGTGCCAACCTAAGACCACCATATTTTTATATACAACAATTATTGAAACAATTTAAAAATGATCTTGTATTAACATGTTTCCGATACATTAAATAACTATTCTATTCTTTGTAGATTATTCAATATTTTAATATAAATAGGAACAAATATCAATACAAATATTATGTTTTGCAAAATTTAGTCTAAGTTCTGAACACATTAGTTTGAAATTTTATAACAAAATTGCCATATGTATATTTTGTTAAGACAGAAAGTCCAATAGTTTGAAGAACAAAACAATTAAATAAACCAAACATAAAACACGTTTTTAAAATTTTAATATGAGTAATCATTGATTATTATTGATCTGAGTCATTAATCAATTAATGGAACCCGTGTCCTTGCTTCTCCGTGGTTAATTGTTCAATATCAGGTGTGTATTTTGTCAGTTTCAGCTTCACACAGGCTTCTGAATGCACAGGTGTTAGGCGACTTCTCTGTGGACTTAAAACAGCTTTCATGTGTGAGAAAATTTGTTCACATGTATAAGTTGACCCAAAAGCCGAAAGTAGAGCAAATGCAACTTTCTTCAAACAGGTGAACGCTTCAGGCAGGGATGTCCAGCAGTTGAGGATGGCAGCTGACTTTTCCAAGCAGCTTCCTTCAAGAGTTTTTCGCAATTCTACAAATTTTATTGTCCATAACTCTGATGCCTTGAATTCGATGTGTTGCATTTTAAAATTGTCAACATCCATCCACTCGAAAAGAAATAGGTCAAATGGGATGTTAGTATGATCAATTAAGTCGGGCTTGATGAGGTAAGAAAACATGGGCCCGTGAATTTTGAAGTCTTGACCTAGTTTAGCAAACTCTCCTTTGAGCGCTTCAACGTGCTTCTGAAGCTCATCTCTGTTGACAGTAAATCGATTTGAATGAGCCTTTACGTTTGGAAAGTACGTGTATGTGTTAGTGGTAATATCTCTGCAAAATGTGTCTAATTTTGACGCAAATCCTTTCCAGTGCTAAAAAAAAAAACAAGTACTGTTTGACCCTGCCCTTGTAAACGCAAGTTTAATTCATTCAGATTTGTAGTTATGTCAGCCAGAAACATCAGCTTGCACAGCCAGTCCTCGTCCTTCTATTCCGGGAAATGTTGTTCTTTTTCATCAAGAAACACCTTGATTGCTTCTAGACATGATACAAATCTGTTCACAACATTACCTCGACTAAGCCAACGAACATTGCTGTACAGCGGGAGGTCCGCATATGCGCTCTCCATTTCTTGTAGAAGAAACTTGAATTGCCTGTGGATCAATGAAGAGCGAGAAACTATGAAGTTAACTATCTTGACAACAGTTTCCATTACAGAGTTCAAGGATAGTGACGAAATCTTCGCACACAAACTCTCCTGGTGTATAATGCAATGGAAGCTCAATATTTGACGTCCAATACGATTCTCAAGAAGTTTAACAAATCCTTTGTTCTTTCCGACAAATGAAGGGGTGGCATCAGTAGTAACACAGAATATTTTAGTCATGTTAATGTTCTGATTTTCGAAATAGCTTACAAATGCAGTTATAATGTCCTCTCCCTTTGCTGTACCATCAAAAGGTATCAAGCAGCACAGTTCTTCATAAATACGGTCGTTGTCACAATATCTCGCAACTATAGCTAGGCGCGTCACGTCATTCACATCGACATTTTCGTCAAGAGCGACACTAACTACAACAGCTTGTTGTAACCCGGTTGTTTGTTTTACCGTTACATTTTCAGCCATACTCCGAGACAGTATTGTTTCTTTATTTGGTAAATCACTAAACAAAATTTCAGCACTGCTCAAAAAGGTTTCCTTGATGTATTCTCCATCTGTGAAAGATTTGCCTTTCGAAGCCACACACTGTGCAATTTTGTAACTACATTCGGTAGCTTTATTTTTGGTTCCAATTACTTGACTAAAAATACTACTTTGTTTTTTGTAGCCAGAAACAGCCATACTACTTTGTTTTTTGTAGCCAGAAACAGCCATTTTTATGGCTTCACTTTTCTCCTCAGAGTTTTTAAACATGGACTAATGTTTGGTTTGATAGTGTCTTTGTACACTTGACGTACGGCACATGACACTTTCATAACATAAAGCACAAACAGCATGATCCTTTTGTTGTAAGAATCCATATTCGTTTGTCCAAAAGTCTTGAAACGAGCGTATATCAAGTTTTTATCTTTTTTGAGTCATTTTAACGGCACCGTATTACTTAATAACAACACCAACTTTTGTGCTGCGGTCAACGGACTGTACGGGCATGAGTATGCGACAGCCGGGAGAACTGTAGAGATGGTGGTGGTCGGAGAGAGAGGGGAAGGATAGGACGGAAATATAACTTCGTCGAGGTCAGTCATTGTTGCTCCAAACTCACACTGGGAGTCAAAAACTGCGAGCGAAAACGAAATAAATACGCTCGTCCAGGCGCTAGCCAGACACTATTGCGTAATTATGATATTACGTCTCCGCTTGCCCGTCAAAATTCGCTTGGGATTCTTTTCAAGAATCTCATCCTGCAAACCTGCTGCAGGCGGTTTGGTAGCAAATCGCTTTGTGTGGATTTTTAACAATGGTATAAGCGCCGTACAGTTCAGAAAGCAATGGCAAACTACTGAATGAAAAACTTGCCAAGAAAAATCACAAACAGCCAATAAAAGCTGGGGTTTATTGCCACGTCCTGTAAAGGATAAGCAACTAACTAACATCCTGCGAACTACGGTAGCAGGTAGACGCCAGACTAGCGGGCGCCGCAAAGTATAACCACTCCCCTTGAAATTCGTTGAAGAATGTTTTTTCTCGGAAACGGTCCGTAAAAACGAAGACTTACGTGCAGTATAGTATGATCAGGCCTTTAGTTTGCATCAGATCGCACATTCTTACCTCCAATGTCTAAAAACTTTCGTTTTGAAGGGTTGTAAAAACATGTATAGCTTTAAAAGAATTATATGCTTCTATTTAATTAAAAATTCAATTTTTTTTTTAAAATGAGATCATATACTGTACAATATTTTAATTCACTCAGCGTGCCATTGAAAATTGTTCCACGTGCCACGCTTGGCACGCGTGCCGTACTTTGCCGACCCCTGGACTACCTCCGAAATCGGAGAGTATTTGCCTGAATGGCGAGGGACACCTGTCTCTGTACAAGAAACAAAGGGATACTCACGTAAAATCAATGTCAGGTTAAAATATTAATAATAACCTGAGATTTCGCCTCGAGTATTAGCGGGCGTACGAAAAAAAAAAAACATGGTAATAATGATGATGATGCTGATGGTGGTGATCATAGCATTGATTATATTAGTCAAAATTAATAAAGTCAGCTGATTTTATTAGTGTTGACTAATATAATCATTGTTCACTTTCGACATTATTGATAACTGACTTTATTTATGTCAATCTTCGTTATCGATGTTGGCTATAATAAACAATATTCACAGTTCATGTCCTTTCTGACTGACGTGACCAATGTCAACTATACGTATCAACGAGCAAGTAATTCGCCAAAACATGGTGGGAAGCAATTGTGTTGTTCTCTTTCTGCGGCATGTCCTGATGGCGGCACTAATTCTCCTGTGGTCATTTCATTCATATCTATTTTCCACCAGAAGGAAATCAATGACATGCAAAGAATGATACGAAAGCATTGAAGCTTTATCTATTATGAGCAATGGTGTTTCCCTGGCTCAGAAGTATAAATAATATAAATGGGGAAAATTCCAAACACGTTGTCACACTAGAGGCAGGAATATTTCCAAAAATGCGCGGGTGAAGAATACTGGGAAGAAATGCACATTATTTCTATTGGTGCGCGTATTTTGAGATCAGGCCGGAATGCGCGAGGCTTTTCCGAAATGTATAAATTAAAAAATAATATGGTATGAAATCAGTTTTACAAGTAAACGTCACACATGAGACAAGGGACGTTTCGGGTTTTACCCTTCGTCAACAGTTACGAACAGGTGACAAGGACAAGAACTACATATAGGTACTACAAAGATCTGTGATGAGGAAAACGTCAAATGAGCGATACAAGCAGATGAAACCACGGTGATGAGCGAAACGATAACAGTAATAATGCAAGAAAATCGTGAAACCAGAAAGACATGTCGAAACAAGAAAGTAAATAATCAACGAAACGAAGACAGGAATGAATAACACTAATAAAATGCGAGAAAAATCACTTAGCTGTGCCGAGGAAGGAAACATTCAAAATGGCTGAAAAACTAAGGCGTCATGCGGAAGTGACGTAGGAGCTGGTGACGGCTAAGAACAGAAAATAGAGGAAACGAGACGAACCAAAGCAAAAACAAGGATAGATAGGAAAATAACGACAGAAGCCACCAGAATTATGCAAAATGATGCTGAACATTCATCCCAGCAGGAGCTAAAACGCCCATTTGAAAAATGAGGCGATTCTCCAACGAAAAGCGTGTTCGGTCGTCGCCGATACATGAACGGAGGGCAGTGACATGAATGTCAGAGTTACCCAAATGGTCAGGGCTGTTGAAGTGAAGGGCCACTGGTAAATGTTTGCCATGATGGATGTCATTCAAGTGTTCACGAAACCTGTCTGCCAAACGTCTGCCAGTCTCACCAATATAGGTCATGTCACACCTCTTGCAGATGATAGCATAAATCAGGTTTCTGGATTCGCACGTGAAAGACTCCCCAATGGCAAATTTACCGTTCGGAAAGGAGACTGACTGCGTTTGGAGTACAAAAGGACAGGTCTTACATATGCGGCGTTGGCACGGTTTAGTACCAAAGTGAGAAGGACTAGTTTGTCTCAAGCGACTATGCACAAGAATATCCCTAAAATTCTTATCCCTACGATATGCCAACAAAGGGGTATCACGAAACAACTCTCTAGTATTAGGATCAGAGTGGAGAATAGGCAGATGACGGAACAGAATTTTTTTTCACTGCCAAACAGTGAGGGTGGAAAGTTAAGACAAGTTTGAGTCTGTCAGATGTGGTAGTAGGTTTAGCAGTGAGTGCAACCTGGCGAGTAACGGGACTAATGCGATTAAGGGCATCAGATAAGACTCTTTCAGGATAGTGACGTCGGCGAAAAAACTCGAGCATTTCTTGAGCTCGTTCACGGAAATCATCTTCATCGTGACATATCCGACGTAAGCGTAGAAGTTGAGAGTAGGGAATGGAATTTTTACAGCTGGGAGGGTGAGAAGAGGTGTAAAGAAGGAAACCATGGGCATCAGTAGGTTAATAAAAGACATAGGTGGTAAGGCCAGTAGGAGTAATATTGACAGTGAGGTCAAGGAAGTTAACTGAAGTGGTAGAAATCTGAGAAGTGAATTTGATTGCAGGATGGAAATTGCCAACATAGTCAATGAATCTTCTGAGGTTAGCTTCAGACATGTCTGTGACACCAATACCATCGTCGATATAGCGACGGTAAAACTCAGGTAATGGTCCATCGTAACTTTGAAGCACCAAATATTCAAAGTGACCCATGAAGAGGCAGGCATAACTCGGGCCCATTTTGGTGCCCATAGCAACGCCACTAATTTGATTAAAGAACTGGCCATTGAATTCAAAAGAGTTGAGAGTGAGGACCAATTCCGCAAGGCGAAGAAGAGTGCCGGTGCTAAAAGTAAGGTCAGTGCGTCTGTCGAGAAAAAAATTGTAGTGCTTTAAGGCCATCAGAGTGTGGAATGGAAGTATAAAGCGAACAAACATCCAGAAGGAAAAGACGGTAAGTGTGGTCAGGTGTGAATGGGATGGAATCAAAAGTAGTGATAGCATGGGTGGTGTCCTTAAGATAGGAAGGTAGATTGGCCACTAATGGTTGCAAAATACTATCCAGGAAATCAGAGATATGTTCAGTGGGACAAGAGCAGGCTGAAACAATAGGTCGACCCGGATTGTCAATTTTATGAACCTTAGGAAGCATGTAAAAGGAAGGTTTACCTAGACTACTATCAAGAATATGGAGAGACATGGCACTAGAAGGAAGGAAGTTATCTTGGATGAGATCACGAATAGTAGCATGAACAGTAAGATTATGGCGGACTGTGGCATCCCCAGAACTGGGTGAGTAAAAGGTGGAGTTGCCGAGCTGTGAGACTCCTTCTTGGATGTACAAGTCCTTTCGCCAAACTACCACCGCACCACCTTTATCAGCAGGTTTAATGATAATGTCATCCCGCTTCTTAAGGGATGACAAGGACCGCCACTCAGAAGTAGTCAGGTTAGATCGACGTAGACGGGGTAGAGAAAGTTGATGAATGTCATGCAAAGTGTTGGCAATATATAAATCAAGAGCAGCAGAGGCACCTGGAGCCGGAGTCCAGTCTGACTTAGGTTTATTAAAATGACGAAAGATGTCCCCGTCTGGCTCAGAATCATTACCATTCCTATGGTAATACTGAAGACGCATGCGACGATGGAAACGGTAGACGTCTTGGAGCATAGAATATTTGTCAAATGTCGAGCGAAGAGGAACAAACTTGAGACCTTTACTAAGAACAGATAATTCATCAGGAGATAGTGGTAGATCAGGAGGAATGCAAATAACTTTGGTGGAAGTAGGAACAGGGGACGCTGAAGATTCAGAAGGAACCTGAGGGCGGAGGCGACGACATTTTTCTTTTTTATGCGTGCTCAGCCGAGTGTAGAGCTCCTTATTAGTATCATGAATAATAGTACGAATAAGAAGCAAGGCTGTCGGGTACGAAGAAGTCAGTAGACGAAGTTGGTGAGTGAGGTTGGATTTCAAAAGTTCCAAGTCAGTGAGAAGGCGTTTATGCATAGCAATAACACACCTCATGCGTTGAAAGGAACACTTTTTTTGCGAAAACAAATTGCACCTTGATAAGATTACAAATTTGGTGGGAAAAGTTAGTGATGACAGCTTTGACGTGACAACTCTATACAATTAGGAGGTGTAATACTATCGTGATAATTATTTGCTTTCAACACCAATGATGCTTACTTAGTTTCTTTCATCCGCTTACGTCATTTTTTAATCATCGTTGACTATCACTACTACATTTCGACTATCACTATCACTAGTGCTTTCATTATCATTATATATTGCTATCATTAACGTCTTAGTGGCAGAAAGGTATGAGCGCTTGCCTCTTGCGACAATGTTACCGGGTTCGAAACATGGTAGCGTCATGATACAGTCTACCCAGTTGTATATGGGTACCTGACTCTGCTCTCCAGTTAGGGAAGGCAGAGACAACAAGGAAGGGAACTAACACCCCTGCCTCATAAAGCTGGACCTAGTAAGGTGTAGTTTCTAACATGCCACTGCTCTACAGCAGTATCTGCAATGGAACAACCTTGTTATTAATATCATAATCATCTAGTTTAGTTACTACGGTACTTGCAATCATGTCTCAATACGGTTTCCATTCCTGTATGTCTTTGTTAGTTATTATTTTAAATTTCTCTCGTACACCCATTTTCATTATACAATCATCATCATCACAATCATCATCATCACAATTATCACGACCATCATCACAATCATCATAATGATCTTTTTTTTTTTCGCTCCACATGGAGTGATCTTTGCACACCTATCCCCTTTACAGAAAGACTGCTGTCGTAAATTTTCATAAGATAGGTCTGAGATAATTAGGATCCCGTCCGAGCAGAGGTGATAGTGTTAACTATGTGAGAGTAAGGTGTAAGATATAGTTTTTTTTTTCACGAGGTGATAGTGTAAGAGAAAGAACCGTCTCTGGATTGAGTAATTGCTCATATCCAGCCTATCTTTACGACTATATTTAGATTTGACGCACTTTCTCTCCTGGTACAAAATACAAGTTACACTACACTCACGTACACACAATTATGTGACAACTACGCACAAACGTGAAAACAAACTATGGATACTATATATATATATGGGCAGGGGTTGACCAACACGATAACTAAAGGTTTATTTAGTTTTATTATCACTAGAAAATCACAATATCAAGCATTTACATCAATAAAGTATAGTTTACAGACAAAAAATGAAAATTATTAACCCCATAGCCCTCCCCTCTTGTAAAGGAAAAAGTTCCCGCAGAAGTAAGTAACCCCAAAAGGTCAAAAAAATTAACCTTAGAGTATAGGAATAGGCGATAAAGTAAAGACAAAGTCTCTAGTTAATCTATCCTGGGAAGAAAAAAAGAATAACAGTATTAGCGAACAAGAAAAGATAGAAGTGAGTACAATGATTATACAAAAATATGAAATATTCATTCCTCTTTCTTATAATCTGTCAATCTGTGGCCACATTCATTCGCGCCTACCTACTGCTCTTGAACGTAACTTCAGTGTATATTTTAACATAGTCCAGTGTGGTGCTTCTCAAAGTGAGCCCCAGTTCCTCCAAGAATGATTAATTTTCCTAATGGGGAACGCCAGCTTTGATAGTGCTTATTGGATATGATAAAGCTCACGTCAGGTAGTTCATGTAGAAAATATAAACCGCGATCAAGTGTTCACCGTGGACAGTACACAGTAGTCCCGATATTTAAAGGAAATGTCTGGTGGGTAAACTGTTAGAAACGAATAATGATAATGAAGGGATCTCCTATCAGCTTTTCTCTCTCTCTCTCTCTCTCTCTCTCTCTCTCTCTCTCTCTCTCTGGGGTTGAGTGCCGATTGTGCACCCACGTATTATTTTTCTGGATAAATCCACTTGAGACAGAAAAACCACGATGGTCAGTATTCTTGAACAATGTTATATAGATATTTGGCCACCACGGGCTGGTAATATTGTATGTAAACAATCTGGGTATTTTGCAGGTCCAGTTTTAATTTATTCTTAATATTTCTACGTTTGGACCCTCTCTCTGGATGAAGCAAGAGGACCGCACAGGGCAAAATCCAAGACCCTGTAATAATTAAGAATGTTACTGGAGCTATTCAGACCGTAAGACCATAGAAACCACGCTAGGACGCAGGGTTATGATCAGCCTAGATGTAGGAAAAATAGATAAACATGTAACCATAATATAAATCATATCCTAACACGCGTTTAGATAAGACCTCTTTAACCACTCCGGTATTAAATTATATTAAAAACCACAAGTGTCTAGCTTATCTTATCGCTTTTTTTTAACATGAGATATGAACACTAGTCATTTATAAAATTACACATCATGAATTAGGAATAAATATAATCCGTCATTTATCAAACCCCTAGCGTCTTATTAATTAATTGAAGCTTATCTTACTGGGGAATAGCTTGTAATTAAATTTATGTTTACAGCTGGAAAAATTAGCTATATGTTATTTAATACGCTATTCAATTAACACAGCAATCCCAGTGAAATATAATGGAAAAACTTTAACACGTTATTCACTTAAATGCTAATATATATTTACCGCAACACAGGAAAAAATGAATTATCTCCACGTATTTAGTAATCCAGTTGTAGTATGGCTCTTATAATAGCGAGCTAGATATTTTCAAAAAAATTCTGGAGCGAACTGATAACTGAGTTTGGATGGAATGGCATATATACTGAAATAGCGCACTTTTTGCTGGGAAAAGACGAAATTCACACCTTTCGCAAACAAGGGGAATGGGCGGGCTTTTCTTCCAATATAAAGGATTCCACCGCTCGCTCGGTTTCCCTGTGACTCGACAACAAAAGGCTCTGATCTTCAGCGATCGCCGGGCCGTCTAGGGAAGTTCAAAACAATTCCCCTTCCACGTGTTTGTTTTCGTAATCGACAACTCTGGTCGCCTGAGAGCTTCGGGCAACGCCCTTGGCCCGTCCCCTTTTGAAGGACTGTCAGTTAAGGATCAGATTAGATGCTATGATAGCGCGTTAAAAGAAGACAGATAGACGTGGCTAAACTCTGAGTAAGGCAGATAGTGAGAAAGGCATGGCTTATGTGCAACCAACGTGCATGCTAATTAGTAAAACAAGGTGAACGAGTCGGTTGAATGAAAAATGAATGAAAATGAGAAGCGCCTGTGGGAGTCAAGCGAACTAATCGAGGTGCTCTATTCTCATAACCTGGCACAACTGCCACAAAGCACTCATGTGCTCTTGCAGCAGTGGTTTATGTAGCAACTTGTTTGACATGCTAGCCCTATGCACAATCTCATCTTAGTTCCCCAATTACGACATACCAGAGGAAGTAGTAGGGCTATTATTTATGTCCTCATCAACCCTAGGGGTACTACACTGGCAATTACCAAAATCAAAACACTACAAAGTATAACAATAACAAAAATGTAATAGGTAAAAGTAGTCCCAAAGCAGTTACTGCCGTAGGGGAGAGAAATGTTACAGACTTCACTGCACTATGCCCAGCTTTATGACGTGGGGTGACCTGCTCCACATTGGAATGAAAGGGTATAGTATGCAAGATAAATGAGAGTGGAAGTAAAATTCTTTCGTTCGTTAGTTCGTTACTCCTTTGTTGTTCCTAACTCAAGAGCAGAGTCAGGTACCCCTTTACAGCTGGGTACACTGAAGCTTCCGGCATGGCATACAGGGCGACTAATATGATGTTGTGCATGGGACAGGCAACCTGATCATATAAAACCAAATACCACAGGAACCACTGCTACAAGAACATATGAATGTTTGGTGTAGGCTTCCTTCAAGGGGACCAACTACAGGGGCTGTTTCATGCTCCGTAAGGAGCTTAAAGCAAAGTAATGATGACACTGGAGCATGGCGCTACCAGGTAACTCTGAACCTCGGTAACTTTGACCGCTTGAGGCAAGCGTTATAACAGTAATAAAAGGTAAAGGTTGCCCCATAGCAGATACTGACGTAGGGGGGTAAAGTGTTAGAGACTTCACCATACTAGGTAAAGCATCGAGAGGTGGGGTGGTCAGTTCCCTTCCTCGTATAACAGTCATGAAAGACTTAAAGAAAATAGATAGTGATGGTTATAACGGCTTCGCTGTATACTTGAAACTGTGACGTCAGCTTCTATAAATATTAGCTATCATTTAATAACTCCACGCCACTCCACCGCCATTCATCCCACGTCATCACGCCTTCTTAAGCAGCTTAACTATTCGTTTTCCACAAGACCACTACGGCTATGTCTTTCCATCTCTTATCCTCAACTTATTCAACATCTACTTCTCTTGCTTAAACTCTTCAGGCAATACATATTCCTTGTTTCGTGAAGAAACTGGGTCTCTAAGTCTTCGGGCTCCATGCTGTAAGACGGTTCCATGCATAATAAATAGGTCTACGGCCTTCTCGTGCATAAATTGGGGATCTGTGGCCATTTCTAGGTCCTAACGAGTTCCTTGGAGCGAGCTCTCCATTATCGTCTCTCGATGTTTTAAAAAGATCCGTTGATGTTTCTGTCTTCGTTTCTGTTCATTCTTCATCGGATGTTTTCATTTCTATTCAACTTTATGTTCTGTTAAATCCCGTAGATCTTGTCTTAAAATATGAGAGAAAACACAATATTATGTGTATTTTTGTTTCAGTCACGCAGTGCTGTGTGTTTGTCTGTTCGCGTGTTTGTTTTTAATATTTAATGATGCAAGTATCATAATCATTATTTCCCTTCTCGCACCCTATGGAACCTGGAGCTACCACTGCTGGTGGTTTAATTGGAGGACGTCTGCACACAGCATTCACATGCTCTTACATCGGTGGTTACTGTAGCAATCTGTTTCACTGATAAGGTTGCCAGTTACGTGCACAACCTTATAATAGACGATTTGCACGGCGTGCTTGAAGTAGCGGTAGCCGCACCCTTTTTTAATCTCAAAAGAGACACCCCCCCCCCACCCCCCGCGGACGTGTTTTTGAGTAATTCAAAGACAGGAGGACACTAGACGACAGAAAAGCAACATCATTTATGAGCTCACCGGGGAATCGAACCAGAGATCATCCAAACGGCGTCATCAATATGAGAGGGAATCGTGAAAGGACATACTCGTACATAAATCTTGGCAGAGAGCGGCTGACGCCGTTGGCATTGTCCCCGGTGAGTCTGTCACATCTGTTGCCTTTCTGTTGTCTATTGTCCGCCTTCTGCCTAACGAGTGGCCGCTGTTTGTCTATATTCGTTCATTTATCTACTATTCACTGACTTCAGGTACAGCCATCATCATCATTGTCGTGTGGTGAGTATTGGGGCAACTACGACAGTAGTTTTTGCCAGGAATAGCCTATGAGATATTAGGTAGAAGGTCTCTAGAAATTGGCTCGTTAAGAAAGAATAAAGACCTATTCGAGATAGGGACAAGAAGAAGGGAATGCGAATGCTTTCCACTGGACAGTGTTTTCTAGTTAATTATGGAAAGAGTTCTGTTTCCCCACGACCTTAGCTTCTGCCCTTAGATCCCGTAACAGAAAAAGCCCCCAACCTCATCTGAGTGTAGAAATTTCCCTATATGTAAATATTTAACACCGACAGCACGAGTGATACATTAACAAACTAGATAATGATCATACGATTATTGGGTTTATTAACTAAATATCTACACATATAGGGTTAGTAATGGTTAGAACGTGACGATGGTAAAAGACGATTCACACAAAACACACAGATGAGAAATTAATATTGTAGTTAATTAAGTAGTAGTTAATTAAGAATGAGCTTGTGTAAAGCGAAATGACGATGATGATGTGATATGATACGTGTTACCAAAATGGTGAGTAATCTACACAGTTCATGTGTCTCTAAATGCTTCACTCGGATAGGATGATTCGCATGTATGCATAAAATGTACCAAGTTCTTATGTGTTATGTCGAGTGGGGTATCTCTAAGTCAAGGAAGTTCTGATGAAAACTTGTGTCGTACTGAGAACGTTGACGATACATATGTGTGTGTGTGTGCATATATATATATATATATATATATATATATATATATATATATATATATATATATATATATATATATATATATATATATATATATATATATATATATATATCCCTTTACTGTTTGAGTATATCTCTGTATCGTTGATCAACAGTTAATAGTAGTCGTATGAAAATGTCTGTTGTCTAATCTCCGGAGGGTACTGGCCAGACTGGATATCTTCACGAAATGCTAGTGATATGTAGACTCATTATCTTGCGTATGTAATCATGATTCATAAAATATACTTCAGAGTCTGCTTTATAGAATGCGCTTAAGAGTGTGTTGCACTTGGTAAAAATATGAGATTCAACTTTTGAGCTCTTTAGCTTGACTTTGGATAGTACGCTTCCGAAGGAGCTGAACTTGATATGAGTAATCAACTGTGAGCTTTAGCTTGACTCCTGTAGAAAGCTTTCGAGTGATTTGAACTTGTTATAACTATGTATTTAACTTGTGCGCACGTGACGAAAAATGCTGCGTCCACCTTCTTGATTGTGGTCGAGAAATATTCCTTTTTAAGTGAGGAACGAAGAATATCCTATGGCGAATTCTGCTAGCCAAATGTCCGTTTTTTTAATAACTTAATTCTGGTTAGACGTCAGACACGTATAGTGTAGACTCACACTTCTGATGGACTGAAGACACACGAAAGTCTTGGTAAGTTTTCACACTTAATATATACTGGTTGACTTTCATTTATTCTACTTACTTGCGTTGAGCCGTGGTAGCATAGTGGTTAGTGCACTGGCTTCCTAGCTCAGTGGTCTATGGTTCGATCCCCAGATGAGGTGGGATTTTTTTAGGCCGCAAACGGCTCCTGGGTCGACCCAGCCCCAACTGGGTACCAGAGCAACTCTGGAAAGGTTAAGGCTGCCGGCGTGATGCTGACCACATCACCCCTAGTGTGCCGATGGTCAAGAAAATATGGGCCTAACCCCATATTCCCAATATGCCTCAATGGGCGTGTAACGGGATCCTTTACCTTTTTATGCGTTAGGGACTTTTCTTTACACCACAGTGTTGAAAAACTGGACTCATCTCTGCAGCGAGCTGCGCGGTATATTATAACTCTAAAAGTCAAATGTGAGTCCCTTGGACAGGTGACTTACAACTCCGCCGATACAACCAAAAGCTAAGAGACCCTCTGGTCACTCATTCTCAATGATCTCTCTTGTCCCATGTCAGTCCAAAAGTGGGTGGGGCAATTTGCGACCAACTTTCGTTGCCGGGCTTGCCTGACAAACAGATGTTGAGATAATTGGCTGGTCAATGCAAAAGTGTCCCCCGCCTTCCAACTGTCATATCACTCTCTGTTTGTCTATCGCTTCGCGTGTTGGCGGCGGCCTTTGTTACCTCGGTTCATTGTCGCTAGCACGCTAACAAGTCCCTTTGTGGCGCCGCCTATTGTATTACATGGCGGTTGGTTTAAACAGCATGAGAAGACATCTTCACCTCGCCAAGCTGGGCGTCTCCCCGCGCCATTGTCCCAATGTGGTGACCCGTCGCTTGTATAGACAGCGGCCGAGCAATAAAGAGACTAAGGTTTTGTGTCAGCCGCGCTCGCTTCAAAGTTAACAATAGTCCACAGAAATTGTACCGTGCCCAGATGTCTGATTTTGATGAAACCAGATGTGTTTCACCAGATTTATCACGATGTAATGTGGACTTCAAGTGATGATGCCAGGTATAGGGACTCAATCAAAAGAATTTATTTTACCACCGATGAAAGAACAAATGTGGTTCTCTAGATAACGGTCGCGAGTAATCAAAACGATGAAATAGCAAATGTTGGATGAAAGAGCACCATGATTGAGAAAATAAAATAAGAAAGATGTAGGAAAAGGTAGAGCGATAGGGCCTTAGCGCTCGTTTATCACAATCATCATCTTCATCACAACCATCTTCATCATCATCATCATCATTTTCACCACTACCATCATCATTACCATGATCATAATCATCATCATCGTCACAGCAACATCATTATCATTGTCCTCATCATCATCATTTCCTATTTTCTTCTTATGAAGCCTGGAACCACCATTGCAGTTGGTTATATTAGTCAATGATGTTGAAAATTAACAAAGATTATATTAGTAAAGGATGTTGAAAAGTAACAAAGATTATATTAGTCAATGATGTTGAAAATTAACAAAGATTATATTAGTCAATGATGTTGAAAATTAAAAAAGATTATATTAGTTAATGATGTTGAAAATTAACAAAGATTATAATAGTCAATGATGTTGAAAAGTAGCAAAGATTATATTAGTCAATGGTGTTGAAAAGTAACAAAGATTATATTAGTCAATGATGTTGAAAATTAAAAAAAGATTATATTAGTCAATGATGTTGAAAAGCAACAAAGATTATAATAGTCAATGGTGTTGAAAAGTAACAAAGATTATATTAGTCAATGATGTTGAAAATTAAAAAAAAGATTATATTAGTCAATGATGTTGAAAATTAACAAAGATTATATTAGTCAATGATGTTGAAAAGTAACAAAGATTATATTAGTCAATGATGTTGAAAATTAACAAAGATTATATTAGTAAATGATGTTGAAAATTAGAAAAGATTATATTAGTCAATGATGTTGAAAAATAACAAAGATTATATTAGTCATTGATGTTGAAAAATAACAAAGATTATATTAGTCGATGATGTTGAAAAGTAACAAAGATTATATTATTCAATGGTGTTGAAAAGTAACAAAGATTATATTAGTCAATGATGTTGAAAATTAACAAAGATTATATTAGTCAATGATGTTTAAAATTAACAAAGATTATATTAGTCAATGATGTTGAAAAGTAACAAAGATTATATTTTTCAATGATGTTGAAAATTAACATAGATTATATTAGTCAATGATGTTGAAAATTAACAAAGATTATATTAGTCAATGATGTTGAAAAGTAACAAAGATTATATTTGTCAATGATGTTGAAAAGTAACAAAGATTATATTAGAAAATGATGTAGAACATTAACAAAAATTATATTAGTCAATGATGTTGAAAATTAACAAAGGTTATATTAGTCAATAATGTTGAAAATTTAAAAAAACTTATATTAGTCATTTATGTTGAAAAGCAACAAAGATTATATTAGTCAATGATGTTGAAAATAAACAAAGATTATATTAGTCAATGATGTTGAAAAGTAACAAAGATTATATTAGTCAATGATGTTGAAAAGTATCAAAGATCATATTTGTCAATGATGTTGAAAATTAACAAAGATTATATTAGTGAATGATGTTGAAAATTAACAAAGATTATATTTGTCAATGATGTTAAAAAGTAACGAAGATTATATTTGTCAATGATGTTGATAAGTAACAAAGATTATTTTAGTCAATGATGTTGAACATTAACAAAGATTATATTAGTCAATGATGTTGAAAATTAACAAAGATTATATTAGTCAATGATGTTGAAAATTAACAAAAATTATATTAGTCAATGATGTTGAAAAGCAACGAAGATTATATTAGTCAAAGATGTTGAAAAGTAACATAGATTATATTTGTCAATGATGTTGAAAAGTAACACAGATTATATTAGTCAATGATGTTGAAAATTAACAAACATTATATTAGTCAATGATGTACAAAAGTAACAAACAATTATGTTGATTATACCTTGTAGCAATGATGTACCCTGAAAAGAGCTAACAACCAAGATTATATTAGTCAGGTTGGGGGTTTTATGATGTTGAAGATTGCCCGGGGGGGGGGGGGGGGGGAGATCTTTCGGGCTGCAGTGGTTGGAGAGGGGTCGCTCTTCTCTCGGTTCCCGGCGAAGTGCTGGGCAGGATGGTTGTACGGAGAATTTCAGGGGCAGTGGACTACAGGCTGAGGAGAGAGCGGGCGGGATTTGGAGGGAACAGAAGATGTGTAGACCGTGTATTCACTCTTGGGAACATTATGGGGCAGTGCTCGGGGTGGCGGGGACAGCTTTACATGGATTTTGTTGATTTTGAAAAGGCTTTTGACAGCATGCATGGGGACAGTTTGTGGAGGATGCTGAGGGCTTGTGGAGTTCCGGGCTGCATGGTGTCAATCGTGGAAGGCCTCTGTGCCAACTTTGCGTGTAGTGTTGGGCGGAGCGGCCTGGCCTTCGGGGTGGGGGCGGGAGTGCGACAGGGATGCCCCTTATCAACCACTCTATTTTTAACAGTCATAGACTGGGTGATGCGCCAGACAACAGAGGGCAGTCCAAGAGGAATAAGATGGACTACATTTTCAACATTGGAAGATCTGGAATATGCAGATGACATTGCACTGCTGGCACATTCACATCAACACATCCAGGAAAAAACGGATAGACTTAATAAATTTAGCCAGCAGGTGGGCTTGAATATCAATTTAAAGAAGTCTGAGGTCATGACGCTCAATGTGAGCAACCCTGAGCCCATATCAGTAAGGAATCAGCAACTGGTACAGACAGATACCTTCACATACCTAGGAAGCATAGTAACACCAGACGGTGGGGCAGGCAAAGACATCAACATCAGAATGAATAAGGCAAGAACAGCCTTCTTTAGCCAAAATAACATCTGGAAGTCCTCCCAATACAGCACAAGCACAAAATTAAGATTATACCAGAGTTGCGTGCTTTCTGTGCTTCTCTATGGTGCGGAATGCTGGAGAGTCACAGAGAAGGAAATGTCAAAATTGTCCTCTTTTCACACAACATGCCTAAGAAAAATTCACCGAATCTTTTGGCCGAATACCATCACCAACCAAGATCTGCTTACTCGTAGCAAGCAAGAGGACATGCATACCATCATAGCTGGCAGACGCTGGAGCTGGGTTGGTCATGTCCTCAGAAGAGACCCCGATGCCATCACAAGAACAGCTATGCTTTGGACCCCTGAAGGAAAGCGAAAGAGAGGCCGACCAAAAACAACTTGGCGGAGGACTGTGGAGGCTGAGATGCAAAGAATGAACCAGAGTTGGGGCACTGTACGAGGGATGGCCACCGACCGTGCAAAGTGGAATCAATTTGTTGTTGCCCTACAAGACGCCACTAGGCGTGATGGCCACTGACTGCTTTGATGGTCGGTGGCTAAGGATCGAAGAAAAAAAGAAAAATGTTGAAAAGTAACAAAGATTATATTAGTCAATGATGTTGAAAAGTAGCAAAGATTATATTAGTCAATGATGTTCGAAAGTAACAAAGATTATATTAGTCAATGATGTTGAAAAGTAACAAAGATTATATTAATGATGTTGAAAATTAACAAAGATTATATTAGTCAATGATGTTGAAAATTAACAAAGATTATATTGGTCAATGATATTAAAAATTGGCAAAGATTAAATTAGTCAAGGATGTTGCAATGAAAAAAGTTCATCTCTATCACACTTATGACAAGACAAGCACAATTTTACAACATATATGACATCTAATAAATGAGGGATAGCAAGAATAGGCCAACAATATCACAAACGATACCGGAGAAAAACTCAATAAAAATTACAATTAACTTTACAACAATAACAAACTTGCCAAATAACAGGACCTTCACAACTAGATAGATATTGGATCTGGTTAATTCAGTTAAGGCAGTAACACTCAGCTATCTTAATTTGAACCAAACAGATGCATAAAACTAAAGAACGCCCATTAATTGCTCGACCATACAATGAGGCATTGAAAAAATTCATGAGTCCCTCCAACCTCCCACTTAATACAAGAACATATATATACGAAAATACATAGAACATAGAAAAAGAACTCTGGCAAACAAGATTCTCAGCATTACACGCTGTACGTAACTTTAAATATACTTATCTGAATGCCAGTAACAAAAATCCTCCTGGTTTTCGCCTCCTTCCCAAGGAACGATGATACACACTCCGTGTAGACCAGGTTAGGTTTAGAATTCACCATCGGCGCACTTGAACAGGACTGCCATTTTGTCCGTCGTCTTCTTGATATAATTGGTGAACAAATCTTGAGTGTAGGCCATCATCGGGCATAAAACTTCATGTTATCACCGTAAATTTTATAGGAAAGTCTTTTTCCTGCAACAACTTCACCTTCTGAAGTAGATACTTGACAATTAGAACAGCAATTAATGTTCTTTCATCCCCACACAGGTCAGCAGACGACACACACCGCCATTTTGAAAATTTCTGATTTTTACAGAAAACGAAGTCCAACGACTTGAAAAATTTCTCCTGACATCAGCATTCTACATTTGACTCAGGATCCCGGCTTGAGGCCTCCATTTATCTGTTGCGTGTCTTTATATTATTATTTGTATAGTCTGAGTTAACGTCTTGTTACTCTGGCCAAAATCACATAGGGGTAGAACTGGTATACCACGCACACAGCAATTCAACTCTAATTAGTAATGTCACCACAAAGGCAGAGTGGACAATCTACACAATGTTTAATACAGTAAACGCTGCTCCACGTGCCTAATCTTGAAAGCCATTACATCTTATGGCATCACATATACAGTCATCAGTATAGCTCTGTACCGTCTGTAGCTAGAACACTGTCCTCGAAAGTTTTACACATATTTATTTAATTCAAACTCACGTTCTCCGCAGCATTCATAATTCCTTTTACAAATATACTAGCATCATCTCACGGAGGTAAATGGATGATCTAGTGATGGAATACTTAGGAATATGTCACGAAATAATATAAGTCTCAGGAGCTCAGAGACATACGTCCACCTACCACAATGAAACATCTAGAAGACCCTAGCAGACGATCGCTTACTTTTGCTGATCCCAACCTTAACGTCTGCGAACTGCACCCTGAGGCAATGACGTAACTTCCTGTTACCAAGGACTACCGATAATAAAATAACATGAATCCTTGTCAAACCCTTTTAAATAACATCGACAGACATGTTATGAATTTTACTCATAACAGTCAATGATGTTGAAAATTAACAAAGATTATATTAGTCAATGATGTTGAAAAGTAACAAAGATTATATTAGTCAATGATGTTGAAAATTAACAAAGATTATATTAGTCAATGATGTTGAAAAGTAACAAAGATTATATTAGTCAATGATGTTGAAAAGTAACAAAGATTATATTAGTCAATGATATTGAAAATTAACAAGGACTATATTAGTCAATTATGTTCAAAATTTAAAAAGATTGTATTAGTCAATGATGTTCAAAATTAACAAAGATTATACTAGTCAACATTAATAAAGTCAGTTACCAAGAACAATGAAATTGAAAGACGTCCATTATAGCTTACATTTACATTGAAAGCTAACATTAATAAAAACAAAATGGTTTGTGAGTTTATTTGTGTGTTTATTTGTTTGTTCGTTCGTTTCTTTGTTCGTTCGTGTGCTTGTTTGTTTAAAGAAAAATAGAACATAAAATAATTAAAAATCAAACACGCCGCAGATAGGATAGAGAGAGAGCACTAACGCACGAGCAAACTTTATTTTTGAACATTGATAATATGGGCCTTCAATCCTTCTTTTTATCTTTCTCGCCTTGCATTTGGAAAGAGCGAACAGACGGGAAATGGAAGGGGGTGGGGGGGGGGGGGGAGACAGAGAGGGAGAGAGAGTAAAAATCGAGAGAATGGAAACAATAAAGAAACACACAAAAATAAGAGAGTAACAGATAACAAAGAGAGAGAAAAAGTGTGAGTCAGAAAATGAAAAGAATTGTGAAAGGGGCATTGAAACGAGAGTTAAAAAAAAAAATGTGGGGCGACAAAGAAAAGACACGCCCACGGTTACATTAGATACTGCCAACTGCATCTGTCTTTGTCATTACTGGTAGCTTAAAAATACATAAACCAAACAATACAGGCTAAATGAAAACAGTTTCCCAACTGGAATCTTATCAAACAGCGTTTATCTCACGCCCTTTTTCTGCATTACCATCATAATCACCCTTGAGCTCCTCACGGAGTATAGGACTTCAACAAACTTATACCAAGTCTTCTTATCCGCCGCCATCAGCTCAAGGTCTTCATATTGTTTGGTTAAGTTTAGTGGCTTAACATTTTCAATAAATTAATATGAAACAAACATAAAGGTATGTTTTCAGGCACTCGTAAGAAATAAAGAAGTAGAACACTAGACAACAGAAAAACAACAGACATGAGTGGCTTACCCAGGATTTGAACACTTGGCCTTCCGTGCGACAACCCCGCCTAGCTATGCAAGCGAATCACACTATCCTCCCTGCCATCTACGCATCACCAAAAAATGATGCTTTGATGACAGGTCAATAGTGCGAACCGAAAAACATAACACCGGAAGTCCCACCATGGGCAGTACGGCCTATTAATGACGTAACCACTTCTGTTGTTTCCCTATAAGACAGCATAGGCCAGTCCATACAAGACAAAGAGACCTTAATGCTGTGTCTAGTACATGATAGTAGACTTAGAACAGTAAGTACAGGACAGAGGGTATGTTTTGGTATTGTATAAACATTTATAACATAAAAGGAAGGGAAACCCGAGGCCTGTAAACGGTAAATTAATATGAAACAAACATAAAGGTATGTTTTCAGGCACTCGTAAGAAATAAAGAAGTAGAACACTAGACAACAGAAAAACAACAGACATGAGTGGCTTACCCAGGATTTGAACACTGGACCTTCCGTGCGACAACCCAGCTTAACATTTTTAACAGGATGGGGTAACCGGTCCCATGCCCAGTCCTCTTAAGTCGTTTTTTATGGATTGCATGGTAGGGAACAGTGTTACTATTCTTTGCTTCCTTTCGGGACCCGGTAACATATGAGTGTTTTCGTACATCACCATGTATTTATTGGCTATAGCTCAAACAAACTTTGTATTATTTTACATTTTGCTTATAAGATAACTGAAAAGTAATCTTGTTATGATGTTACTGTCTATTTATGCACCTTTTCTTATGTCCCTGTCAATATATACCAATGAGTCTAAATCTTGTAGGGGTGTTTCTCACAGTGTAAGGTGGCTATCGTCTGCCACATTTATTCTCGTGGTCATTGTCTTTTCTCTGTAGAATGTAGACGCAATTTATGTGGCTCCATATCCAGAATTCGCCTCTTGTCTTGCGTCTAGTTTTGACTATGAACTAGAAGGACAAGGTCATCTATAAAATCTAGACCATCGAGCTGGTGTGTCAAAGTCCATTATATTTCTAGTTGGCGATGCTTTTTTTTATTTCATAATCCAATCTATAGCCAGTATAAAGCGAAAAAAACTCCAAGATGCATCACTGCCGCATTCCATTGTTGTTATCTCAAATGGTTCTGTAATCTGTCTTTCATGAAGAATTCTGCATTTGACTACTTAATACCTTTGACAGTTTAGACAGGATCACTTTCGAAGTTGATGATGCAGTTTGGCGTTCTGCACAAGTTCATTTACCTATTTGAAAAATATATAAAAAGAGATGAAATGTAGAATTCTTCATGAAAGACAGAGTACAGATCCCTTTGAGATAAACGTCTTTTCATAGTCTACCAATCCAATGTAAAGTGATGAATTTGGTTGCAATGTCTCTTCTACTACTGTGCGCAGCGTGGCTCTCATGTGAATATAGATCTTCTTTGTCGTAAAACTGCTTGTTTCTCCTTCAGCTGTCTGCTTTTGGCCTCCTTTAATCTCTCAAGGATTACTCTGTCAAATGTTTCCCTTAATACTGATAGTAACTGTAAATTATATAGTCTCGCAAATCTCCCTTCCTTAGCAACTTGCAAATATACTCTCCCTTCTAGTCTACTGGCATTTATTCTCTCTAAGGATGCGCATACATTTCTTAAGAAGTGTCGGTGTTTTGTTTGACGGCCTCTGTTGAAACGCCATCTGGGGACCATTTCTTTTCCTTCTTTTCGAAGTTTTATGGCATTTTTTTTTTCTTTTATAGACAGCATGTAACTCCTATCTGTGGACTCTCGAGGTGATGGTCTATTTGAAAACTCCACAGAATGTTCCTCCCATCTATTCATCTGCTCTTTTATGTTGCTAAGCAATTATCCATTATTTTCCTTGGTAACGCAATTAGATTGCTTCTACTTCCTTGTTAGCTACTTTTTCCTGATTATAGGTCTTCTTATATCCCCTGGGGAGGAACACTGCATTTTCAAAGCTAGCAACGTAGGCAGGGGAGAAAATACTGCAGGCAACTAACATTAGAAATTCAGTTAAAAATAGTTAACACAAGACAGGCGATGTGTTCAAGTCTTTCTGTTTATCCAGTCTCACAGGTGCCCTCTCGCGGCAAAGCCCACGGTGATTTTCTCGAAGCTGAACTGTATTGAAGTCTCTAACACTTGACTTCCCTACGGCAGTATCTGCTATGGGGCTACTTTTACCTTTTTTTTATATCCTTCTTAGTGTTATGTTCTAAAAGTGTTATGTTCTAAAAGTGTTATGTTCTAAAAGTGTTATGTTCTAAAAGTGTTATGTTCTAAAAGTGTTGTGTTCTAAAAGTGTTTAGTTCTAAAAGTGTTATGTTCTATATATAAAAAAAATAATTTATAAAAAAAAAGGGTTATGTTCTAAAAGTGTTATGTTCTAAAAGTGGTATGTTCTAAAAGTGGTATGTTCTAACAGTGTTATATTCTAAAAGTGTTATGTTCTAAAAGTTTTATGTTCTAAAAGTGTTATGTTCTAAAAGTGTTATGTTCTGAAAGTGTTATATTCTAAAAGTGTTATGTTCTGAAAGTGTTATGTTCTGACAGTGTTATGTTCTAAAAGTGTTATGTTCTAAAAGTGTTATGTTCTGAAAGTGTTATGTGCTCGTAAATATTATATTCTCTTTATAATAAAAATGGTGGCTTTTGTTGAATTCTATCCTGTCCTGTTGGTCGCAGTACATGTCTTTGAGCAAGAAAGAAACATAACTAGGGCACTCGAGAGGACTGACCACACAATTTCCCAAATGGCACTAACAGCCTCGCCGTAAAGGAAAATGTGCGGAGACCAACTCTGGCTCTTGACAACTTAAGCCTTTACTATTGCGTCCAGCATCGAATACAAAATCCTAGTTACATAACCCTCTTACAAGTATGTGTATGGCCAAAACTGAACTGCCAAAGTTTTCATTATCAGAATATGTTCCCTATTAAGAATTTTATATGTTGGAAAACAACATTGAACGCACATGTTGTCAAACCGCTAGGTCTATTTGTCGACATAGAATGTACATCTACTTTGTCGACATAGAATGTACATCTGCTTTGTCAACATAGAATGTACGTCTACTTTATCGACATAGAATGAACGTCTACTTTGTCGACATAGAATGCACATCTACTTTGGCGACATGGAATTCCCGTCTACTTTGTTTACATAGAATGTACGTCTACTTTGTCGACATTGAATATACGTCTACGTTGTCAACATAGAATGTACGTCTACTTTGTCGACATAGAATGTACGTCTACTTTGTCGACATATAATGTACGTCTACTTTGTCAACATAGAATGTACGTCTACTTTGTCGACATATAATGTACGTCTACTTTGTCGACATAGAATATACGTCAACTTTCTCAACATAGAATGTACGCCTACTTTGTCGACATATAATGTACGTCTACTTTGTCAACATAGAATGTACGTCTACGTCGTCGACATAGAATGTAATGTACTTTGTCAACAAAGAATGCACGTCTACTATATCGACCTAGGGGAGCCGTGCTGGCGTAATGGTTACCACACTGTGCTGGCAGAATGTACGTTTACTTTGTCGACTAAGAATGTACAGTCTAATCTGACACCAGCGGGCACTAAGAGAGAGAGAGAGAGAGAGAGAGAGAGAGAGAGAGAGAGAGAGAGAGAGGGAGAGAAAGAGAGATGAAGATAAAGCACCAAGTATAAGAGAGGCGCTCTGGATGAAAATGTGAGCCATTGTTGGATGCGTGTTCAGAATATAATAGGTCAAATTGGAGAGCTGCTGTCTGTGACGTGTTCCATAGAAGCGACCAGTCCAAGAGAAAAGGGGAGAGATGCAGGGAAAAGACCGAGATGGGTTAGACAAGGATCAGGGCCAAAAGAGACAGAGCAAAAGGGAATGACACAGTCTTTAGACAAGAATGAGAGACTCACGGACGGACATTGGCAAAAAATGGCAGAGAATAACAAAATAACAGCGACGGAGACACAGTGTGACAGAGAGAGAAAAAAGATAGAGACAAAAAGACATAAATAACCAGAAGGGCAGATTTTTTTAAAATAGTAGTTTTGCCTCGTTTTGATGAGGCACGCTCTGTTCATCCTAGGCAAAAAGGCCCGTCGGTTATATTAAGGTAAATATTCAAATATAAAAGACATTGCGGACTATTAGAAGAACAAAGAGTGATATAAAGATAAGGAGAGGGAGAGAGAAGTACATAGACAAGGGAACTTGAAGAAGATTAGTTTGAATAAACTATGAGTAATCGACCTTAACAATACAGAAACAGTAAAATTTAATGTATGCCTCGCAACAAATGAAGCATTTACAGTGAACAAACGCAACAGCTTTTATTTTTAATTTGAAAAAATGTGTACTTTTCTGCCGGCACTTTCATGCCGGTTACCCGGCTTTGGTATTTTCAGCGAGATCAGTATAGGATTTAAAGTGCAGAGTATTGTATAGACCAACAACGCAACTCAACGAACATCAAGCTGCCCTGGAGGAAAATCCGCTTCATTGTAGGATATGTTCAATAATGCAGTAGTACTAATCTTTAAAGCCTATAAGTAGAAGCATGGATTTTTCTCCGTATTCTTTTCTTTCTTCTATTTTTCTTCATATTCATCTTCCTCATCTTCTCCTCGTCCTTCTTCTTCTGTTCATTTTTGTTCTTCTTCACATTCCTCTTTTTTATTTTCTTCCTACACATCCGTTTCTCCTTCCTTCTATTCCTTCCACCTATTCATCGTCTTCATGACGCAGTGCCTTTGAGTTAAAGGTCTGCACAGATCGGGCCTTGGGCTGCTTCCCCAGCCATGTGTTCATTCTCTTCAAAATAGCTCTGGTCCTAACTTTAGTCAGTGACTAAAAACAAAACTGTACTTGCTGACATCAACAACAAATATAAAAAGTTGCAATTTGTTTGACATATAAACTTTAGTCACGGTAATTAAAAATAAAATAAAAAATAATAAACAACACAAAAACTAAAACTATGTTGCGCGGGAACAAAGTTTCAGTTTGTTTGGCATGTAAACTTTAGTCACGCTAATTAAAATTCAAACAACACAAAACAAAAACTGTAATTTGAGAAGAAAAGTTGCAGTTTGTTTGGCTTTCAGACTTGTAAAATGTACTTAACTAATTGCATATTATTATTACTGGGTATTTCCTCGGGGTGTTTGAAGAGTCACTTCCTGTTTTTAAATTCTTGTCTTTTCTTGTCTTTTTTTTTTCTTTTTTTTTTTGGCCTTCTGGCGAGGCGCGTTCCTTTCAACCTATGTGGTTATATCAGAGCGCATTTACCATCCCAAAAAAAGTCAACTCTGTCGACTGCTAACCCGATCAGCGTTGATAGATACTAAGTCCTGAAAAAGAACCAACATTATCTATCTGCTAGCATAAAGCCCTAAAAAGGACTCGCCAACTACGCCAACGCCTGAGCTAGTGTAGTATTGGTTCATACAGCATTTACCATTCACTCCCATCAAACTAATTTATATGAAACGAACGTCCAAAGGCAGAAAATCAACTATCATTTTATAAGATATAATGTCTTAACTCAACGTTAAATAGGGTTTGCTCAACACAAGACTTTATAACGGGTAGGAACAGTTGCTGCTTATTGTAATGTCAGTTTATTGGCAATTTTATATTTCATTTTATTATGTTTCTTGAAATAACAACTAAAACAAAATGTAATTTATTTGTCAAATAGCAGTTATTGCCCCTTTTAATCACCGTGGAATTAAGAAAGTTTAGCTTGCAACGTAAAAAAAAAAAAAAAAAAAAACCTACATCAATATTTGTGGAAAAATAATTAAATGTTCAGTGTTCTTGACATGAACTTTAAGAGTCTTACATACCAGGAATTTGGATCAGTTCTAATACAGATGTATGTGTCTGGACTGTTCTGAAACTTTATTCCAGACCTCTACTGGGAGTTCACGGCTTTAACACATATTTCGATATAGTTTTAAACAGTTCAAATCCAGCCACTAGTATATTCACCCATTCTTAAAGCGATTTCTCTGCTGATCTTCTACTCAATATTTATACGAGGCATTTACTGTGTGCAGTATCAGGCTGGTGTTATAGAAATCATCATCAAAAGCTGTTACGACCATCCTATCTCTTAACAGCTGCCGGCCACATTTGTTCTTTATCATTTAAGCTGTTAACTCCTGTGTCTACTGCTGTTTTACTGTCCTTATCTCTATGCTGTTCTTCATTCCACATCAATTGCTGCCACGTGGGCTCCCGTTTATTTCTGTTCTTGATTCCTGTGTCATGTTGTTGGACTGGTCAGTATCGATCTTTATGCTGTCCTTCGTCTCTCATCAGTTGTTGGCCTGGGTGTTCTCTTTCATTTCTGTAGTTGATTCCAAGTCATGTTGTTGTACTTACCGACATCTTGTCTCTGTGCGGCTCCCTCTTGCTAGCCCCAAAGTGTTCTCTGTCACTTCAGTTGTTAACTCCTGAGTCATGTCGGTTGACTGTCCAGTATCTTGTCTCTATGATGTTCTTCATCTCACATCAGTTGCTGCAACATGGGCTCCCGTTTATTTCTGTTATTGATTCATGAGATATGTTGTTGTCCAGTATCTTGACTGTGCCATTCTCTAGCGCCCATCCCATTCCATCAGCGCTGCCTGATATCACAAATTGTTTCAGCTTCCTTCGCCTTGACTTCTTCACCTCTTTCATGTCTGTCTGCAGTTCTCTTATCCATGTGTTCTTCCGTCTCCCGGTATCTCTCTTACCCTGGAGACTCCAAAACAAGGACTGTCTGGGTAACGCTATCAACAGATTTCCTCAATGTGTATCCTATCTATCTAGTATCTATCTCCTATCTATCTCCAGCGTCTTCTTCTCATTTTTTGTTCCACTGGCACATCCGATTTTTATCATCAGTTCCACATGAGTGATCTTGTCATTAAAGGACTAAAAGGCAGTTCAGTAGACAATAGAAATGGCAGAGGACTGCAGATCATAGACCAAAGCAGACTCATAGGAAAGTTCAAGCTGTGTTGCCTCCAGTTCATGTTGATCCCTAAGCTACTACTTATACATGAAATATTCGGAGCCGCGCTGGTGTAATGGCTTCGGCGTTGTACTGGCGACCAGGTGTTCATGGTTCAAACCCGGGCGTCGGCGTTTGAAGAAATGATTACGGCCGGAAATTTGACTGAATAGCCTGAACGGCTCCTGTGATAAACCCTCTGTGGATGGGAAGGAGCGAAGCTCCTGACCGGGTTGGAAGGAAAGTCCTCAGGTTCCCCAGCCTCGCAATGACATGTCATTGGGCCGAAGGGCTGAAAGCCCAAGTGCCGCTGGTTAAGAAAAAAAAAAAAAAAAAAAAAAAAAAAATACATGAAATATGCACAAGTACAGTGTAAGGGGTAGAGAGAAAGATAAACAAATTCACCAGAAAACGGCTAGGGTACCACCAGGTCTGTCAGACGTAGCAGTGTACTGCATGAAGGCAAAGCTTGTTCTTCCTTTCAAGTCAGTTGTGGAAGAATAAAAAGCAGGAAAGGCTTGGCTCGCAATGATGCTGTGTGCGTCAGCAGATGACATAGTAACGTCTATTTAGCCCACACTGAAAAATGGAAGGAAGTGGAAAGTGGATGAAGCTGTTGGTGCTGCCCAAGAGTCGCTCACGCTAAAGGAGGCAATCGGATACACACAGACTAATAGACGGGGATTTGGCCATGGTGACATCCGCTTGTGGTCTTAGGCATCAAACAGGGAACGCAGAGATATGGTAATTCAGGAAATTCGAGAAGCTGAGAATAGTAAGAAGATGCAAAATGTGGTGCAGCAAGCCCAACAAGGCCAATGGACTACATGGGAAGGAGCCCTGCAAAGGTCCTTGACGGGAAATGATATATGGCATAAGGCACCTCTTAGACTCAGCTTCATTATCAGATCAATGTATGACCTCCTACCATTGTCCGCAAACCTTGTAGGATGGGGAAAGTCTGATGATGCTCAGTGCCCCCTGTGCCATGAGTTGCAGACACTTGAACATGTACTCTCAACTTGCAAGGTGTCGTTAGGGCAAGGGCGATACACATGGCGCTATAACAGAATTATATATTATCTGGCTGCTATAACAGACCTGGCAAGGATGAAGGTGAACAGCAAAGTCAGACCGAGTACCGCAAATACATACTTTCTGAGAGCAGGAAAGTCAGCACATGCGAAACCAAGTAAACCAAATAGCAGTTTTCCATCTATTCTTGACTGCGCAAATGACTGGGAGATGGCAGTAGATCTACCTGGTCTTCTTCTTCTTCTTCTCGTTCGCTGTTGTTTAGAAATGTCTACACAAGAAGTCCGGTTTTCTGGATGTATGTTGCTGTGGTTGAAAGTTCTTCAAGACTCCCAAACAGCTTTGTGTGGATGTGCGTCTCTGTGGGCCAATGTTCAGTTCGCAATTGACTAAGCATGTGGCAGTCTTGCAGGATGTGTTCGGCTGTCTGTGCTGCCTGTCCACACGTACATAGGGGTGATGGGACCAATCTCAGTCTGTATAAGTGACTGTTCAGTCTGTTGTGTCCTGTTCTCATACGGAACAGGATCACCTGTTTTGCTCGATCAAGATATTGATAGTTGTCTCTTTGTTGATCAATTTTCCTGATGGCCTTGATAAGGGTCTTCTTTTCCTGGAATGTGATTGTTTGTTCTTTTTGTTCCTGTGTTGCTCCCTCTTTTGCTAACATATCTGCTCTCTCATTTCCTGGTATGCCACAGTGTGATGGTATCCACTGTAGCACTACCCTTCTTTTGATATTTACTTCGCATAGGACTTTGTTTAATTCTGGCAGTTTATCACTGTTGAGGGCTTGCAGAACTGACATTGCATCGGTAAGGAATACAACCTGCTGACATTGGCTTATTGTGTTATTTATTATTCCTGCAGCAATGCTTATGGCCTGTACTTCAGCAGCATAGTTTGAACAGAATATTCCAGTAGGTGAACAGGTGGATTCATTTTCTTTGTCTGGATAGACCACATAAACTCCTGCGCCTCCGTTCTTCACTGCTCTGGTTGCAGATCCATCAGTATATACTTGGATCCATGCTTCTCTGGGGTATAGTTCTTCAATCATGTCACATGCTGCTATTTTCCTTTGGAGAGTATTTAGCTCTCCCATGGGGCAGGTGGTAGTTATGGAGGTCTTAATACTGAAATTTTGATGTTGTTCCCATGGGGTTGGGAGGAGTGTGGGAGTTATTTCCTTAGTGATGTCTGGTAGTTCATCCTTGTATGTTCTAATTAGTTTTTTGGACCGATGCACAAAACTGCTTCTCTTCAACCTCCCACTGGCTAAATCTCCAAATCTAGTTTTCATTGGATGTGCGGGCATGTTCTTGTACTTTTCTGCTTGGATCAGGGTCTTAGTGTCTCGTCTGTATAATAAAGGTGGAATGCCTGTGATTTTTTCCATTTCATTTATTGGTGTGGTCTTCATGGCACCCGTGATCAACCTAAGCGCTTGATTTTGTACTTTATCTAAGGCTTGTAGGTGTGATTTGGCTGCTGTAGACCATGCTGCTGATCCGTACTCTAATATAGGTCTTATTGCACCTGTATACACTTTCTTTAGTGTTGTTTCGTTAGCTCCCCAACTTGATCCAGCTATTTTCCTCAGTATGGAAAGTTTTCTTCTCGCTTTAGCCTCTGTTCTCTCGATGTGGTGCCTCCATGTCATTCTCTTATCTAATGTAATGCCCAAGTACACCGGTTCCTCATCTGTTTGGACATGTATATTTCCAAGTCGTATCTCTCCTGCTTTGTCTTTGTTGGAGAGCGTGAAAAGTGTTGTTGATGATTTTTCAGCGTTGATCTGCACCATCCATTTCTCTGCCCATGCTGCTATGTTGTCTGCTGCCCTTTGTATTCGCTTATTAGCGATAGTTAGATGTTCTTCTACACACCACACCACCAAGTCGTCAGCGTATAGGGCAGCTCTCACACCTTGTGGCAGATCGTGGATGAGGTCATTGATGAATACAAGGAACAGGGTGGGAGACAATACTGAGCCTTGAGGAACTCCATGTTTTAGGAGGATTTTCTTGCTGTTGTGACCTTCCATAGTGACTCTTGCTTTCCGATTGTGTAGGAACGACTGGATCCATTTTCTCATATTACCCTTGATTCCGTTCCTTTGCAGTTTTACTATTAACCCGTCTTTCCATACTTTGTCAAAAGCTTTTTGGAGATCTATCCATAGGGTAAAGACTTTTCTCTTTTCTTGGAAGGCATCTTCAACGATCTGTGACAGGTATGTGATTTGGTCTTCTGTGCTGCTGCACTCTCTAAACCCTGCTTGTTCTGGCACTAAAATTTTCTCGGATTCCAAGTACCATTTCAATCTTCTGTTGATCATCCTCTCCATTGTCTTACATACACAGCTTGTTAGGCTTATTGGTCTGTAGCTGGTGGCCTTCCTGTTGTCTTTTCCTTTCTTTATGATGGGACACATGAGCGCCTCTCTCCATATCTGTGGCACACTGCCTGTCATCCAACTGTAGTTGTATATTTGCAACAGTTTGCTCATTGCTGTATATCCTAGGTGTTTTAGCATTTCGTTGGTTATACCATCCGGGCCTGGTGATTTCCTGTCTTTAAGTTTCCACACGGCTGTTTTTAACTCGTCCATATTGAAAGGTTTGGACATAACGTCCGGACTGTTTCCATTAGTTCTAGTGTGGATTATTTCTTGACGAATGTCTCGTTGTCTGCGTAAATTGACGGAGATGTTACTTTCATTTCTGTAGGATTCCGCAAATATGTCTGCTGCTTGTTTGCCGGTATATAGTTTCCCTGCATCGTCTAGTGTAATGGTTTGTCGTTGAGAATTGTTATCGTCATTCAATTGTTTAGTGAGTTTCCACAACTTTCTCCCTTCCTTTTCAAGGTTTAGTTTATATGTTTTTTCCCTCCAGCTTCTCCTCTGGGCTTCTAGCTTTCCTTTAATGAATTTTGCTTTTGCCTTTTGTAGCATGATATGGTTCTGTTGGGATGGTTGTACCTCTGCAGTGTGCCTTGCTTCATTCATATCTTCATGTAGGTTTTGTAGTGTGTTGGACCAATATGGTACATAGTTCTTCCTCGCTCCTCTCGGTATTGTCTCCTTTGCTGCCTTGAGTACTCCATTATTAAAATCCCAGATGACTCTGTTAATGTCTCTGTCTAGTACCTTAATATCTTTTGTAAGCAGATTTGCTCTGTGTTGATAAATGGACCAATTTGCTTTTTTATAATTCCATCTTGACTGACTTGGACTTGTATTAATTGTTCTATTAATTTTGATGAATACAGGACGATGATCACTTCCACCGAGTTGTTCTCCTATTTCCCTTTCCACTATCCCAGCCAAATCAGGTGTGCAGAATGCCAGGTCTGGAGTAGAGGTGCTATGCCATCTTCTGGAGTAAAAGGTTGGAGGATCATTAGGGTTGTTTAGAAGGGTTAGGTTATTGTCGTCTTGCCAGTTTTCTATCTCTTCGCCCCTTCTATCTAGCTGGTTGTATCCCCAGCTTTGGGAATGGCTGTTGAAGTCTCCCACCGCTATGAAGTTGCCAATGGGGACATCTATGCTAGTCATGTTCAGTGGTATGTCATTGGGGCAGTAGAAGTTTAGGAGATCCAGTTCCAGAGTGTTATGTTTTAGATGGATTACTTGGTATTCTGCACCTTCTTTATATGTCTTGGATTCTATAGCGTTGAGGTTATTCCTTATCAGTGTTAGTATGCCACCCTTCTTCCGATCTTTTCTGTCAACTCTGAAGCATTGATAGCCCCGTATCTTAAAATGTTTTCCTTCCTGTAGGTGAGTTTCTTGTATGCAGCATATGCTAATTTCTTTCCGAAATAGGGTATTCTCTAGTTCAGTCTTTTTGTTGTTGACTCCCTCTGCATTCCAATGCATGACATTCAGAGGGGCCGTCGTCTTATCTGGTTGGCCAGTTACTTTCTCCTTCCGCCTCCTGGCTCCATTTGGCGGACTAAGGAGACCTCCAGTAGCTGAGGGTGGATTCTGTCGAGGCTCAGAATCCGGCACTGCTCCTGCCTGGAGGGACTTCACAGGGCGAGCACCATAACGATAATTTTTTGACATCTGTTGTGTAGACATATTAAACCAAAGCGGGTTGCATGGTACCATGGTTGCTGGTGCGCCTCCTGGCCTGGTACATCTGACTTCAGCACCTGTTTCTTAAGGCAGAGTGTGCTCATGCCTCCCCCTCTGGCTGGGGGATTTGATTTTGCCTTTACCTCGTTTGCTGTCCCATCTTGCCTCCCGCTGGGGTTGATACCCAACCTTCGGCAAGATTACTGGGTATAACGGGGTCCACCACGAGTAGGTGAGGTAGACTTGGGCAGGAGAGGCTAAGAGACATGTTGAGTCTTGTATTGCGCATCACTGCCCCATTTGGACCCCGATCTACCTGGTGAGGGATATATCCTGAAAGTATCAGAAGATCTCGAAGACGGCCAGATACAGTGCTACATTCCTCATCATCGCACCAGATTCTAATGCTTGAGCTGACTGTGCCGTTTGAATCCAGACTGGACGAGCAACACTCTTTTAAAGTGGCCAAGTATAATGATCTGGTCACGGACTTGAGACACGACGGGTTCACTGTAAGGGTCATGGCTGTTGAAGTAGGTGCAAGAGGTCTAGTGGCTGGCTCAATGTATGATCTACTGAAACTGTTTGGTTTGAAAGGACGGTCAAGATCAAGGGAACTTAAGAGACTCAGTGAAACTACGGAAAGGGTATCGTGCTGGCTGTGGAACAACCGCAACAGGCTATGGAATTCAGAACAGTAATTTATTTTCAATATAAGGGTTGCTTTCACAATTACCTCCAACTGGCAGAACAACAGGAGTGAAGTTGAAAGCTGCAACCAAGGTGGGGGTGGGTTAAATTATCTGCACATGACAACAGGAGGCTGACACTTGGGAGTCATAACCCAAGTGGGCCCGCCCCCCTTAAAGTGTACAGGAGATTAAGGGGTCGAAACACGTGATCGACGTGGGGACCATTCTGATGATCAGATTGCCTCCTGTCGTATCACTCTGTATAGAGTTTCCTATTATAAAAACACATAAAAATAGCTAATAGCAGGCATGTTATGTTTGAAAAAGCGTACTTGGACACAGTTCACGTGAAATGAAACTTTATCACATATAAGCATTGTGTTTATATGGACTTGTTATTTCCCTTGTAAATGGAAATAGACTGCAAATTACATCAATATTCATGTGGAGAACAGCTTGAGCGTATTTTTTTTAAATCAAAATTTAGTTTTTAAATTGCCATGGTTGTTTTTCCCCTTCGTTTTTCATTTCAGATAAATATTTCTATTCATTCGGTTATCTTAGTCATGTTCATCATTTCAGATTGCTCATCAGATTTAACCCTTAAACTGTTATTCTGCATCATACTATTTACTACGACTACACAAGGGGAAATAACACATGAAAACATTTTAGAGTGCAATGGTTAGCAAATTATGTTTCTTGAATATTATAACAATTCCGAACCTAGGTGTAAAATAAAAAATTAAAATTAAAAAATTGCGATATCATTCTCACAATTACTTGGTCACCGCTATGCAAAGTAGAGTCCACATTTGACGTCACGCAACTTTGGTCATTTTTTAACCGGCACTCTTCACATTTCGTCCCTTATATACATATATACATATATATACATATACATATACATAAATATATATATATATATATATATATATATATATCTATATATATATATATATATATATATGTATATATATATATATATATATGTATATATATATATATATATATATATATATATATATATATATATATATATATATATATATATATATATATATATATATATATATATATATATATACAGGGGGTTTATAAAGTCGCTGTGCAGTGAAATTTACGCCCGGGCGAGACTACGTCACCAGAAATGTGGTTTTCAATTGGGGCTTGTTGTGTAATGCTGCACACGGGATTGTGGAACACAGCATTGGAACACAGAATATCATGACGTAAATTTGCATCATTCGTGACGTAATTTCTAAAATATTTTTCAAATTCACTGCACAGCGACTTTATAAACACCCTGTATATATATATATATATATATATACATATATATCTATATATATATATATATATATATATATATATATATATATATATATATATATATACATATATATATATATTCTTCTTCTTTGATCCTTAGCCGCCGACCGTCAAAGCAGTCAGTGGCCATCACGCCTAGTGGCATCTTGTAGGGCAACAACAAATTGATTCCACTTTGCTCGGTCGGTGGCCATCCTTCGTACAGTGCCCCAACTCTGGTTCATTCTTTGCATCTCAGCCTCCACAGTCCTCCGCTAGGTTGTTTTTGGTCGGCCTCTCTTTCGCTTTCCTTCAGGGGTCCAAAGCATAGCTGTTCTTGTGATGGCATCGGGGTCCCTTCTGAGGACATGGCCAACCCACACACAGGTATATCTCGCTTTATTACGGTTCGCTTAATTGTGCTTCGCAGATATTGCGCTTTTTTTCAAATTATTTATTAGATCATGCCTTCTTCTTCCGATAGATTTTGGCTCAGATGATGAAGATTAGCATTTTTTTAGCAATAAAGTATTTTTAATTTTACAGCACATTTTTTTTAGAGCTATCGCTATTGCGCACTTAATAGAAATAATGTACACATGATTTTTGGCTGTTATATGCACTGGGAAGCCCAATAAAATGGGTATGACCCGCATTATTGCAATATTCGCTTTGGTATTCCTCTGCCTCTCTTACCCTGGGGATTCCAGACCAAGGACTGCCTTGTTAATCTGTCAGCTGGTTTGCTCACTGTTGTGTCTTATCCATATCCAGCGTCTTCTTCCCATGTCTGGTTCTTGTGGCACTTGTCTGGTTCTTGTGGCACTTGTCTGGTTCTTGTGGCACTTGTCTGGTTCTTGTGGCACTTGTCTGGTTCTTGTGGCACTGGTCTGGTTCTTGTGGCACTTGTCTGCTTCGTGTCATCAGTTCCACATTAGGGGTCTTGTCATACTACAATCCTTCTATTTTAGGCAAGCACCAATTTATGAGACCGCCCGTGGTTAGAGTCCTCTCACGGCAAAGGTAGCGGACTAGAAACACGGTGGTGTCACGCTACAGTCTATTATGTACATGGATACTGTCGTGAAATATTCTAATCCACATATATAAATTAAAACGTAAATGCAAAGCCTAACAAATAAATTTAATAAAAGGAAACAAGAATGGTAAAGAACAGTGCTGTCACAATGACTGTACTCGAAATCCCCCTTGTTTTCTACTTCGTCTGCAAATTGTAACGCTTTCACGTTGATAGTAAAAGTCTACTGTATCACTACACGCTTTCTTCAATGAAACGTGTACTGCCTTTCTAAGAAAAACCTTGAGATACGCAGCTGACCTAGATTTAATATCTCATTCATTCCATACACGGCGTAACTAAAAGACAGATAAAGCAGGAGAGAGAGAGGGACGACTGGAAGCAGGAAGCATGCAACACTACACGCGTCGCGCGATTAATAGTAACGCCAATCCCACGTGTAAGGCCAGCACTAACTTTTTTTCAAATAAACAGTGTCAGAAAAACACTACAACTACTACAAGAATCAGGTTTTAAAAACATGAAAAATGCTTATTAGGAAACCTGAAATTCTACTGATTTACATCTAAGCTCCTGAAAGTACAGAAGACACCCTATGACATAGAAGTGAACGCGTGGTAAAAAAACAAATATACGACTATCTTTGGAAAACACATATTTTGAACGCCACCATGTAGCTCGCTTTAACTTATATATTATTGTACGGCAGGACTTGCTAGCCAAGAATATGTTATGTGTTACGCCTTTAGTCTGTTAATAAAATAATTATGGCCAAAATACAATAGTGGGGGTGCCTGACAGCATGAAATCATTTCTGCTCATAAAATTTTTTTATAACGTGTTTGAAAAACATTACGTTACGGAAATAGCCTACCATGTTAACTCCTATTTGATTGGCGGGAATGAGATGTAAGACTAAACACACGATTAGTTGGACTGCAAATACTAGTTTTTTTGTTGTTATGGGAAACGAATAGAAGGGGTACTTTTTTTAAAAGATGTGTAGACATGGCATGATTGGTTAGATCTGCCAATCTAGTCAGTTCAGAGCGTCTGTTCCTTGCCACATCTTGTAATAAACCTACTAAGAACAGTGCGTTGAGCACCAGTGCATATTTTTTTTTTCTAAAATAAAAGCCTGGGACAAGAGGCAGATCGGAATTTGTGCCTATTCATTGCCAGTCAACGAAACTGTTTATTATTTCCATTGAATTGTGGTAAGCTGAAATATTTGATATCTTTTTAATGAAAATTGAATGTGAATTGATGATTTATGTCTATATATATGTGTGTAGTTCAGTGGCCAACTTGAGAAAAGCCTAAATATTGCTCCAATCTGAATAGGAGGTGTCGGAAAAAAAGTAAAACTGCATGGGATTGCCAAACAGTACACTGACACCTATCTTATGGACTAGGAAGAAATAATGCTGGAATGGCAGAGGCGTAGTAACCATTAGGAAGGAGTATACTGGTGTAATTTGTTTCAGATGAAGCTAGCAGTGGCCTACAGCACTGAACACAAGTGTTTGTTATGTATTGTGCTCATTGTGGAAATGGATTATGACTTAGTTTTGAAATAGGAGGTACAACCTTCTTGTTTCAGGGACGGTGGTCAAAAGTCATTGAGGCAGCATTTGGCCTGAGTTACTGAATCCTGAGGCTGACAGCATACTACTGGGTCCAGATAGCGACCAGTGAGGTGGCTCCAGAACTCATTGAAGTAATCGAGCAGAGGAGTCTTTACTGCAGTCATCACGAAAGTTAAGAAAGTGTGGCCATGGAGCTCAACATTATGTGCCCCGCCCCCCTCTAAAATTGACAGTAAATAAAGAGGGAATATAAACTGTTTAAATTGACAGGAACTGTGAACTTTTCCCAATGATAAGACACTTGAAGTCATGATGACAAACAACACTCTAGCTTGAAAAACAAAACCAGTATTAACTCATATTACTACTTCACAACTTACACACATAAGATAAGAATAATAAAAAATATGTCAATAACAAGATTAAATTGATAAACTGTGTACATACTACTTGTAAGAATATTGATTGTGATTCCTGGTTCACTGTGTAGTTGAATCAGGATATCTCTATGTAAGAAATTAATACATATATATATATATATATATTTGATATATTACTTTTCAAACTGACTCTTTTAAGATAGTCTTATAGAGTGTTACTTGTGTGTGAGTGTCACAGTGTTGTAAAGTACTGTGAAATAAATTAAATTGTTTATCTGTCTGTTGTTGTTGTGACTTACACTTCATCATTTTCATAACCCTAGACATTCAACGTAGTCATCACAATATTTCAGAATAGGTCTGACTGAGATATATATATATATGTGGCAGCAAGTAAGGTTATCTATAATACACTACTCTTATTAGATATAGATACCTTCACAGCTGATCTCAGTCAGTACACTAGTCCCCTATAAATATTTATAACATCCCATTTTACCACATATATTGGGGTCCGGTCCGGGATATTGAACTTTCTCCTGTTATATATATTGGGAATTATAAGAATTAAAAGGTATCCTTGGGTGGAATTAAATAAGGTTGAGCTCTCAGTGCCTGTGTTGTAATTACATACAATTAATTACAGAGTATATTGTTTAGTTAGAAATTGTTTACATTTATCTGTTAGAAAATGGCGGACCTGGCCAAATTTCGATCTGCTGCTGTACAGACTGCGAAAGAGTTAGGAATGGACGGGCAAATTATGATTGCTTATGTCACTGCTGAATGTGACAAATATATTGAACGGGAAGAAAGAAGATTAGAAAAAGAGGCCGAAAGAAAATTAGAGGCTGAGACTAAGAGGTTGCAGATTGAGGCTGAGGCTAAGAGGTTGCAGATTGAGGCTGACAAAGAGGCTAAAGCATTGGAGGCAGAAAGAAAAGACAAAAGATTAGCTGCATAAAGGGAAGCCGAGGAAAGAAGACAGGCTGCAGAAAGGGAAGACAAGCGATTAGCTGCAGAAAGGGAAGCAGAAGATAAAAGATTACAAAGGGAACATGAGTTACGACTAAGGGAGTTTGAGTTTCAAGGCCATGCTCCTGAAAATGGTGCCAGTCCCTTTGCCTCTGATGCCACTGCTAGCCAGGGAGCCTCAACCTCAGCTATGAATTTTCATTTAGATCATTTTGTTGAGAAAGACGATGATATAGAGAGCTATCTAAATAGGTATGAACTATTAGCTACCACGTATGGGTTAGAGAGAGAAAGGTGGAGCTTAAAGTTATCTCAAGGACTTCGTGGGGCAGCTTATGAAGTTTTTGCCAAAATGAGCAGAGGTGATCAGGAAAATTATGACATGCTAAAGCAGGCTCTTTTGTTAAGATATGAAAAGAACGCAGAATTTTATAGGAAAAAATTTAGGAATGCTAAACTACTGTCAGGTGAAACCTATCACCAGTTCTCTGCACGAATAGAGACATACTTGGAGAAATGGACTTCTCTGGGGAAAACCCAAGATCTTAAGGAAATGGTCCTTATAGAACAATTAAGAGAGTCCATGGCTCCAGACCTGAGAAAGTTTCTCATGGAACAAGGTGCAGAGAGGCTGGGTGAGTTGCTAAATGTTGCTGAAAGGTATCAAGCAGCTCAGGCAGAGGTAACAGGTAATAAAAAGAAACAAGTGGATAACTTTAGGGCACCACAGAACTTTAATAAATTTGATCCTAGGGATCAAAACAAAGGTAAGCACCAGTTTGATAGGCCACGGTATGAAAATAAAAATAAAACCCCACAATTCGATGAAAGGAAATATGATGAAAGAAAATCTTTCAACCAAGGAAAAAGGTGGTGTAAGAATTGTCAGATGGACAATCATGACACTGACCATTGTAGAAGGAAACCTGTGTATATGGCCACCCTTCAGGTCAGGTCGACCTCAAGACAGGAGGAGGATATTATGTTGGATACCACTCCAGAAGAGATGAGGAAGGCACAGGCTGGGGATAAGACCCTCAAGCCTTGTTTCAGGAAATTGTCAACTTGTCATACAACTCCAGGCAAGGGAGATTTTTACATGAAAAACAAGTTGATGTATAGGAAGACTGGAGCTAGATCCAAAGGTCAGGGACAGCTGGTACTTCCTAAAAGATATAGGGCAGAATTAATAAGGAGCCTACATGTGAAACCAGATGGGGACCATGAGAAGATAGGTACCATCATCCAAAAGGTGGCTCACAATTATTATTGGCCCAAGGCAAGATGGGACATTGAGAATTTTGTAGAAAGGTGTAGCATAGCACATGAGGGAACACCCACAAGTGGGAACATTGATCAGGACCTGGACACGCCACGGGGCAAAATTAGGCCTGAAAATAAAAAGAAATATAAATTTGATAAAGTGGACCAAATGGAATGGGAAGCCCCTTTTCACGGACAAGCTTCACTTAACTGTTTTACAATGGCCACTATGCAGAGAGTGCAAAAAGATGTCTTACCCCAGGATAAGCCGAAAATCCCTCAATCGGACTTAAACAAACTGGAGGAAGAGGATGTAGGGAGGAAATTTTTCATCAAGCATTTTAATAGGGGAGCTAGCCCCAAAAGAAAAATTGGTAGCGGTCGTTTTGTGCATGATAATTCTGGGAAGAAAAATCATCACTATAGCGCTTCGAGTGGAAGAGACCATACCGGTGCATGGACAAATAGGTCCACAAAACTAAAGGTCCATATGTAACGCTGTTAAGAACGTGGACTGATGAAAAGGCAGAGGAAAATATTACATCCTCATACCAATATGTGAATGAGCTGACCACTCGTTTAAAAACTGGCTGGAAACTTGCCAATGAAAATTTGAAACAAGCCAGGAAGAAACATGCTGCCTATTATAACAGGAAGGCGAAAGACAGAATTTGGCTGTGGGAGAGAAGGTACTGCTTCTTCTACCCGGTAGTCAGAATAAGTTACAAATTGGATGGCAAGGTCCATATACAGTTCTAGAGAAGGTGTCTAGAACCAATTATAAGATAGATAAGAAGGGGAAAGAAAAAATCTATCATGTGAATCTCCTGAAGAAATATTTGGAAAGAGAACATCAGGAAGAGACACACTTGTTGACCTTGTCCATTGCCATGGAGATGAAAAAGGAACCACTTTCATCATTTGAATATCCATTACACCCCTGTGAGACAGCAGCACAGGTGAAAATCAGTACACATTTAACGAAAACTCAGAAAGAGAGAGTGCAACAGGTTTTAAAAAATCATGCAGAGGTGTTAACAGACCGACCAGGGCATACAAACTTATTGGAATATGATATGAAACTGATAGACCCCACACCTGTCTGTATGAAACCCTATTCGATTCCTTTGCTAAGGAGAAAGCTTTGAAGGAAGAGATAGACTATTTGTTGAAGGAAGGAATTATTTCACACAGTGAATCTTCGTATAGTTCCGGTGTTGTACTCTTAAGGAAGCCCTCTGGAGAACATAGACTCTGTATAGATTACAGGAGACTGAATGCTATTACAGAAGGACAGGTGGATCCATTGCCGGATACAAATCAGTTGTTTGCCAGGCTAAATAAAGCTAAATATTTCTCAAAAGTGGATCTGAGTAAAGGATACTATCAGATTCCAGTAAAACCTGAGATCAGACAAAATTGTTGGATGTAAACATTTCGGAGGAACGTAATGAATCCCTGAGTTGCCTCTTTGATTGAGGATATTCCGAATGTTTCATACAGGCTAATAAGAAGATTATGGGATCCCCTACGAAAACTCTGCTATCACCAGGTATATGTTATCTCCTCATAACGTACATTTTGAGGAAAATCTAATGTTCTCTGGACATGTCATTGCGCAGACTCAGAGAAGAGAAATGGTGAATACGGGTTGTGAAGCAGCATTAAGACAAGCAGTCACACTTGCGGCTGTTCAGTAACATAACCGAAATATATTATTGGTTGTAGAGGTCTGAGGCAGATTTCATGAGTAGTGCCTACTCTGAATGGACCCAACTACATAAAACCATGATAGCACCACAGCAGAGTAAAGTCAAGTTGACTTACATTTATCTATGTGTATATAGAATAAAGGACTGACATGGGATGTCTGTTTTAAGAGGGGAGATGTCGTGAAATATTCTAATCCACATATATAAATTAAAACGTAAATGCAAAGCCTAACAAATAAATTTAATAAAAGGAAAGAAGAATGGTAAAGAACAGTGCTGTCACAATGACTGTACTCGAAATCCCCCTTGTTTTCTACTTCGTCTGCAAATTGTAACGCTTTCACGTTGATAGTAAAAGCCTACTGTATCACTACACGCTTTCTTCAATGAAACGTGTACTGCCTTTCTAAGAAAAACCTTGAGATACGCAGCTGACCTAGATTTAATATTTCATTCATTCCATACACGGCGTAACTAAAAGACAGATAAAGCAGGAGAGAGAGAGGGACGACTGGAAGCAAGGACGCATGCAACACTACACGCGTCGCGCGATTAATAGTAACGCCAATCCCACGTGTAAGGCCTGCACTAACTTTTTTTCAAATAAACAGTGTCAGAAAAACACTACAACTACTACAAGAATCAGGTTTTAAAACATGAAAAATGCTTATTAGGAAACCTGAAATTCTACTGATTTACATCTAAGCTCCTGAAAGTACAGAAGACACCCTATGACATAGAAGTGAACGCGTGGTAAAAAACAAATATACGACTATCTTTGGAAAACACATATTTTGAACGCCACCATGTAGCTCGCTTTAACTTATATATTATTGTACGGCAGGACTTGCTAGCCAAGAATATGTTATGTGTTACGCCTTTAGTCTGTTAATAAAATAATTATGGCCAAAATACAATAGTGGGGGTGCCTGACAGCATGAAATCATTTCTGCTCATAAAAAATTTTTTTATAACGTGTTTGAAAAACATTACGTTACGGAAATAGCCTACCATGTTAACTCCTATTTGATTGGCGGGAATGAGATGTAAGACTAAACACGATTAGTTGGACTGCAAATACTAGTTTTTTGTTGTTATGGGAAACGAATAGAAGGGGTACTTTTTTGAAAAGATGTGTGTAGACATGGCATGATTGGTTAGATCTGCCAATATAGTCAGTTCAGAGCGTCTGTTCCTTGCCACATCTTGTAATAAACCTACTAAGAACAGTGCGTTGAGCACCAGTGCATATTTTTTTCTAAAATAAAAGCCTGGGACAAGAGGCAGATCGGAATTTGTGCCTATTCATTGCCAGTCAACGAAACTGTTTATTATTTCCATTGAATTGTGGTAAGCTGAAATATTTGATATCTTTTTAATGAAAATTGAATGTGAATTGATGATTTATGTCTATATATATGTGTGTAGTTCAGTGGCCAACTTGAGAAAAGCCTAAATATTGCTCCAACCTGAATAGGAGGTGTCGGAAAAAAGTAAAACTGCATGGGATTGCCAAACAGTACACTGACACCTATCTTATGGACTAGGAAGAAATAATGCTGGAATGGCAGAGGCGTAGTAACCATTAGGAAGGAGTATACTGGTGTAATTTGTTTCAGATGAAGCTAGCAGTGGCCTACAGCACTGAACACAAGTGTTTGTTATGTATTGTGCTCATTGTGGAAATGGATTATGACTTAGTTTTGAAATAGGAGGTACAACCTTCTTGTTTCAGGGACGGTGGTCAAAAGTCATTGAGGCAGCATTTGGCCTGAGTTACTGAATCCTGAGGCTGACAGCATACTACTGGGTCCAGATAGCGACCAGTGAGGTGGCTCCAGAACTCATTGAAGTAATCGAGCAGAGGAGTCCTTTACTGCAGTCATCACGAAAGTTAAGAAAGTGTGGCCATGGAGCTCAACATTATGTGCCCCCCCCCCCCCCCCTCTAAAATTGACAGTAAATAAAGAGGGAATATAAACTGTTTAAATTGACAGGAACTGTGAACTTTTCCCAATGATAAGACACTTGAAGTCATGATGACAAACAACACTCTAGCTTGAAAAACAAAACCAGTATTAACTCATATTACTACTTCACACTTACACACATAAGATAAGAATAATAAAATATGTCAATAACAAGATTAAATTGATAAACTGTGTACATACTACTTGTAAGAATATTGATTGTGATTCCTGGTTCACTGTGTAGTTGAATCAGGATATCTCTATGTAAAGAAATTAATACATATATATATATATATATATATTTGACTTTTCAAACTGACTCTTTTAAGATAGTCTTATAGAGTGTTACTTGTGTGTGAGTGTCACAGTGTTGTAAAGTACTGTGAAATAAATTAAATTGTTTATCTGTCTGTTGTTGTTGTGACTTACACTTCATCATTTTCATAACCCTAGACATTCAACGTAGTCATCACAATATTTCAGAATAGGTCTGACTGAGATATATATATATATGTGGTAGCAAGTAAGGTTATCTGTAATACTCCACATTATTAGATACAGATACCTTCACAGCTGATCTCAGTCAGTACACTAGTCCCCTATAAATATTTATAACATCCCATTTTACCACATATATTGGGGTCCGGTCCGGGATATTGAACTTTTTCCTGTTATATATATTGGGAATTATAAGAATTAAAAGGTATCTTTGGGTGGAATTAAATAAGGTTGAGCTCTCAGTGCCTGTGTTGTAATTACATAATTAATTACAGAGTATATTGTTTAGTTAGAAATTGTTTACATTTATCTGTTAGAAAATGGCGGACCTGGCCAAATTTCGATCTGCTGCTGTACAGACTGCGAAAGAGTTAGGAATGGACGGGCAAATTATGATTGCTTATGTCACTGCTGAATGTGACAAATATATTGAACGGGAAGAAAGAAGATTAGAAAAAGAGGCCGAAAGAAAATTAGAGGCTGAGACTAAGAGGTTGCAGATTGAGGCTGAGGCTAAGAGGTTGCAGATTGAGCCTGACAAAGAGGCTAAAGCATTGGAGGCAGAAAGAAAAGACAAAAGATTAGCTGCATAAAGGGAAGCCGAGGAAAGAAGACAGGCTGCAGAAAGGGAAGACAAGCGATTAGCTGCAGAAAGGGAAGCAGAAGATAAACGATTACAAAGGGAACATGAGTTACGACTAAGGGAGTTTGAGTTTCAAGGCCATGCTCCTGAGAATGGTGCCAGTCCCTTTACCTCCGATGCTACTGCTAGTCAGGGAGCCTCAACCTCAGCTATGAATTTTCATTTAGATCATTTTGTTGAGAAAGACGATGATATAAAGAGCTATCTAAATAGGTATGAACTATTAGCTACCACGTATGGGTTAGAGAGAGAAAGGTGGAGCTTAAAGTTATCTCAAGGACTTCGTGGGGCAGCTTATGAAGTTTTTTGCCAAAATGAGCAGAGGTGATCAGGAAAATTATGACATGCTAAAGCAGGCTCTTTTGTTAAGATATGAAAAGAACGCAGAATTTTATAGGAAAAAAATTTAGGAATGCTAAACTACTGTCAGGTGAAACCTATCACCAGTTCTCTGCACGAATAGAGACATACTTGGAGAAATGGACTTCTCTGGGGAAAACCCAAGATCTTAAGGAAATGGTCCTTATAGAACAATTAAGAGAGTCCATGGCTCCAGACCTGAGAAAGTTTCTCATGGAACAAGGTGCAGAGAGGCTGGGTGAGTTGCTAAATGTTGCTGAAAGGTATCAAGCGGCTCAGGCAGAGGTAACAGGTAATAAAAAGAAAATAGGTAGACAATTTTAGGGCACCACAGAACTTTAATGAATTTGATCCTAGGGATCAAAACAAAGGTAAGCACCAGTTTGATAGGCCACGGTATGAAAATAAAAATAAAACCCCACAATTCGATGAAAGGAAATATGATGAAAGAAAATCTTTCAACCAAGGAAAAAGGTGGTGTAAGAATTGTCAGATGAACAATCATGACACTGACCATTGTAGAAGGAAACCTGTGTATATGGCCACCCTTCAGGTCAGGTCGACCTCAAGACAGGAGGAGGATATTATGTTAAATACCACTCCAGAAGAGATGAGGAAGGCACAGGCTGCGGATAAGACCCTCAAGCATTGTTTCAGGAAATTGTCAACTTGTCATACAACTCCAGGCAAGGGAGATTTTTACATGAAAAACAAGTTGATGTATAGGAAGACTGGAGCTAGATCCAAAGGTCAGGGACAGCTGGTACTTCCTAAAAGATATAGGGCAGAATTAATAAGGAGCCTACATGTGAAACCAGATGGGGACCATGAGAAGATAGGTACCATCATCCAAAAGGTGGCTCACAATTATTATTGGCCCAAGGCAAGATGGGACATTGAGAATTTTGTAGAAAGGTGTAGCATAGCACATGAGGGAACACCCACAAGTGGGAACAGTGATCAGGACCTGGACACGCCACGGGGCAAAAGTAGGCCTGAAAATAAGAAGAGAAATAAATTTGATAAAGTGGACCAAATGGAATGGGAAGCCCCTTTTCACGGACAAGCTTCACTTAACTGTTTTACAATGGCCACTATGCAGAGAGTGCAAAAAGATGTCTTACCCCAGGATAAGCCGACAATCCCTCAATCGGACTTAAACAAACTGGAGGAAGGAGATGTAGAGAGGAAATCTCTCATCAAGAATTTTAAGTGGGGAGAAAGCCCCAAGAGGAAAATTGGTAGCGGTCGTTTTGTGCATGATAATTCTGGGAAGAAAAATCATCACTATAGCGCTTCTAGTGGAAGAGACCATACCGGTGCATGTACAAATAGGTCCACAAAACTAAAGGTCCATATGTAACGCTGTTAACACCGTGGACTGATGAAAAGGCAGAGGAAAATATTACATCCTCATACCAATATGTGAATGAGCTGACCACTCGTTTAAAAACTGGCTGGAAACTTGCCAATGAAAATTTGAAACAAGCCAGGAAGAAACATGCTGCCTATTATAACAGGAAGGCGAAAGACAGAGATTTGGCTGTGGGAGAGAAGGTACTGCTTCTTCTACCTGGTAGTCAGAATAAGTTACAAATTGGATGGCAAGGTCCATATACAGTTCTAGAGAAGGTGTCTAGAACCAATTATAAGATAGATCAGAAGGGGAAAGAAAAAATCTGTCATGTGAATCTCCTGAAGAAATACTTGGAAAGAGAAAATCAGGAAGAGACACACTTGTTGACCTTGTCCATTGCCATGGAGATGAAAAAGGAACCACTTTAATCATTTGAATATCCATTACACCCCTGTGAGACAGCGGCACAGGTGAAAATCAGTACACATTTAACGAAAAATCAGAAAGAGAGAGTGAAACAGGTTTTAGATAATTATACAAAGGTGCTCACAGACCGACCAGGGCATACAAACTTAATGGAATATGATATGAAACTGATAGACCCACACCTGTCTGTATGAAACCCTATTCGATTCCTTTTGCTAAGGAGAAAGCTTTGAAGGAAGAGATAGACTATTTGTTGAAGGAAGGAATTATTTCACACAGTGAATCTTCGTATAGTTCCGGTGTTGTACTCTTAAGGAAACCCTCTGGAGAACATAGACTCTGTATAGATTACAGGAGACTGAATGCCATTACAGAAGGACAAGTGGATCCATTGCCGGATACAAATCAGTTGTTTGCCAGGCTAAATAAAGCTAAATATTTCTCAAAAGTGGATCTGAGTAAAGGATACTATCAGATTCCAGTAAAACCTGAGATCAGACACAATTGTTGGATGTAAACATTTCGGAGGAACGTAATGAATCCCTGAGTTGCCTCTTTGATTGAGGATATTCCGAATGTTTCATACAGGCTAATAAGGAGATTATGGGATCCCCTACGAAAACTCTGCTATCACCAGGTATATGTTATCTCCTCATAACGTACCTTTTTGAGGAAAATCTAATGTTCTCTGGACATGTCATTGCGCAGACTCAGAGAAGAGAAATGGTGAATACGGGTTGTGAAGCAGCATTAAGACAAGCAGTCACACTTGCGGCTGTTCAGTAACATAACCGAAAGATATTATTGGTTGTAGAGGTCTGAGGCAGATTTCATGAGTAGTGCCTACTCTGAATGGACCCAACTACATAAAACCATGATAGCACTAAGCAGAGTAAAGTCAAGTTGACTTACATTTATCTATGTGTATATAGAATAAAGGACTGACATGGGATGTCTGTTTTAAGAGGGGAGATATCGTGAAATATTCTAATCCACATATATAAATTAAAACGTAAATGCAAAGCCTAACAAATAAATTTAATAAAAGGAAAGAAGAATGGTAAAGAACAGTGCTGTCACAATGACTGTACTCGAAATCCCCCTTGTTTTCTACTTCGTCTGCAAATTGTAACGCTTTCACGTTGATAGTAAAAGCCTACTGTATCACTACACGCTTTCTTCAATGAAACGTGTACTGCCTTTCTAAGAAAAACCTTGAGATACGCAGCTGACCTAGATTTAATATTTCATTCATTCCATACACGGCGTAACTAAAAGACAGATAAAGCAGGAGAGAGAGGGACGACTGGAAGCAAGGACGCATGCAACACTACACGCGTCGCGCGATTAATAGTAACGCCAATCCCACGTGTAAGGCCTGCACTAACTTTTTTTTCAAATAAACAGTGTCAGAAAAACACTACAACTACTACAAGAATCAGGTTTTAAAACATGAAAAATGCTTATTAGGAAACCTGAAATTCTACTGATTTACATCTAAGCTCCTGAAAGTACAGAAGACACCCTATGACATAGAAGTGAACGCGTGGTAAAAAACAAATATACGACTATCTTTGGAAAACACATATTTTGAACGCCACCATGTAGCTCGCTTTAACTTATATATTATTGTACGGCAGGACTTGCTAGCCAAGAATATGTTATGTGTTACGCCTTTAGTCTGTTAATAAAATAATTATGGCCAAAATGCAATAGTGGGGGTGCCTGACAGCATGAAATCATTTCTGCTCATAAAATTTTTTTTTATAACGTGTTTGAAAAACATTACGTTACGGAAATAGCCTACCATGTTAACTCCTATTTGATTGGCGGGAATGAGATGTAAGACTAAACACGATTAGTTGGACTGCAAATACTAGTTTTTTGTTGTTATGGGAAACGAATAGAAGGGGTACTTTTTTTAAAAGATGTGTAGACATGGCATGATTGGTTAGATCTGCCAATCTAGTCAGTTCAGAGCGTCTGTTCCTTGCCACATCTTGTAATAAACCTACTAAGAACAGTGCGTTGAGCACCAGTGCATATTTTTTTCTAAAATAAAAGCCTGGGACAAGAGGCAGATCGGAATTTGTGCCTATTCATTGCCAGTCAACGAAACTGTTTATTATTTCCATTGAATTGTGATAAGCTGAAATATTTGATATCTTTTTAATGAAAATTGAATGTGAATTGATGATTTATGTCTATATATATGTGTGTAGTTCAGTGGCCAACTTGAGAAAAGCCTAAATATTGCTCCAACCTGAATAGGAGATGTCGGAAAAAAGTAAAACTGCATAAGATTGCCAAACAGTACACTGACACCTATCTTATGGACTAGGAAGAAATAATGCTGGAATGGCAGAGGCGTAGTAACCATTAGGAAGGAGTATACTGGTGTAATTTGTTTCAGATGAAGCTAGCAGTGACCTACAGCACTGAACACAAGTGTTTGTTATGTATTGTGCTCATTGTGGAAATGGATTATGACTTAGTTTTGAAATAGGAGGTACAACCTTCTTGTTTCAGGGACGGTGGTCAAAAGTCATTGAGGCAGCATTTGGCCTGAGTTACTGAATCCTGAGGCTGACAGCATACTACTGGGTCCAGATAGCGACCAGTGAGGTGGCTCCAGAACTCATTGAAGTAATCGAGCAGAGGAGTCCTTTACTGCAGTCATCACGAAAGTTAAGAAAGTGTGGCCATGGAGCTCAACATTATGTGCCCCCCCTCTAAAATTGACAGTAAATAAAGAGGGAATATAAACTGTTTAAATTGACAGGAACTGTGAACTTTTCCCAATGATAAGACACTTGAAGTCATGATGACAAACAACACTCTAGCTTGAAAAACAAAACCAGTATTAACTCATATTACTACTTCACACTTACACACATAAGATAAGAATAATAAAATATGTCAATAACAAGATTAAATTGATAAACTGTGTACATACTACTTGTAAGAATATTGATTGTGATTCCTGGTTCACTGTGTAGTTGAATCAGGATATCTCTATGTAAAGAAATTAATATATATATATATATATTTGACTTTTCAAACTGACTCTTTTAAGATAGTCTTATAGAGTGTTACTTGTGTGTGAGTGTCACAGTGTTGTAAAGTACTGTGAAATAAATTAAATTGTTTATCTGTCTGTTGTTGTTGTGACTTACACTTCATCATTTTCATAACCCTAGACATTCAACGTAGTCATCACAATATTTCAGAATAGGTCTGACTGAGATATATATATATATATATGTGGTAGCAAGTAAGGTCATCTGTAATACTCCACATTATTAGATACAGATACCTTCACAGCTGATCTCAGTCAGTACACTAGTCCCCTATAAATATTTATAACATCCCATTTTACCACAGATACCTGACTCTGCTCTGGGGTCAGAAAAGGCAAAAGCAGCGAGGAGGGGAAGTGGTTACTTCACCTCTCGAAGTGTGATATAGTATTGTGAATTCTCTAACACTTCAGTCCACTACGGTAGTTATCTGCTATGAGACTACCTTATTTTTACCCATTTGTGAAAGTCTGATATCTTTTGGTTGTTATTTTTTGTTGTTCTCCAGGTTCAGAGCCATACAAAAGAACTAACCTGACATTTGAATTGATTCTGGTTTTTTGTGCTCTTTTAATCTCGATACATTTCTTTGATCGCACATCAGACTGTTGTCGTGATGGTGGTAACATGTTACTGTTTTTCTTATACCAGTCAAAATAATGACGGAGAAAGAACTAGACTAAAGCTAACGTCTTAACCTTTCAGCATCTACAGCACATTTAGAAGACTGTGGAACTCATTTTGTTGATTCTGAATGAAGTTATTTTAGAAACGTTTCTAAAGTTTTGAAAAGAAAAATTGTTGGTTTTTTTTTCTTCCAAGGGATGTAATTTAGCCTCATCCTTATCAACGGGGAACAATGAAGCGGCCAAAAAAAAATTATAACAATAAAACATATTTTAGATTTTGTCATTTTTATGTGCTCTCTATTTATTATTTAAAATATTAGAATAAAAGTCAGTCATATGACGGGAATTAAATTCAAAAGCATCAATAACTAACAGCAATTTTACTTATTCAAATACATTTAGAAATATAATGTTAGGTATGAATATCTGATTTCCATCGGACACCTGCGTTTAGCTGAAGTAAATGTAAGTACCCTTCGTTTGATTATTTTCCAAGGAGACGAAAATCTTAACCTTCGTGTGTGTGGTCGCCTAAAGTTTGGACCTGAGTGGGTTTTACTGGCCACAACAACCGTTATCCACATTTCTGTGAAAGATGTTAGTTATTTACACAAGGAAGTTACAATATGTTTTTGTTGTTTAAAAAAAAATACAGCTAGAGTTGGATTAAACACTATTGAGAGAATTGTATGTCTGCACCCAGATGACTCATTTTATTTTTTACAAGCAATAATGTATATATGTTTGAAAAGAACATGCTACGAAAAACAGTAGTAAGAACGTTAAAAAAGGATGACTACTCTTTCTTGGTGTGCCAGGTCGGAAAGGGAAAATGTGTCTTATTAATTTGCTTCTTGCTAAAACTCGGGAGCAGAATAAAATTGCTTTTGCGATTCTATCATAAGAAATAAGAGTATTTAGGTAAAACTCGGAAGCATAGTGAAAAGCAAAGTGAAATCACTCTTCCGGTGGAACCATAAGGAATAACAGTATTTTGTGCGGCTTGCATTTGCATTTACTGTAAACAAGGCACGAGGGTAGTCACTTAAACCAGTAGTCATTTACTTAAACGAAAATTCATTTTCACTCGAATATCAAAATATTATAGTTTGATTTTGACATTTCATAAGTTTCCTAAACAGTTACTAAAAAAAGCAATTTGCAATTACTGTAAACAAGGCACGAGGGTAGTCACTTAAAGCAGTAGTCGTTAATTTAAACGAAAATTCATTTTCACTCGAATATCAAAATATTATAGTTTGATTTTTACATTTCCTAAGTTTCCTACACATTTACTAGAAAATCCGGGCAACGCCGGGTACTTACAGCTAGTACATTGAATTGAGTGAACTTTATGTCTGCACCCACATGACTCACTGTTATGTAACAGTGGTAACTAGAAATGTTGTGGGTATGGAATAGGAAGTAGTATGGGTTATTTATTGTTGTGAGTTTGTTGTGTTCACATCTGCGTGATGTTTGGCAGAGAGAGGAATGGTCACTGTTCTCGTGTTTTAGGTGTGAGTGAGTAAGCTAACAGCGCGTTGGTTTGGACAGCTAGAGTTTGGGAGTCGGCCGAGAGATGTTGAAGTGTCGAGATGTGTTTTTGCAAGGAGAGTTGTGAAGATTGTCGACAGCCACCGCTGTTGTGGGATTCGGGGAGTTCTGTGATTTAGATTAAGTGCTCTAGAGATATATGAGAGCTGTGAGAAATATTGGAGTATGGTCGTGGGTGTAGAGGCGGGGATACACCACCCATGAGTTTCTGATTTATGTTTGACTGACCAGAGGTGATTGTCGTTGCTGTAGACGTACTGTGAATCTCATCACTTGTTTCGTTAAATAAATTGTTGTACTGTTGTACACAGCGTGTTATTCGATGATTTATGCATGTTCCAGTATCAGTGTATACTGTATTGAAGTTTACCCAAGTCGAGCCCATGAACCCGGGCATACGGATGGTGTTAACATCTAAAGTAGGGTGACCATATTGTTCAACACAAAAAGGAGGACAAATGCCATTTTTGGTCATAAAAAGGAGGACAATGGATGACAATATTTTTAAAAGTTGGACGGACAGTTCAATAATTACAAGACGCTAAAACACGTTTTTTTAAACATTCAAACAGTAAGCTAATAAAATCACATTGATTTCGTGCCTACTTATATTTTTCTGATGATAAAATCTTCTTCAACAAAGTTGGGCTACGTATTAAATATGCATAGAAATTCGAGCATGAAAGCTCCTTGAAATTGTACTGCACACGTATAGTGCCTTTAATGGATTCTACACTCAAAATGTTCATTTCTTTTGTCCATTGACCCTGCATAAGCGAAAAAAAGTCTCTCAACATTGGCGTTGTGCCCAGGAATTGCAAAAATAAAATGTGCAACTCTTAAGAATTCTGAATGCACATCGACATTTCTAGATAGGTCAAAATATTTAGTTCATTTCTTGTGCTTTTCTGTTTCTAATGTTTTTTTTTTTTTTTTTTTTTTTTTAAAATCAATTGCACCTTTATTTGCTACCGATACAAATGTGCAGCCTCTGCGTACAAGACATTCTGCTTCATATTCTTGTCGACCATTGGAAAAGCACTTACATTTTTTTTCAATTCATCCGTGAACACACACTTCCGTTTTGGCATTTTGAGCGGGTATCTGTAATTTCGGTCATATAAAAAGACATATATAAAAGCAGTACGAACTAAGGTTAATATTATTTGTAATTTGCAAAAGACAACGAAGTTATAAGTGACTAAATTCAGCCCCAAGTTCTTATTCATGCCGTTTTGTCTGTTATATTTTCCCCTAACAAATGCCAATAAACCTAAACAGCGTTTAACCTGGGTTAAAATATGATAGTAATCTATTATAAACTATTGAACAACATGACAACTTACGGTAGTGTTGTTGGCAATTTGCGAGATCCGTCAATTTTGCGAAGATAAAAATTCTTAATTCTGTACTCGGAAATCGGATTCCAATGACGATTTTTTTCAAAAATGGTGTCTTTCACGTGAGTAATTTAGCTAATCACATAAAAGCCGGATATGTCAACATTTTAAAAAATCCGGCCAGACGCTCAATTTGGGCGCGCAAATTCGAGCAAATCCGGACGTTTGGTCCCTCTAATCTAAAGACACCATCGTAACACTCATATTTCGTTAAGTAACCATGCACTCGTATGACTCATAATGTGTTAAGTAACCTAAACATTTCGAACAATTTGCTGAGGGAGACTGAGCACCTTTGAGTTTGCCCTGAGTGCAGTGAAGTGGTGTGGCGGGGTTGTGGTACTTATGTAGATCTTTATTTATAGAAGCTTTCTTTTCCTTTTATTTAGTCCATGTCTAAGTGTGATCTAGTACTGGCTTATAGCTCGCCAGTGATATTTATTTCTTAGACTCTGTTTAAGTGATGAGGTTCGTTCGTTCCTTTTATAGATGTTGTGCGTGGAGAGTATTAGTGGTTGAGAGATGTGAACTTTGACTGTACATCTATGTTATCCAACTGACAATCAATTTTCAACAGCCTGGTCCTTTACAAATGAATTTTATTTAACAGCAAAACTGGTCAAATAGTGTCAAACAATGTTCAACAATTATGCGTTCTGTAGCCTACATCAAACAAATCTTTAGTTATTTTTCCTTTCATGAAGAATATATTTTCCTTCTTTCACCTCAATCCAAGAGGCTTCATAATATTCTTTCCCCACATCAAGTTTTACCAATTCCTGGATAATCATAATTTCATATTTGCTTTCTTTCTCAGTAGTTTCTCTCATTTTGTCTATTCTCGGTTTCAAATCCTTTTTCCTCGTTTTATCATATGTATCCTCCATTTTGTTTCTCTTCTGCTATTATTATGTATTCATTTCACGAAAATACGCTGAAATATAAAATGATATGGCGATGGTACTACTTACTTGAATAGGTATCAAAATAACCTTTTCATGTGTACAAATACACATACATGAATGTTTCTCAAATCGTTGAATACCTCATCTTGGGAGCAGGACGGTCACTGACGCGTCCTCATACTCTGCTCAATTCTCGAAGACTGCCGGTTTAATAATTTCCTGCCGACAATTTCGTGGTGCCTTGAGCTGGCTACGTTTCCATTGGTTGGAAGCTTATTCTATTTGATAAATTATTGGTCAAACATCACGTTCTCATAGCGTGATGTAGCTGTCCTTACTTACGTCACTACATTTCCATGCCAACTGCCGCCGATTTGTCACGTAGCTTCTTACCCAAAATTGACACAGTAGCTTCACCTTGCTCTACCCTGCTCTTAGCTGTCTGGGGCATTTTTATATTTGTTAAAAATCGTGCTTGCTTTTTCTATAATAATTAAGGATAGTTTTATTCTCATTATAACCAGTCTCCAGCATGAATAAATGCTGTTGGTGGTAGGTCATACGGCCACAGTGGATTCTAATTAACAATAACAATAACAACATATCGAACAAGGCTGTTTACCCGCTATTAAAAGTCGCTACGTAGTTAGTTCGGAGCCTGTTCGGTTGACCCCTATTTATTGCCAGAGAGGTAACAGCTTTTTTTTACAGCGGGAAATACCTAATATACTTACTTAGTCGTTCCTCTTCTATCGTGAGGTGTAGAGATCTGGAAGAGAGACACCATACTATCATATCGGCTGTCTTCCTCCTGGCCTAGTTCCATTCAAGAGATTGTCTAATGTTGTCCTCCTAGCGGGCTATAGATCGTGCTGGAGGTCTGGATCCCTGGCTGTTAGTTTCCCATACTTATCGCATTAGCCAATCTTCGCCTGTTGTGACGAAATCAGTCGTACACTTTTATAACTCTCGTTCACTCCGGAAGTATCGCTTCATTTCTTTATTTCTCTCTTTCATCGTCCTTTTATTTGGCATAATTTTTGGCTTTTGGCCTTTCATTCATTATTTTACTCTCTATGCTGAATCTAGTAGGGTGAAGTCTCTAACACTCCACTCCCCTATGGAAGTATCGGCTATGGGACTGTCTTTATCTTGTTTACCATCCCAGACTGTGTTCTTCTTCTTCCTTCTTCCTCGTTCGTTCTGAAAAGGACGTTGGTTGCGTTGTGTCTGTTTACGCCGGAGCTGTGATATCTGCGCCTTTCGGCCGACACATCCGACTTCAGCACGACATTTCTGGGACCGGGTTTGCCTTCCCGCTTCGATCCCTACTCTCTCAGCCAGACTGCAGTGATGCAGCCTGTTTCCAGGACCACCACGTGGAGGTGGAGTAGGGTCTTGGTCAGTTCTGGTTCACTGACCCTGATGCAAGCAGTCAAGCTATGGGTCGCTGACTGCATTCTCTATTGCTGCATCTTTGGGTCCCAAGACTGTGTTCACGTTCCGCAAGGTAATTAGACCGGCCAGCCGATTATACGTTATCACATAAGCCGGCTGACCCCTTTGAAAGTGACGGTCCAACATTTGACCCCAGATGGATAGCGACCATCCTTGTGTTTGCACAAGACGAGAGTGCACGATAGACTTAAAAAAGCCACACTGTCTGTCGGCGACCTTGTCTGGTGGACAGACGAAAACACAGTTGATAAATACGTAATTCGCTTCCGCTGGCCCCTGTCTGTATCAAGATTGCAGATAACTCGTTTGGGCGGAAGATATTATCGAGGGATGAGTCACAGATTTGTTTGTATGAAGATGCCAGCGGAAGTATTACGACTTATTGTGACCGTGGGGTGTGTATATGCTATTTGTATCACTCAAGTCAGGAATACGGGTATACTGCCAGAGGTGGTATTTCTTGATGATAATTGTAACCCAGTTCGTTCCAAAATTCCTCTGTAATGTTTTATGTTGTGTGACAATCATTAGCATACATCATGTTCAATATTTACTGTAAAAACTTTCAACATGAAGTAGTTAAGCAAGTCCTCAGGATCCAATAAAACAATTTTATTATCTTGTATTTACGATCCATAAACAAATTCATTTGCATGCATTTTCTTAAAACATCCTCATAAAAATGTGTCTTTGTGGTTGTTTATAGGCTATTTTATCCCTGTAGCCTGTCCAAGTTGGTGTAAGTATTTCTGCTTAACTCCTGTTCGTTTGCTTCTTAGATTTATCCGACTCAGGGTTAAATAACAGTTGAGCCTCTACCTCCTCTTTATGATATGAGCTAATTTGACATTTTACGAGCTCCGTTTCGTTTCTTTCATAAATTCAGCTCGTTCTCTCGACATTTAGGCATTTCTGGCCTAATTAAGTTTTATCCTGAAATATTAAAAAGGTCACACGAAGCTGTACTTACAAGGTAATTAGGAATTCCCACATTATAAACAAAAAGCTATCTGCTTTACAGAGTTGATATCTTGATACTTTAAGACCAGCAGTTATACGTCCGTACAAACTGGCTTCTGGGGATCAACTGATTTCTGATATCGAAATTTTCCTTCGCGTCGTGGTGCGCGTTTTTACCAGCCTTCTAATTGGACAGTCTAATATTTCTTTATTTATTTTATTGGATCGTATGTGCCTACCGATGGAGTGTCTCGGCTATTCCGATTTACGTCATCGGTTGCTGAGCAACTGCCGCCAAAAATTAGCGTTGAGTCGCTATTTAACCTAGTTTCAGTCTCAATCTGTTGCGTATCAATTTCTGAACTAAATCTAACTGATAACGTATCTATGGTATCGAGAAGGCCATCCGGTGACATTATTAGACAGAGGTCACGAGTGGAATATTAAATGTAATATTTTAAACCACGTGGGGAATATTTTGAATTAAAACACCCCAACCCAGTGCTAGAGAGATTTTATTGGTTTGATTTGAGATACCGGAATAAACAATGAATTCCATTGGAAAATTAGGGGGAAAAACAATCTGTGATTGAAATGAGAAATGTAATCTAGCGAACTCAGAAACACAAAGCAGACAGCTCTGGACAAACAATTATTTGCCAGCTTCCAGACTCACATGCGCTCACACCAATTTGGTGCTTCAAACACGCGGACGTACTTGAATACAAACTACGAATATAACAAGTATGGGGTAAGTTTGGGCTTGGGTCTTCCAACACAATACTAGACGTTTTACGTGTTTATTTATCATTAAAATCAGATCACAACATTTATCAAAGTACAGGAATAATCAATAGTTACAGCAAAATACGAATAACAAGATGGGGGGGTTGAAGAATGGTGTCAACTATGCCCTTCCCGCTTGAATAGACAAAGAAAACAACCCCAGTCCAAAGACAGGTGTTTTATCAGAATAGATAATGTAACCCAACCCGTAAATTAAATTTACTTCAAAGAGAGGTGTTACAATACTAGGTATGGTGGTGGAAAAAAATCCGATCGTTCTCAAACTAAGCAGATATAAGGGAGGGGAAATAACAGAGTTTAAGAAATCCTGCTTAAAGGACAATGCAAGACATACAGTAAAAGGTATTTATCGGGTAAAGCAAATTAACAAGGTTTGCAAAATAAATCCCATTCATTCATGCACGCTCGTGATGGCTAGCACTCAGTCTCTCAAACACACTTACCGATCGTGGAATCAGGCACTTCATAGAAAATACACAACAGCAGCTTAAACACTTTGCATAATAAACAACTGTCTTTCCTTCGTTTCTAGCCCCAGATTAGCGGGTTTTGTGTTGCACAGATTTGCCCGAGAATCGCTAGAAGATGAAGCCTCAGTGTTCTGTTGGTTTTATATCAAAAGGTTTCTATAGGATGGCACAGTCACAGATACGGGGGTGTGAATAGTGTGGTCTCAGGTATTATTCACCGCTTGTGGTAGACAATATTCTCTAGCGTGATGACGAAAAAACTGTCAGGGTTCTTAAATGTTATTTCTTATTTCCACAGTAGAACAGTAAAATTATATGTATCGTTTCTGGCAATGTTCTGCTCCAGTTTTATCTTTAACAGACAATGTTTATTTTAAAACGTTCTTGTGGGTGCTTTGTTTCTGGAAAAATTCTGTTAGCTGGATCCCAACAGAGGATCTCCACAAGAGTTAATTTAAAATGTTTATATAATGACTGAAGGTAGAACCGAGTCTGGACTCTCTATATAATTTATTCTTTGCTGGGAACGCAAAGGTTGTATGATCATTCTATAGGAAAAGATAGAAAAACATGACAACATAATTTCCAATATTAATTATATACTGGCGCGTGATAAATTTACAGACAAAACTATTTTAAGCACTCGCGTCTTTAATTATATAAATTCAAGAAAAACTCCCCGCGAGTCTAATAGTTAAAACACACACATCTATATATATATATATACAGAACTAAACTGTATTAAATAGTTTAAAATCCCTTAACGGCTTCCAAAATTAATTTAAGCATCTAATTGTATTGGGAATTAGCTTATAGCTATATCATTTCTTTTACATCTGGAACTTTGAAATGGGTTTATTTAATAAGTTTAAATTAACACACAAATCCAGTGAACTAAAATGAAAGCACTAGAACACTGATCACTTTAACAAATATATTATACCGTCTGCACAGAACAGAATAGCACTCCAATATAACCGACAATTCAGATGAAATCTAGCAGGATTCAACTATACGCTAGTGTATTTTAAAATCTCTGGCAAACGAATGATAAAATGCATTTCTTCAGGGTCTCTATATATAGTAAGTGGAATGTAATATTAGGGAGACATGTTAGAATCTAACACCTTTTTTGAAATCAGGGAAAATTCGAGATTCTACGCCGCCCGTCCCCGTGATTATTCAATTCTCTGGCCGCTTGGTCTTTCCCGTTCGTTCCGTCTTTCGAGCGGTTCGGCGCTCTCCTCTGGTTAACACGGAGATGCGAAATGCCGCTGAGACGCTGCTTCGTCTGCTTCTGTGGACCATCACTGCTTTGATCGTAGCCACTTCTCTCGTTGACTTTGGCAATGCCCCACTGGGCAGGCGTACTGACCAAGGTAATGAAAATAACTGCATATAATTGCTCTAGAGATATCCGTGGGCGCGATTTAACCTCTCCTTAAATCAATGCGATTCTCTGAATGCACGGAAGATAGCAGTCTACATATTAAGTAGCAAACGGTATGACAATATGCGTGGAAAGGTTGCATGCTAATGAGTCCACGTTTCAGTTGTGCATTGCTAATGAGCCCAGGTGGTGAGAATTCCCCGTTGACGAAAAGTTCCAACAATACTGATGTTATACAAGGGACGTATCATCCTCTAACAATTCAGGGGTACTGATGTTATGAGAGGGTTCTTACCATCATCTAACAATTCAGGGACAGCTGAGTTGTCCGTCACAAACTCCCAAAAAGCCAGAAAGAGAAGGATCGGACCTAGAATTCCAAACGTATAAGTGACGGATCAAAGTATTTGGGAAACTTAAAACCTTAAAAAGTAAGCCCGCCTTTATAAATACCGAGACTGGATACTTAAGGAACCAGGACTTTAAAATTATAATCTCACCTGAAATATCGGATAGTTGTTATAACCATTAACTGGTTCAAATTATTTTTAATTATATATTTCTTTTTTAAATAATGTAATACACACTTTAGAAAGCAAAATGCAGACTAAATAGATTGTACTGTTTAAAATTAGATTAAAAAACAATAACAGGTTATTACCATCGCGACAACAGTCTGATGAGATCACAGCAATGTATCGAGATTAAAAGAAGTCATGTCCAACATAAAAATCTGAATCAATTCAAATGTCAAGTTAGTCCTATAGTATGCTCTAAACGTGGAGAACAACAAAAACAACAACAACAAAGCGTCAGACTGTCACAAATGAGCTTTAAAAAAAGTAGTCTCATATCATATACTACCGTAGGGGAGTGAAGTGTTAGAGACTTCACAATACTAGATCAAGCTTCAAGAGGTGAAGTAACTACTTCCCGTCCTCGCTGTCTTTGCCTTTCCTGACCTAAAAGTAGAGTCAGATACCCATTTACAGCTGATAGACTGTAGTATGACACCCCCATGTTTCCAACCCACTATCTTTGCTGCGAGAGGTCTGCACTTTAACCATGGACGCTCTCATAAATTGGTGCTTACCTAAATAGAAGGACTGTAGTTGTATGGCAAGCCCACTAATGTGGAACTGATGACACGAACCAGGCAAGTGCCAGAAAATCAGACACGGGAAGAAGACGCTGGAAATGGATTAGACACACACACTGAGCAAACCTGCTGATAGATTAACAAGGCAGTCCTTGGTCTGGAATCCCCAGGGTAAGAGAGGCAGAGGAAGACCAGAGAATACCTGGAGAAGACAACTGGAGACAGACGTGAAGGGGATGAACAAAGATATGGAAAGACCTTGAGCTGATGGCACGTGACAGGAAGACTTGTCACATAAAGCATATGCACCTCAGGGAGTTGAAAGGTCATGATGATGACTAGGCAACTAATTTACATTCGGTTACGTTGTTGCCTTTCTGTAGTAAAAAAAAAGGGGGGGGTAAGAGATTTATGACGTCATATTAATGTGGTATGGGTTTTTGTGACGAAATGTGACATCTGCAAAAAAGGCCAAAATTGCGTAACGTCGTATGTGGACGACTCCTATATACATACATATAATAAAACACACCATTGAATATGCTATTTATTATCTATACATTTAGCACAATATTTATGTTGAATTGAAAATGAACAAACCAAAAAAAAAAAAAAACTGAAGCAGTGGAGCAATCATGACTTTCTATGCTTCAGCTTCGGGAAAAAACCTGCTGCTCCAGCTCCGCTCCAACACTAAACACTTTTTAGGAAGTTAAATTGGTTAGTCCTCACTAGTGTCCCTAGATCTATAGAGAGTTACGCCAACTATGTCAGAATCGAAAACGAGGCTGAACGACGTAGACGCCATTTTCGGCTGGACAATACCAGGGCTAGTAGCGAGAATAAGCATCGAGTAAGATTTTTTTTTTTTTAATTAATGAAAATAAATATCCCGTTCAACCTCTGATGGGTAATAATTAGGATATATATTGTTTTCAAATCAAAATAATATGAACAACTGCCGATAAGAGAAAGTGGCATCACATTTGTCAAATCATTGTAAATAGGGACAATCACAATTATGCTTTTACGTTAAATAAATAAACAAACAAACAAAAAATTAAAAAAGAAAAATTAAGAATAAACTCTGAACAAGAATAATATTAAAATGGAGGGGTGTAAAGACCTGGTGGTTACAGTTATATAACTGACTTTAGCAGATATTTAATTGACTTTCGCTTATGTATTGTAAGAACAGCATCAGACCTTCATATTCCCAGCCACTATATATTAACATTTGTTCGTATTAAATATTGTGTGACTATATTATGCAGTTCCCTACGACTGTCTATTCTTAACACCTCTTCTATATTTATAAGGTTATATTTATATATATATATTTAGATTTATAAATATATTATAAATATAATATATAATTAATATATTAAAATTATGTAATAAAACTATAATCCTGGAGCAGGACGACCACTTTAAATACCTCGGAGCTATTATAGACCGAAAGGGAGGCATCAAAGAAGAGTTGGCCACTCGAAAAGCAGCAGCTGGGAGACTTTTTCAGGCCATAAATCGAGGAGTCCTCAGCAAGAGAGAGGTTGGTAAGAAAACGAAGATGGCTGTATACCGCTCCACCTATGTCCCAGTCTTGATTTATGGATGCGAGTCATGGGCAATGACTACAACCCATAAAAGCCAGATCCAAACCTCAGAAATGAGGTATCTGAGGAAGGTGATTGAAGTAACAAGAAGAGACATGATACGCAACCAGACGATACGTCAAGGCCTAAAATGCCACCCCCTACAGACCCAAGTAGAACAGTCCCAACTAAGATGGTTTGGCCATGTCTGCAGAATGGGAGAAGATCGGCTACCACGACAAGCATGGGAAACAAAGAGCCAAGGATCCAGACCCCGAAGACGACCCAGAGTCCGCTGGGAGGACAACATTAGACAATCTTTGAAGGACCGAGGACTAGAATGGAACCAGGCCAGGAGGAAGACAGCCGATAGAATAGTCTGGCGCTCTCTCTTCCAAACCTCTACACCTCACGGTAGAAGGGGAACGACTAAGTAAGTAAGTAATAAAACTATAATAAAATTGTAATTAATTTTTATTATTTTTATTATATTATTTTATAAGGTAGTATGTTTTGCTAAGTGTTGCAATTCGTGCGGAATATTTGTTGCTAAATAGTGAAATTCTAACGGAATTTAAAATTCAACGGAGTATGTGTTAAAAATTCACGCTACTGATTCTATTCAATAAAACGGTAAGTAAACTAGTTTTCTTCTTTTTGTTTTGTTAGTTGAAATACAAAGAATAGTACAAATATATGCTACTGTATCTGCATCTAATTTTATTTCAAATTATTAGTTAACCTAAACGAAAATGCATAATAGGTCTGAAACTCGCGATTGAGTCCATTTTCCTGCTATTCGGGTACAGCCGAAAATGGCGGCCAAATTTTAGTTGGCGTAACTCTTATATGATAAAGGGGCACTAGTCCTCACTATCGACAGTTATGTAAAGCTGATATGGTAGAGATAAGCACAGTATTGTGTACTGTGTAGAGAGGCTACGCCTCCGGTTTCCCTCCTACTGTACGATCATAGAGACGGCAATTTGGCATTTGATTGGAGCAGCTGGTATTACTTTGACAGTATCGTTAAAACTAAAACAACAGGTACTAAGCTATGACTACAAGTTGTAGATGAATGTACAGAACAAGGTTGCCACTCAAGTTCTAGAGATAAACCCAGATTTTCTTCTTTAAAAAACCCAGAAATACCCAGATTATTTTTTGCCTCAAATACACGGGATAGGCGATGCTTACACAATCTTTTAGTGCAACTTTAGCACAAATAAGCTGTGTGCTACCAATTTTTATTTCTTTCTTCATTTTTATTTGATTTATTATTACCAAAAAATGCACAATTATATTTAAAAAATGATTTTATTAACACCCCAATATATGAACTCTTGAAAACGAGATATTTTAACAGTAACATGAAAGCCGACAACAGTTTCTCCGCTTGAGCAATTTTGTCTTGGAGACAGGGCTCTTTTGGTTTGATGAAAAACTTGTTAATGTTCAGAGTTTTGCTTTTGGCTTCGAAGTTTTTCATGTGCTTCTGTGTGCTTTTATGTGTCAATAAAGCTGTTTTTTTTTTTTTTTGCATTAGTTAATGTACAGGAACAGACCGCACAAATCGCAGTAAAGCGATTGCCAGAGTCCGGCTTTATCTAATCCTTCAGTTCGCTGTCTGTTAGCCATTTCTCACAAAAAGCCTGCTGATACCATGGCTTCGCTTTTTTACGCAATGGCGTGTGTGTCGTCATGCTGCTACAACTACCTAGCGTACTTTCATCATCGCTTAAGTCTAAAATTTAAAAAGAATACTTTAAAATACATAGCAAAAATGACTGAGTGTTATCGATGAAAGCCATTAACAGACTAACAGGAAATTAATATGAGACAAACACAAAGGTATGTTATCAGGCACTCGTAGGAAATAAAAATGTAGAACACTAGAAAACCGAAAAACAACAGACTTGAGTGGCTTACCCAGGATTCGAACCCTGGACCTTCCGTGCGAGAACCCCGCCTAGCTGATGTAAACGTGTAAAAAAAAACCACGTCATTGATGTGGTTAAACACAAGAATTAAATGTAAGTGGATAATGTCTATGTTAGAGAGAAGATAAACACCTATGCAGGCCACCAAGAACCACTTTTGTCAGTAGTGAAACGTCGAAAGCTTGCCTGGTTTGGGCATGTAACTCGTCATGACTCCCTTTCGAAAACGATCCTCCAGGGAACAGTCGAAGGTAAACGGAGAAGAGGAAGGCAAAGAAAATCCTGGGCTGATAACATCAAAGAATGGGCAGGACACGGTTTTTCCACATTTGTACGCATTGCTGAGGACAGAGAGCAGTGGAGGACCCTGTCTGCTGATGCTTCCACCATGGCACCCCTACGACCCATGACGGGTTATGGGTTGAGATGAGATGATGATATAAAAAAATATATAGCACATAATTTTTTTACATTTAATTATAATATAAATATAATGTATAGGGCTCAGTGCACAGAATACATACATTGTACATGCCAATTGTCAAATATACTCAGATTTGGAGAAAAAAATATCCAGATACCCAGACGGAAGCCAAAAACCCCAGATCTAGTAAAAAATACCCAGCTGTGGCAACACTGGTACAGAATGTCTGTTGTTTTTCTGTTGTCTGGTGTTCTACTTCTCGAAGAGATAAAAGACATTTCATCAATGAACTGGCCGTAGAAGCTGAAAATGCTGCAAGAACTGGTAATAGTAGGTGCCTTTATCAAATTACAAAACAACTATGTCACCAGCCTACTGCTATGGAAACACCTGTTAAAGGTAAATTAGGGAATTCAATACCAACAGAAAAAGAACAAATGAAGAGATGGGCTGAGCACTTCATGGAGGTGCTAAACAGACCACCACCAACAGTAACACCTGATTTTAATAATGAAACATCCACAACCACTTTGCCAATAACTTGCGATGAATTCACGCTGGACGAGATCAAACAAGCCGTTAAAAGATTAAAAAATTTTAAAGCTGCTGGAGTTGACGAAATTTCAGGGGAAATGATTAAAGCAGTTAATGACAACAACCTCTTGAGAATTTTAGATATTATAAATGAAGTATGGAGAGAAGAACAACCACCACAACAATGGAAAGACAGTATTATTGTAAAGTTACCGAAGAAAGGTGATCTATCAGACTGTAATAACTGGCGTGGTATATCTCTATTATCAGTACCTGGAAAATTATTATGTTGCATGATGTTAGAAAGACTTAAATTGCATGCTGACGAAAAGATCAGAGAAGAACAAGCGGGTTTCAGGCCGAAACGATCATGTATTGATCAAATATTCACACTAAGAACAATTATAGAAGAATCAGTGGAAAGGCAATCGCCACTTATTATCACCTTCGTCGATTTTCAAAAAGCCTTTGATAGTCTACACCGCCCATCATTGTGGAAGATACTTACAATCTATGGTTTTCCAACAAAATATGTGAATATAATCAAAGCGCTATATGACAATGCAAGATGTTGTGTTGAACAAATAAAGGGAATACAGAATGGTTTACAGTAGAAACAGGGGTGAAACAAGGCTGTATTATGTCACCACTACTTTTTGGAATAGCTATTGATTGGGTTATGAGAAACTATACCCACAATGAACAATTGGGTATAAAATGGACAAATGGAAAATTCCTGGGGGACCTGGATTTCGCAGATGATGTAGCATTCTTAAGTTCAACACCAAGACAATCCCAAGAAGCAATAAATAATTTGTGTCATCTCTCGGTTAAAATTGGTCTCCAAATAAATGCCTCTAAAACTAAAGCTATGAACTTTTCTAACGAGACCTTTGATATCATCTTGAACGGGGAAAAACTACAGAAAGTTGAAAGTTTCAATTATTTAGGCAGTAAAATGACTCAGGATGGTGACACAACAAGAGAAATCCATACTAGAATTGCTTTGGCAGCTAGCGCCTTCAATAGATTATCTAACATTTGGAAATTACGATCATTGAATATACATACCAAGCTTCGTCTGTTTAATTCAAATGTTATCTCAGTGTTAACATACGGCTGTGAGAGTTGGAAAATAACAAAATCATTGGAGAACAAGCTGAATACATTCGAGAACAAATGTCTTAGAAAAACTCATGAACATCAGTTGGAAAGAATTCAAGACTAATCGACAAATAAGAGAAGACTCTAGGCAGAAATATGTCTCCGACTATATAAGGAAAAGACGATGGTCATATATCGGTCATGTCCTACGAATGCAAAACAACAGAATACCACTACAGGCGCTCACTTGGGGTTCCTGAGGGTAAGCGGAAAAAAGGAAGACCAAAAGAAACACTCAGAAGAACAATAATAAGAGAAGGAAGAACGTTGGGCCTAAATAATGTGCAAGAGCTAAGAGGAGTGGCGTCACAACGAACAACCTGGAGAGCACTGGTTTCTGCCTTATGCGCCGTGTTTGGCGCTTAAAGAATTTATTATTATTATTATTATTATTAATTTACTGGTACAGAAGCCTACACAGCACTCAAAGTATCATAGAAGAGCGTATTAATTCTCGGTCAAACATGTTGTAAACGTCACAAAATAGTGCGACATTGTTTAGCAAAAACTAACCAAATTCTTTAATAACCAGAAAGATATTTTTGTTAGTATAATTATCGCTATAACATGCTTTACATTTTTAGCCTTCTTCATCTAGCCGGTGACTTTATACTACATTCAGCATTAACAATTATGCGTATAAATATTGCAGTTGCATGGGAACTAAAAATACCGTAGTAATTTCCTTTTCCTAAAATAGATCAGCCCCAGTTACATCGGGTCCTGCCTCCATTTTACTGGACAGTAAAAATAGATAGGTTTAGATATTTTTATTTATCTCGTGGCTTTGTTTTGGGTAAGAATATTCATCAGTTACTTCGTTTTGTTTATTCACTAGTATAGTCAAACAGTGAACCTAAATATTCAGACAAAGCATCGTCAAAGTGCCTAAAATGGGTGCCCAAATTGTCGACTGAAAGCCGGATCTGAAGCAGTGAAGAGGCGATATAGGCCTACTACTCCAGTAGTCTATGTATTGTACATGGAAAACGCCTCGGAGATTTCCCGTCATCAGTCGAGGACTACTTGTGTTGTACCTATTAAGCTTGCTCTATTTTAAATCTTGAATATCTCCTGTGATATATTCAGGCGGAAAGTTGTCATAACACTTAGTTATACCATTTTGGAAGCTTGCGCTATATTGCTTTCATTTTGAGACAATCACACTGCTTGAAAATGGTCGAATGCCTAAATCCACGACTACTTGTGTCAAGTGTGCATATCGTAAAATAGAAGATAGCCTAATGTGGGAACAGCAACAGTTTAATATGAGATTACAGTATGAGGTAACATTGTCTGTTATGACCCATTTGAGTTCTCAGTTTTCTAAACACAATTTAAACATGCTGAAGGAGATAAATATTTCAAGGGAAAAATAAAATTGTCTCTTGCAGCAAAATGTAGTCCTTCTACTGTTTATAAACCAGAATACATATTCCCAGAATTACAGGTAGGATATGGATGATGGTTTTTATTCATAGTATTCAGATCACAGTACCTGAGTGATGAAAGACTTCTCCACACATTTCACAAGTATTTGTTCATTCAGTAAATGGTAGCAGTTTTAGCACGGCTGTTTTTTTTATATTATTTTTAATTTAAAAAAACATACTCTTCTCATAACACTAATTTATCAGTTATATGTATGAACAGTTGATAAATTAGCGTTTAAAGAATATGTTTTTTTTTTTTAAATTAAAAACTTATCTGTTGTATGTATGGACAGTTCACCAACCAAGAACTACTTACTCGGAGCAACCAAGAGGACATGCACACATCACCATAGCTGGTAGACGCTGAAGTTGAGTCTGCCACATCCTCAGAAGAGACCCCGTTGCCATCACAAGAACAGCTATGCTATGGACATCTGAAGGAAAGTGAAAGAAAGACAGACTAAAAACAACTTGGCAGAGAACTGTGGATGCCGAGATGCAAAGAATGAGCCAGAGCTGGGGCACTGCACAAAGGATGGCCGCAGACCAAAGTGGAAGCAGTTTGTTGCTGCCCTACAAGACACAACCAGGCATGATGGCCACTGACTGCTTTGACAGTTGGTGGCTCAGGATCAAAAAAGATGTTTGGACAGTATCTTCTTAAAAACATGCCAGCACAATTTGTTGCCCTGGGGATCTCTAGGGAGACTAGAAAGAATAGTTCTACTGCTACGTCTGACATGTCGTAAGAGATGACTAATATGAAGTTGTGCATGGGTCTGATGGCCTTTGTCGTGTCAAACAAAATGCTACAAAAACCACTACAGTAAGAGCCCTTGATTGCAGGCTTCCTGCGGTGGTGGCTTCATGCTCCATAAGGAGTGAAAAGGAATGAAAATTGGCGAAGTATATTCCAAGTGCGTTACAAATTTTGAGTAACAACTGTCAACAAATATAGTTGAAGAAGAGAGTAGTAGGCAGAAGGCCTCCATGTTGGCATAGTGTCTATTGATATGCAGCATTTCACCTTGAGTTGAAATTTTTTTTTTTTGGGGGGGAGGGGGGGTGTTAATACGGCCTCAGTGTTTATTAAACATTATTAATTATGACTAAGCTGAAAACAAGGTTAGTGGTGTACTGTTTGACAAAACTCTTAAACAGGGTTGGGGTTAGGTTAAAGAAATATGGATAGCCACTTAGGGGGCATCATGAGGCAACATGGCAGCCTCCTACCTTCTATTCTCTACTGCTACCAAAAACATAATGGAGAAAACAGGAGCAGCGTAAAAACTTGAATAACATAATTAGATATCACTATTGAATAAATGAGATTTTATCTACTATGACAAAAGGTAATGACAGTGACAAACACTTACAGAACATGTAAAAGCGCTGCTGAATGTCACTTATTCAAAGGTGCTAATGTCTCTTGGTTCAGGTATTGTAATCATACACATATTTGGTGATTACAGGAAGCATTTCTTTCTCCATAGGCCTGAAATGTGTGCTTCTCTTAAACGGCTTTAATAATATAAACATCGATCAATTGATCAATACAATGGAGCACATGCCATCAACAAACATATGCCAAGCCCTCCTGTTGCATGCCATCAACAAACATATGCCAAGCCCTCCTGTTGCATGCCATCAACAAACATATGCCCAAGCCCTCCTGTTGCATGCCATCAACAAATATATGCCAAGCCCTCCTGTTGCATGCCATCAACAAACATATGCCCAAGCCCTCCTGTTGCATGCCATCAACAAACATATGCCCAAGCCCTCCTGTTGCATGCCATCAACAAACATATGCCAAGCCCTCCTGTTGCATGCCATCAACAAACATATGCCCAAGCCCTCCTGTTGCATGCCATCAACAAACATATGCCAAGCCCTCCTGTTGCATGCCATCAACAAACATATGCCCAAGCCCTCCTGTTGCATGCCATCAACAAACATATGCCCAAGCCCTCCTGTTGCATGCCATCAACAAACATATGCCAAGCCCTCCTGTTGCATGCCATCAACAAACATATGCCAAGCCCTCCTGTTGCATGCCATCAACAAACATATGCCAAGCCCCTCCTGTCACGTGCCATCAAATCATGATCTTTCCATGTCTTCTTCATCATTTTCATTTCTGTCTCCAATTCTCTTCTCTGTGTTTTTTCAGAATTCCTCTACATTTCTTACCCTGGGGATTCCAGAACAAGGACTGTCTGGTGTTGCTATATTCCTCAATGTGTGTCCCATTCATCACCAAAACCTTCTTCTCATCTCTTGTTCCACTGGTACTTGTCTAGTTCTTGTCATCAGTTCCTTGTTGGTGACCATGTTGTACCATTTCAATACTTCTGTTCTGTGCACACATCAGTTTAGGAAAGTCTAACTTCTTAGGGGTTGTTTTTGCTGCTCTCCATGTTTCAGAGCCATACAGAAAAACATTGTATCACATGGCATTTCAAGTGCACAAGTTAACATGGGAATCACCAAACGGACGAGACAAAAACCAGATAGATCACATAATGATCAATGGCAGATGGAGACATGCACTACAAGACGTGAAAGTAAGAAGAGGCGCAGATGTGGGAAGTGATCATCACTTAGTAGTAGCAAGACTGAAGGTGAAACTCAGAGCTGCTGGACCAGTTGCAGTCAAACAGAAAAGATATAACATCACAAAACTTAAGGACAACCCTCACCAGAAAAGCGTTCATGGTCGACGTAAAGAGACGATATCTGATTACCAAAAGCCAGGAAAGAACAGAGACCGACGATGTGGACCAGAAATTTAACACCATCTCAACAATATACAAAGAAAGCAGCAAGTCATGCTTGGGATTCCAGGAAAGAAAGAGCCAAGACTGGATAACACCAGAAACGCTAAACACCATAGCGAAGAGAAAGGAAATGAAAAGGAAGAAAACAGAAGCTAAGTCTCCCAGGTTAAAGGCAATATATAGTGAACAGTACAGTCAGCTGGACAAGGAAGTAAAACGTCAAACCCGTGCTGACAAAAGGACATTTCTGGATGACCTTGCAAGACAGGCAGAAGAGGCAGCACTGAGAAATGAACAAAGCACAGTTTATAAAATAACTAAAGCTATCAGTGGAAAACGAGGTGCAAACAACATAAACGTTAGTAAGAGACAAGCAAGGAAATCTCATCACCACAGCACAGGGGCAGGAAACAAGATGGGCAGAGCACTTCAGAGAAACACTGAATAAGGAACCACCAGAGACTCAGCTGAATGTTCCTGAGGCTGAAAGTGACTTAGACGTAAATACAGACATTCCACGAAAAGAAGAAATTATCACAGCTATCAAAGGGCTAAAAAATGGAAAAGCGCCTGGTCACGACAATCTGAATGCTGAGCTATTCAAGACAGACCCTGAACTAGCAGCAGAACTATTAGAACCACTATTTGCACAAGTCTGGGAAACTGAGACAACACCAACAGAGTGGAGTAAAGGAATAATTGTCAAATTGCCCAAGAAGGGCGACCTTGCAGACTGCAACAACTGGAGAGGAATTACCCTCCTCTCAGTTCCCAGCAAAATACTAGGCAGGATAATCATCCAGAGAATTTCAAAAGCAGTTGACCATAAACTGAGGAAAGAACAAGCGGGCTTCAGAAAGAGCAGAAGATGTGCAGATCATATATTTACCCTCAGGAACATTATAGAGCAGTGCTCAGAATGGCAGAGACAGCTGTACATTAACTTTGTTGATTTTGAAAAGGCTTTCAACAGCATACACAGGGACAGCCTATGGAAAATTCTGAGGGCTTATGGAATTCCCAGCTGCATTGTTTCCATTATAAAAAGCCTCTATTCTAACTTTACGTGCAGTGTTGGATCGAGCAATGTAACTTTCGAAGTGAAAACAGGAGTACGACAGGGATGCCCCTTATCAACAACATTATTTTTGACAGTCATAGATTGGGTGATGCACCAGACAACAGAGGGCAGTCCAAGAGGAATTAGATGGACAACGTTTTCTACACTGGAAGATTTGGAATATGCAGATGACATTGCACTACTCGCGCATTCACACCAACACATTCAAGACAAAACCGATAGACTGAATAAGTATGGCCAGCAGGTTGGCCTGAACATCAATTTGAAGAAGACAGAGGTCATGACACTAAATGTGGGCAATCCTGAGCCAGTAACAGTAAGGAACCAGAAGTTAGAACAGACAGACACATTTACTTACCTAGGAAGCATAGTAACACCTGACGGCGGAACAAGCAAGGACATTAACAACAGAATGAATAAAGCGAGAACAGCCTTTGCTGTTCTCAACAACATTTGGAAGTCTTCCCAATACAGCACAAACACCAAATTAACTCTTTAAGTCCCAACAGCCAGTATACTGTACTTCCCGCTAGACCCATTTGGCCCAATCAACAGTATACTGGCTTTCGTATCTCTTGATCCTTTCTATGGCTCTTTTCTAATTTTGACAACTCAAAAACGCTATTTTCTTAAAGTATAGCCATCCATTTTGTACTTTTGTTATTTATGAATATGAACATTAAAAAAAAATTATTTCCAAACAAAAACAATAAAAACATACTGGGATGGCCATTTTTGTTTGGGCCAAACCCACTTTTTTGCTTGGGACTGAAAGAGTTAAGACTGTATGAGAGCTGTGTACTTTCTGTGCTTCTCTATGGTGCGGAATGTTGGAGAGTAACAGAGAAGGAAATGTCAAAACTATCCTCCTTCCACACAATCTGCCTAAGGAAAATTCTCAGAATCTTTTGGCTAAGCACCATCAGCAACCAAGAACTACTTATTCGGAGTAACCAGGAGGACATGCACACCATCATAGCTGGCAGACGCTGGAGTTGGGTTGGCCATGTCCTCAGAAGGGACCCTGATACCATCACAAGAACAGCTATGCTATGGACCCCCGAGGGAAAGCGAAAAGACAACTTGGCGGAGAACTGTGGAAGCTGAGATGCAAAGAATGAACCACAGTTGGGGCACTGTACGAAGGATGGCCGCTGACTGAGCAAAGTGGAATCAATTTGTTGCTGCCCTACAAGACGCCACCAGGCGTGATGGCCGCTGACTGCTTTGACGGTTGGCGGTTATGGATCAAAGAAGAAGAAGAAGACATGGCATTTCAGTGGTATGTAAAACTAAGAACTATAAGTCACAAAATTCCATAGTCATAGTGGTATGCTACTTTACCATTATTTTTTCAACTTAATCAACACAACCTCTTGTAGTTCTCTGGGCCTCTGAAGAGACAAAGAAAGAAAAGGACTACTGCACCATCATGCATATCATACAATTGTTATTGTTAATAAGAATCAACCTCACTGCACTCTGGGCAAACCCATAGGTGCTCAGTCTCCCATAGCAAATGTCAAAGAGTATGAATGCTAATTGTATCTGTAGCACACTGGTTGTACATAAGACGGATGCATCCTCTCTCACGTCCATTTCTGCTAGTTCCATGTTTGATGCCAAACTCCAACAGTCTCAGCCTTCTTGATTCATCCATTGCAGTGTCATTATCCAGCAGGCAATCATTAATTGCCCTTAGTATCTCTCCCTTATCCATGTCCAGTGTTCCCACTATGGGTGCTCTCGAGGCCAGTCTGTCAGCTCTCTCATTGCCACTTACCCCTGTATGTCCAGGACAGTAGATCCACACCAGTTCTTGAAGACTTGAGGATTCTATTGATGTTTTTCATTCCTGCTGCAACCATCCATTCTGAACTTTCCAAAGCATGGCTTGAGAGCCTGACAATATAACTGCCCTGGTTGATAGAGTTTCAGACAGCCACCTCAGTGCTGCAGTAACTGCCTCTACCTCCATTCTCATGCTGGAGGTTGTTGTCATGTAGGCTCCACTCTGTTCAGCGACAACCCTTCCCTTTTTCTTGCAGAGAAGCCCCATCTTGATTTCTCATCACACACTACAGACCCATCAGTATACACAATGGCGTCATCATCCCCAGTATGATCACTTATCGGCTGATTATCATACAGTACTGCTGATATGAGGTTGTACATTGCCCTGGCAACCTCATGTAAAACAAATAACCACAGAAACCACTGCTACAAAAGCATGTGAATGCAGGATTCCTGGAAGGTGGACCAGCTGCAGTGGTGGCTCCATGCTCCATGAGAAGCACAAAGGAAAATGATGATGGTGTTATCAAATTCCAGCTGGCCAGTGCTTTTTTTTAAATTTTAATTATGCTTTGTTTATTTGACAGTTCCACTGTGATAGCACTCTACAGTATGGGCAGAAAGAAGATTCAGATCACTCGCATCAATGATGAGAGGAATAGACAGGTATAGAGAGTTGTTTGTTTTTTCCAAACATCAAAGTATTTCTTCTTTTTCTATTAACACCCTCAGATGTCAACTTGAATAGGCTTGAAGATGGCAGCAATGGGTGTCAGGTTGCTGAGGGTACATGCAACTTACCCAAACTAAACACAATAGTTGTGTACTACATGTTCTGGAAACTGAAAATAAACACCCAAAAAGCAGTGTACACAGTTTTCACCCAGAGCATCAAGGAAAACAAAAAGGTGTACCAGCTAAATCTCAGCAGAAACTACTGTCTAGAGAAGAAAATCCAGCTTACTTAGGAGTGGAGTTCGGCAGACGGCTACTCTTCAAAGCCTTCATGCGCAAAATAAAAGACAAGGTCAGTAGACGCCTGAACCTAGGTTAACATCTTGCAAACACTAGCTGGGGAGGAGAACAAGGAAATCTCAGACCTTTCATTTTAACCTTAGCAAATATTAGGAAACAGTATTCCCTGTCTACAGATGAGCAAGAGTTATCAAGAGAAATTAGTTCTAGAAGACATGTAAAGACCTTGAGCTGATGGCACAAGACAGGAAGACTTGGCATAAGTTTGTTGAAGGCCTATGCTCCTTGGGGAGATGAAGGGTATGATGATGATGATTTTGCACAATCATTTAATAGTTTGAATTATTTTTTAATGAATTCAAGCTGTAAGACTAGTTTTATTTTACTTGATGAAGATAAAATGTAACATAAAACCTGTCTTACTTCATGTAGTAAATTTATTAGTTTCACGGCACACTAAGATGATAGTGGCAGCACAATATTTGAGAAACACTGTTCTAAGTCTTGTGCTTTGAATTCTTTCGGTAGTTGCCTTTCTTGTCTCTTTGTTAGCTTCTTTTTATTCAATGGATTACCAATATTTAATTGTTCTATAACTTGTAAACATTTTACATGAAGGAATTGTTGACCCCCCCCCCCGCCATATTCCTAACCTGGTGGACCAGGATTTACTCCCTTAGCCTAACTTTACCAAGAGTATCTCACAAGGCTACCATTTTTATACATTCATAACCCTCCACTCCCAAAGGAGCATAGGCCTTCAACAAGCACATGCCAAGTCCTCCTGTCACGTGCCATCATCTCAAGTTCTTTATTTTTATACATGGTGATTGAAAAATCACTTCCTATTTTTATATCCTCACTTGTATCTATTAGACAAAAATAAAACTAATGTCAAAACATGGAACAATAACTACCATTACTAATAAGTTTTAAATTTAAGTTTTCTTTCCAGAAAGAAAATAAAATCTAAAATGACAGATAAACTGATGTTACAAGAGAGAGACAAAATAGCTGATTGTCATGATGTCATATGTTGAACAGGCCAGATCACACACTGTGCTGTAATGATAATGTGATATAGCATTTTGTGTTATAAAATAGTAGTTAATTCTCTTTCTTTTGACGCTTGTTTCATATAAATTAGCTGGATAGGGTCCACTGCAGATTACTAGGTGGAATGAATGTCCAGATGGAACCGGAATCCAGACCCCTGAACACATTCTCCGAACTGCCCAACCCATGATGACCCACAGCGCCTGACCTGGCCAGATGACACCGAGCTAAGGCAGAAGCTATGGGGCTGCAGCGCTGACTTGGAAAAGACTGTGAACTTCGTCCTGGCGTCGGGCCTGCAGGTTTAGCATGACTAACAAATGAACGCAGAAGTTGGATAGGAGTGAAGACATGAAAATTTAAAAATATGGAGTGGCTTTTCAATCATCCTGTATAACTAGGGATGTAATTCATGATTACCCAGGCATATCCGTAATTTTGTGGGCCTGCACGGAGATCTCATCCAAGTTCTCACTGATTCAGTTTTGATCATCAAAGATCCAGTTTACATACACGTAATCATCGTGGAGGAATCAGTGATGGAGAGGCTATATTCCAGTAGGTGCTGCTTACACACATCTGGTTTCCTATTTATGCTTAGACTAGACCAGGGGACGGCAACTGGTCATTGATAGATCTCTAGATGATGGGTGCAAAAACTATTTTTTACTTAAGTAAATTTCGGACCGGCCATCTCCCATCGACATTTAAAAGTACGGTGTTCCTCAGGTTTCAAGGTACTTTTGTCACATTCCTGGTGAAACCCCCGAAGTTAACTTATTAGTATTCACTTTATGTGTGAATTGTTTTAAGTGAACATTCTGTAAAATATTTAGTTTTAATTTTTCACAGCTCTGCTGGTGGGATTGCAGGAAGTAGATCAATGTTACATACAGGCGTGAATTATTTCAAAGTCCAGATAATCTGAAAACACATGATTTTATCAAGGTTGATCTTTAGAGAGCTCAGTGTTCCTAATGTAGATCTCGAATGCTCCTGGGTTGCCTACTGCTGAGTTGGACCAGAAGCTCTGCAGATTAGGTGCTTCACACCACCTTATGTGGAATTGTGTTATTGCACTTTGGGAATTGTGTTATTTCAGAGCAGAAATGTAAAAAATGCAATATTGCCTGTTTTTTGACCCCGTTGAAATAAAGATTTAGTTCGTTTGTTATGGTTAATAATAGTAATTGCCACTACAGTTATTAAATGTTTATGAGATTGTAACTACGCGATCAGTATATATGACAAGGAAAAATGTTTTTCATACATAGCAAGAAGAAAATTAATGATTCCCCCTATTTTTAAATAACAGTTTTAGAAACTACCGCAGGATATGGAGTTTTTCTATTCTGATTTTAATTTCTTCACAGGTGACATTCACGAAGCGAAAGTTTGGCTTAATGAAAAAAGCTTATGAGCTAAGTGTCCTCTGTGACTGTGAGATTGCACTCATTATTTTCACAAGCAACAACAAATTGTATCAGTATGCCAGCTCTGACATGGACAAAGTGTTGTTAAAATACACAGAGTACAATGACTCTGTTGTCAGCCAGACCAACAAAGATATTGTTGATGTAAGTAATGGGATAGTGGCTGACCATTTTTTAGTACTCAGGCATGTTAATTGTTAACAAATCCTTATGGTTCATAAAAGTATACTGTGATTTCCGACTTACAACCGTATTGACTTACGACAGGATCATTGGAATGGAACCCTGTCGTAAGCCAAGGAAGCTCTGCATATAAATATTACTGTTTGTGGAAAATAGTGACTACCAAAATTGTTAAACTGGCTAGTACCTTAGTTCATGAAATTTATTCTTGTGTCATCAACATGTTGTTTTCGATAGAGACACAGACAGTCTTAATTTTCATGACTCTCCTTATTGTATATTGTTCTTCAGTCCCAGAAAAAAAAAACTCAAAAGGAGAGCTTTTCTTCCAGTAAAACATCGTAAGAAGACTCCTGTATTGGCAAATCAAAAGTGTGTTTTCATTTTTAAACAGAAAAAAAAAATTTGGTCCGCCGACCCACCATACTATAACAGATCTTGAGACGAGAAAAGCTCACAAGAATTAATGACTGAATTATATTCTGTTTTTTAAATCACCTCTGAATCTTGTCTCACATTTTCTAAATGTATTTCTCGTTATTCAGAGCTAAGATGTTAGTTGTCAGTAATTATACAGTTTTACACATTAAATTGTGATGAACAGGGTTCGTATCGACCTGGAAAAACCTGGAAAACGAAAAAAAAAAATTCCAGGCCTGGAAAAGCCTGGAAAAATGGCTAAAAGCCTTGAATTTTCCGCATCGGACCTGGAAAAAAAAATACTAAATCGAAAGTTCGATACTTTGTTGCGTCCATTTTTCAGTTATTGATGGTATTTTTCGTTAAACTTCAGTTACCATATAATTTTTACTTCCCTTTGCGCACTAAATCCATTTCCAGAAGTTTTCGGCGGTTTCGTTTTCGGCGCTTCGCGTTAATGATGTAAATGCAGATTTATTTTTATCGATTGTTGCATCTGTTGTTACTCGAATGCTAATGGGAAAAACACCAAGAACTTCATTCAGGTTGTATTAAATCGTTCATTTCAACTGAGGTAAGTAATAAATTCATTTATCTCATTTATAAAACCTATTTAAATAAGTCCAGTTTATAGATAGGCCTACTGTACTTGCGTCTGTAATTTACAATGTAGGCCTATTTACAGTTTTATTTTTAACCATGGCCAAAATTAGTCTATAGGCCTAGGCAAGCGTTTGAATGAAATTTCTTGGTTTACATCTGCATACGGGAATATATTTGACACAGTTTAAGATGGTCAGGAATAGAAATTGATGGCGATTCCATATCCTATAGCATACCCTGTTATCAGACCCATGTCCCACTGTTCATTTCACCACATTTGTTGGAAATAAATATATTTCGAATGCTTTTTTATTATATTTATGATGAAGAGACATATCCTGTTCTACCTCTGAAGGGTTATAGGCTAATTAGGATAGGCCTACATGTTTTCAATTCCAGATAACATGAATAACCGCCGATATACGAAAGTGGCATCACATCTGTCAAATCACTGTAATTAGGATAAATGAAAATCAACCAATATTGTGCATAGGCCTATGTTATTTTAAAAATAAAAAAAAATTAAATTAAATTTTTTTTAAAAATCTAAACAAAGAAACAAAACAAAACCCAACAAAAATAGTAAAGATGTTGGGGTGGGGTGGGGGGGGGGGGTGTAAAGGCCTGCTGTTTCCAGTTAGATATTTAATAGATTTTCACTTATCATAAGTATTACCCTCCCAATTACTATATATTACCTTTTGTTCTAGTTAAATTTTGTTTGACTATATTATGTATGCGTTTAGAATTTTTACTTAGTAAATATACATAGCTTAGGCCTACTCATAAGTTATTTGTGTGATCCATTTTTTTTTTTTTAAACAGAAAAGAACACAACCCCAAGGAGCAGTTTTTCCCTCAGAAACATCAGAACCATCTAACACTACTCCCTCGGACACGTCAAAATCGTCTAACACTACTAGGAGACCTACAGATGTGACATCATTTGTGACCAAGGAAGAAACTCTCAGAGCTGAGATTATTTGGACTCTTTTTTCAGTGAAAAGTCACCATAGTTTTAATTCAAATTTCATACGCAACAAGGGACATATTCTCTTCTGTGGTTGTTTTTAATCAGCCTTCAGCTTTATTTCAAGACCTGAAATTCAGATTGGTGCATTTGGAACAGTAGCTGAAAATAGGAAGCATTTTCCTGTAGCACTGAAGAAAAAAGAACTCAAATTGAAAAAGACAAATCATCCTGTGTTTTGTGCGACAGAAGATAAGGCATGCCGGCAGTCACCTGGCATGATACGAACAGATTTAACCTTATATCTACTGTTCACTCCAATGATAATATAAACAAGACAGTGTTAAGTCATATTTTTATTAATGGGAGTTAAGTGTTAAAGACTCATATGGACGGGTCGGATTTTTGTTACACACGCTAGTAAGCACGCTTTTAGTGATGAGATGATTTTTTTCAGTTGGGGGCTTTGTGCTCTGTAATTTTTGAACATAGATCAATCTGAGTCTGTGTCAGTTTTTTTTTAAAAATAAGATAAAGAAAGTTTTCGAATATTCTTAGTGTTAGTTTGGGGAAGAGACGGTTGAGCTGAACTGTAGTCTCACGCGGTTGGTCCGCGTAATTGTGTAATTTTTACTGAGTTGTACTGAGAGACGAAAATCTCGAGACAGTGTGTTGCTGGCAGGGCTTCGAGATGGCGGTCCCAACTTGCTAGTGCATTCCAGGGTGTCTCTTTTGTAAAGGGGAGAATTGTGTGATATTGAAGATATCTTTTCGAGGCCATGGAGTATACCGCCCGCGAGTATTATTATTGATGATGATATTCATACAAACCTTTGTTCCTAATAGAGGTTTACCATGGTCTATTATGAAATAAGAGATACTGTGAGCTGCTTTGTTACGCAGCCTATATTTTCCCCATGGGATTTACTTACTAGATATTTAAGATGTTGGAAGTTTGTTCCTGAGGGATATTTATTGTAACAGTGTACTGTGCTGAGGCCTGTGGTTTATGCAACCAATGTGACGGATATTTTGTACCTGATACTGTATGATTATGCTGTGAACCATTGATGCTCCACGATTTGTTATGAAAATGTCGTCCCATGATGTCTACGTGAGTCTGTCATAATAAACTGTATTACGTTACCACTCGTTCCGACATTCCCTGACTCCTATGTTTTGCTGTGGTGTGAGGTTCCAGTTTGTCCAGGTATGCCAGAACCCTTTAACATTCGCGTATGTTGACATCTACATATTCACACACCTGTCGGCCATTCGTAAGCCCGACCTAAGGCTGATGGTATTCATCAGCAAATGAATGAACTTTGCCTAACCGTGCCACCCACCACAAACATTCACCACCTACAGAAGTGTCTACAACCACACAGCAACATGATCCTGTCAACAAAGAAAGAAAAACTTTAACAGACAGTTAAAAAAACAAATTCTTTAGGGCAGAACAGTTCAGAAGCCAGTGCTTGCAGAAAAATACAGCAAAAGTATGGGAGGTGTCGACCACTTCAGCCAACTAGGTGCAAGCTACCCCTACCCACACAGATCCTATTTTTATATCATTTCTTAGTTGAAACTGCCCTGGTCAATGGGCACATAACCTACAACACTGCCAACTCTACCAAAAAAGATCAAAGCAAAGATCAGGATGTCAGTATGGCTCTTATTGGACCTGCTATTCTTCGACGCAATGTGACACCTTCAAAACCACAGGTCACAACAACACGACTTACTGAGCACCACTTCATTGATAAATATGAAAGGGCAAGGTACAAACCAGACTGTAAAGTGTGTAAGGCTGCAGGTAACAGAAACCAGACTTGCATGTACTGCCCAGATTGCAATGTACCTCTATGCCTGATACCCTGCTTCAAGTTATACCACACAGTCAAGGATTATCAACAATCCAAAGACTTGCAGAGGCCTACAGCTACAGCTTCAACCCCAGTTAATGAAAAAAGCAGCTCAGACTCCAACTAGAGGTACTTAACTACTCAAACATTTACAAACGCTCATTGTCAGATGCCACAGACGCAGAATACATTCAAAAAAGACAAACACGAAAAATACAGGGTTTTTTTGCATTTTATTCACAATTTTATAGCTTATTTTATTCATTACCATCCATGTCACTAACATTTTGGGGAGCCGCGCTAGCGTAGTGGTTACCACACCGCTCTGGTGATCCAGGATCAGACCCGGGCGACGGCATTTGAGGATTTTTCGTCAACCGGGATTTGGACTGGATTAACTCGAGACCTGGCGAGAACATTTGAAGAAGTGTCGTCGACCAGAGATTGGCGGCTCCTGAGCCAACCCAGCTCTAATGGGTATCTCCGAAATCAGCGAGTATCTGCCTGAATGGCGAGGGACACCTGTCTCTGTACAAGAAAAAAGGGATACTCACGTAAAATCAATGTCAGGTTAGATATTAATAATAACCACTGAGATTTCGCCTCAAGTATTAGCGGGCGTACGAGAAAAAAAAAAAAAACTAACATTTTATTGCGCTGATGTTGAACAGATTCACTAAAAACTTGGAAAAGATGTCTGTTTTACAATCTTTTATGAATTTAAAAATAAAAAACAGTTCTTTTTAAAGAAATCTGCAAACACCCTTGGTAATGGGAGACGTTAATGCTCCGGATTGCTGGTCAGCAAAGTGATAATTATATCTGAGAAAATTAGATGAGGAAAATATTAGAGTTTCCCATCCTTGAAAATCACGTGCTGGACCTGGAAAATGCTTGAAGAAATTTGCTATGAACCCTGGATGAATTTCATCTTTAATTGAAATACAATTATCCAGATGCTGAGCAAGAAAGAAAGTAAAGGTGGTGATGCTGATGGCGATGATGATGACTTCCCTATTTCTCCACAAACTGATGAAAACTACAGAAAGATAGATGCAGATTTTGCAAGAGCCATGAATGATGGAACAGTGAAGGTAGACCAAAACTATTTTGTAGTAGTTCTGTAAATAGAAAGCTTCCAGAGAATGGTGTTTTAGTGCTTGAAGGCTTTATATAGAAAACTTAAAAAGTATAATTAATATCCCTTATATAATAATTATCTTACTCAAGCATCCTGTAATGAAAGCTAAATTGAATACCCATAAATGAGCGCACAGGCCTTTCATATTTGTTATGGTGCATTGACCGTAAGTCGTGATAAGTTTGACTGCTGACCTTTGCCATCATGTTTCTCAAATTCAGATGCTTTCTGCTGTCACAAATTCTACTTTGTTTATTGTTGCAAGAATTCAGATTCTGCTAATAGAAGTACAGTTGACATTCAAAAATCCGGCCATCGATAATCCGGTTCCTTCAGATTTCCGGCATGGATTTCGGAGCGCATTTTTAAATTTACCGCGTTGGCGCGCCACTGTTTTCTGGAGCAGTTTATGTTTTGATGCAGCTGTTGGGTCTTGCTTGCACGTGTTAACAGGCATTCCTGCTCATTCCTTCTCATTTTATCATTTATTTGCTGCTGTTTAGCCCCATTATGGATTCAGCAAATAAAAGAAGTGGTGTAAAATGTAAACATCGTGCATTGTCGATCGCAGATAAAGTGTACAGGTAGTAATTTTCTGTTAAATATTTTCAGAATATATAACCATCAAAAATCCGGCATTTTCAAAAATCCGGCACTCCTCAGGTCCGGAGGTTGCCGGATTTTTGAATGTCTACTGTATTTATTTCTCTCTCTTGATATGCAAAGCGGTTAGAATGCTTGCCTCATCAGCAGGCTGTGGAAGCAAGACCTGGTAGGCTTATGCTTGAGTCTACCGAGTTGTAATTGGGTATCTGGGTCTGCTGTTGAGTTAGGGAAGGCAAAGGCAGCAAGGAAGTGAACTGGTCATCCCACCTCATAAAGCTGGACCTAGTATGGTAAAGTATCTAACACTTCACTCCCCTACAGTAGTGGGACTACCTTTACTTTAATAGAAATCTTGGTTGTCAGACCTTACCATGCTTGATCTTGGTTGTCAGACCTTACCATGCTTGATCTTTGTTGTCAGACCTTACCATGCTTGATCTTTGTTGTCAGACCTTACCATGCTTGATCTTGGTTGTCAGACCTTACCATGCTTGATCTTTGTTGTCAGACCTTACCATGCTTGATCTTTGTTGTCAGACCTTACCATGCTTGATCTTTGTTGTCAGACCTTACCATGCTTGATCTTTGTTGTCAGACCTTACCATGCTTGATCTTTGTTGTCAGACCTTACCATGCTTGATCTTTGTTGTCAGACCTTACCATGCTTGATCTTTGTTGTCAGACCTTACCATGCTTGATCTTGGTTGTCAGACCTTACCATGCTTGATCTTTGTTGTCAGACCTTACCATGCTTGATCTTTGTTGTCAGACCTTACCATGCTTGATCTTTGTTGTCAGACCTTACCATGCTTGATCTTGGTTGTCAGACCTTACCATGCTTGATCTTTGTTGTCAGACCTTACCATGCTTGATCTTGGTTGTCAGACCTTACCATGCTTGATCTTGGTTGTCAGACCTTACCATGCTTGATCTTTGTTGTCAGACCTTACCATGCTAGATCTTGGTTGTCAGACCTTACCATGCTTGATCTTTGTTGTCAGACCTTACCATGCTTGATCTTGGTTGTCAGACCTTACCATGCTTGATCTTTGTTGTCAGACCTTACCATGCTTGATCTTGGTTGTCAGACCTTACCATGCTTGATCTTGGTTGTCAGACCTTACCATGCTTGATCTTGGTTGTCAGACCTTACCATGCTTGATCTTGGTTGTCAGACCTTACCATGCTTGATCTTGGTTGTCAGACCTTACCATGCTTGATCTTGGTTGTCAGACCTTACCATGCTTGATCTTTGTTGTCAGACCTTACCATGCTTGATCTTGGTTGTCAGACCTTACCATGCTTGATCTTTGTTGTCAGACCTTACCATGCTTGATCTTGGTTGTCAGACCTTACCATGCTTGATCTTTGTTGTCAGACCTTACCATGCTTGATCTTGGTTGTCAGACCTTACCATGCTTGATCTTTGTTGTCAGACCTTACCATGCTTGATCTTTGTTTGTTGTCAGACCTTACCATGCTTGATCTTGGTTGTCAGACCTTACCATGCTTGATCTTTGTTGTCAGACCTTACCATGCTTGATCTTTGTTGTCAGACCTTACCATGCTTGATCTTTGTTGTCAGACCTTACCATGCTTGATCTTGGTTGTCAGACCTTACCATGCTTGATCTTGGTTGTCAGACCTTACCATGCTTGATCTTGGTTGTCAGACCTTACCATGCTTGATCTTGGTTGTCAGACCTTACCATGCTTGATCTTGGTTGTCAGACCTTACCATGCTTGATCTTGGTTGTCAGACCTTACCATGCTTGATCTTGGTTGTCAGACCCATTACCATGCTTGATCTTGGTTGTCAGACCTTACCATGCTTGATCTTGGTTGTCAGACCTTACCATGCTTGATCTTGGTTGTCAGACCTTACCATGCTTGATCTTGGTTGTCAGACCTTACCATGCTTGATCTTTGTTGTCAGACCTTACCATGCTTGATCTTGGTTGTCAGACCTTACCATGCTTGATCTTGGTTGTCAGACCTTACCATGCTTGATCTTTGTTGTCAGACCTTACCATGCTTGATCTTTGTTGTCAGACCTTACCATGCTTGATCTTTGTTGTCAGACCTTACCATGCTTGATCTTTGTTGTCAGACCTTACCATGCTTGATCTTGGTTGTCAGACCTTACCATGCTTGATCTTGGTTGTCAGACCTTACCATGCTTGATCTTGGTTGTCAGACCTTACCATGCTTGATCTTTGTTGTCAGACCTTACCATGCTTGATCTTGGTTGTCAGACCTTACCATGCTTGATCTTTGTTGTCAGACCTTACCATGCTTGATCTTGGTTGTCAGACCTTACCATGCTTGATCTTTGTTGTCAGACCTTACCATGCTTGATCTTGGTTGTCAGACCTTACCATGCTTGATCTTGGTTGTCAGACCTTACCATGCTTGATCTTTGTTGTCAGACCTTACCATGCTAGATCTTGGTTGTCAGACCTTACCATGCTTGATCTTTGTTGTCAGACCTTACCATGCTTGATCTTGGTTGTCAGACCTTACCATGCTTGATCTTTGTTGTCAGACCTTACCATGCTTGATCTTGGTTGTCAGACCTTACCATGCTTGATCTTTGTTGTCAGACCTTACCATGCTTGATCTTGGTTGTCAGACCTTACCATGCTTGATCTTGGTTGTCAGACCTTACCATGCTTGATCTTTGTTGTCAGACCTTACCATGCTTGATCTTTGTTGTCAGACCTTACCATGCTTGATCTTGGTTGTCAGACCTTACCATGCTTGATCTTGGTTGTCAGACCTTACCATGCTTGATCTTGGTTGTCAGATCTTACCTTGCTTGATCTTTGTCAGATCTTACCATGCTTGATCTTTGTCAGATCTTACTATGCTTGATCTTTGTTGTCAGACCTTACCATGCTTGATCTTTGTTGTCAGACCTTACCATGCTTGAGCTTGGTTGTCAGACCTTACCATGCTTGATCTTGGTTGTCAGACCTTACCATGCTTGATCTTGGTTGTCAGACCTTACCATGCTTGATCTTGGTTGTCAGACCTTACCATGCTTGATCTTGGTTGTCAGACCTTACCATGCTTGATCTTGGTTGTCAGACCTTACCATGCTTGATCTTGGTTGTCAGACCTTACCATGCTTGATCTTTGTTGTCAGACCTTACCATGCTTGATCTTGGTTGTCAGACCTTACCATGCTTGATCTTGGTTGTCAGACCTTACCATGCTTGATCTTGGTTGTCAGACCTTACCATGCTTGATCTTGGTTGTCAGACCTTACCATGCTTGATCTTGGTTGTCAGACCTTACCATGCTTGATCTTTGTTGTCAGACCTTACCATGCTTGATCTTGGTTGTCAGACCTTACCATGCTTGATCTTGGTTGTCAGACCTTACTATGCTTGATCTTTGTTGTCAGACCTTACCATGCTTGATCTTGGTTGTCAGACCTACCATGCTTGATCTTGGTTGTCAGACCTTACCATGCTTGATCTTTGTTGTCAGACCTTACCATGCTTGATCTTTGTTGTCAGACCTTACCATGCTTGATCTTTGTTGTCAGACCTTACCATGCTTGATCTTGGTTGTCAGACCTTACCATGCTTGATCTTGGTTGTCAGACCTTACCATGCTTGATCTTGGTTGTCAGACCTTACTATGCTTGATCTTTGTTGTCAGACCTTACCATGCTTGATCTTGGTTGTCAGACCTTACCATGCTTGATCTTGGTTGTCAGACCTTACCATGCTTGATCTTTGTTGTCAGACCTTACCATGCTTGATCTTTGTTGTCAGACCTTACCATGCTTGATCTTTGTTGTCAGACCTTACCATGCTTGATCTTGGTTGTCAGACCTTACCATGCTTGATCTTGGTTGTCAGACCTTACCATGCTTGATCTTTGTTGTCAGACCTTACCATGCTTGATCTTTGTTGTCAGACCTTACCATGCTTGATCTTTGTTGTCAGACCTTACCATGCTTGATCTTTGTTGTCAGACCTTACCATGCTTGATCTTTGTTGTCAGACCTTACCATGCTTGATCTTGGTTGTCAGACCTTACCATGCTTGATCTTGGTTGTCAGACCTTACCATGCTTGATCTTGGTTTACCATCAGACCTTACCATGCTTGATCTTGGTTGTCAGACCTTACCATGCTTGATCTTGGTTGTCAGACCTTACCATGCTTGATCTTGGTTGTCAGACCTTACCATGCTTGATCTTGGTTGTCAGACCTTACCATGCTTGATCTTGGTTGTCAGACCTTACCATGCTTGATCTTGGTTGTCAGACCTTACCATGCTTGATCTTTGTTGTCAGACCTTACCATGCTTGATCTTTGTTGTCAGACCTTACCATGCTTGATCTTGGTTGTCAGACCTTACCATGCTTGATCTTTGTTGTCAGACCTTACCATGCTTGATCTTTGTTGTCAGATCTTACCATGCTTGATCTTTGTTGTCAGACCTTACCATGCTTGATCTTTGTTGTCAGACCTTACCATGCTTGATCTTTGTTGTCAGACCTTACCATGCTTGATCTTTGTTGTCAGACCTTACCATGCTTGAGCTTGGTTGTCAGACCTTACCATGCTTGATCTTGGTTGTCAGACCTTACCATGCTTGATCTTGGTTGTCAGACCTTACCATGCTTGATCTTGGTTGTCAGACCTTACCATGCTTGATCTTGGTTGTCAGACCTTACCATGCTTGATCTTGGTTGTCAGACCTTACCATGCTTGATCTTTGTTGTCAGACCTTACCATGCTTGATCTTTGTTGTCAGACCTTACCATGCTTGATCTTGGTTGTCAGACCTTACCATGCTTGATCTTTGTTGTCAGACCTTACCATGCTTGACCTTGGTTGTCAGACCTTACCATGCTTGATCTTTGTTGTCAGACCTTACCATGCTTGATCTTTGTTGTCAGACCTTACCATGCTTGATCTTTGTTGTCAGATCTTACCATGCTTGATCTTTGTTGTCAGACCTTACCATGCTTGATCTTTGTTGTCAGATCTTACCATGCTTGATCTTTGTTGTCAGACCTTACCATGCTTGATCTTTGTTGTCAGACCTTACCATGCTTGATCTTTGTTGTCAGACCTTACCACGCTTGATCTTTGTTGTCAGACCTTACCATGCTTGATCTTTGTTGTCAGACCTTACCATCCTTGATCTTTGTTGTCAGACCTTACCATGCTTGATCTTTGTTGTCAGACCTTACCATGCTTGATCTTTGTTGTCAGACCTTACCATGCTTGATCTTTGTTGTCAGACCTTACCATGCTTGATCTTTGTTGTCAGACCTTACCATGCTTGATCTTTGTTGTCAGACCTTACCATGCTTGATCTTTGTTGTCAGAACCTTACCATGCTTGATCTTTGTTGTCAGACCTTACCATGCTTGATCTTTGTTGTCAGACCTTACCATGCTTGATCTTTGTTGTCAGACCTTACCATGCTTGATCTTTGTTGTCAGACCTTACCATGCTTGATCTTTGTTGTCAGACCTTACCATGCTTGATCTTTGTTGTCAGACCTTACCATGCTTGATCTTTGTTGTCAGACCTTACCATGCTTGATCTTTGTTGTCAGACCTTACCATGCTTGATCTTTGTTGTCAGACCTTACCATGCTTGATCTTTGTTGTCAGACCTTACCATGCTTAATCTTTGTTGTCAGACCTTACTATGCTTGATCTTTGTTGTCAGATCTTACCATGCTTGATCTTTGTTGTCAGACCTTACCATGCTTGATCTTTGTTGTCAGATCTTACCATGCTTGATCGAGCCTCTCTATCTCCCACTAAATCAGCAAATCAGACATCAGCTGTTCTTTGTCTAGTTTGTTTCTGAAGATTATAGTGCAGAACTCGCTTAAGTCGATTTTCGGTTAAGCCAAAGCAGTTTTGCAGGTCCCAGCCAAAAGTCTTCTTTGGATTTGTTAAAAAACTCCGGTTAAGTAGCCTCTGATAACTTAAATTTTCTGATAAGTTGAGGCAAATGTTCAGTTCCAACTTAAATTAGAACTCTCTGAAGTTTTATCTTCACGCATATTCAGAAGTTCAAGTTACAATTATAAGTATCCGTGACCACATGTAGGTTTTTTTGTTTGTTTTGCAAGTAGGCTATCCATAAATGATCTTGCTACAGACTTCAGTTCTATCAGTCTCCACATGGTTGTGAACAGAAATAGGGTGCTAGACTCAACTTGGAGTTTTTTGGTTTTTTTTAAATTTATGTAGAAGTGAAAATAACTTGTTTTTTTTTTTTTTACTCTATGCATGTCAATCATCATTACACTTCATCTCAATCATCATTACACTTCATCTCAATCATCATTACCCTTCATCTCTCTACACAGAGGCCAGCAACAAATGCCAGCATCTTTCCAGGTCTTCTTCATCTCTTTAAGTTCATGTCTCCAATTCCTTCTTCTTCTTTGATCCTTAGCCGCCGACCGTCAAAGCAGTCAGTGGCCATCACGCCTAGTGGCGTCTTGTAGGGCAACAACAAATTGATTCCACTTTGCTTGGTCGGTGGCCATCCTTCGTACAGTGCCCCAACTCTGGTTCATTCTTTGCATCTCAGCTTCCACAGTCCTCCGCCAGGTTGTTTTTGGTCGGCCTCTCTTTCGTTTTCCTTCAGGGGTCCAAAGCATAGCTGTTCTTGTGATGGCATCGGGGTCTCTTCTGAGGACATGACCAACCCAGTTCCAGCGTCTGCCAGCTATGATGGTGTACATGTCCTCTTGCTTGCTACGAGTAAGCAGATCTTGGTTAGTGATGGTATTCGGCCAAAAGATTCTGTGAATTTTTCTTAGGCATGTTGTGTGAAAAGAGGACAATTTCGACATTTCCTTCTCTGTAACTCTCCAGCATTCCGCACCATAGAGAAGCACAGAAAGCACACAGCTCTGATATAATCTTAATTTTGTGCTTGTGCTGTATTGGGAGGACTTCCAGATGTTGTTTAGGCTAAAGAAGGCTGTTCTTGCCTTATTCATTCTGATGTTGATGTCTTTGCCTGCCCCGCCGTCTGGTGTTACTATGCTTCCTAGGTATGTGAAGGTATCTGTCTGTACCAATTGCTTATTCCTTACTGATATGGGCTCAGGGTTGCTCACATTGAGCGTCATGACCTCAGACTTCTTTAAATTGATGTTCAAGCCCACCTGCTGGCTAAACTTATTAAGTCTATCCGTTTTTTCCTGGATGTGTTGATGTGAATGTGCTAGCAGTGCAATGTCATCTGCATATTCCAGATCTTCCAATGTAGAAAATGTTGTCCATCTTATTCCTCTTGGACTGCCCTCTGTTGTCTGGCGCATCACCCAGTCTATGACTCTTAAAAATAGAGTGGTTGATAAGGGGCATCCCTGTCGTACTCCTGTCTTCACCTCAAAGGTTAGGTTGCTCTGCCCAACACTGCACGTAAATTTTACATAGAGGCTTTTTATGATTGACACTATGCAGCTTGGAATTCCATAAGCCCTCAGTATTTTCCATAAACTGTCCCTATGTATGCTGTCAAAAGCCTTTTCAAAATCAACGAAATTAATGTAAAGCTGTCTTTGCCATTCTGAGCACTGCTCTATAATGTTCCTGAGAGTGAATATATGATCTACACATCTCCTGTTCTTTCTAAATCCTGCTTGTTCTTTCCTCAGTTTGTGATCTACTGCCTTTGAAATTCTCTGTATAATTATCCTGCCTAGTATTTTGCTGGGAACTGAGAGAAGAGTGATTCCTCTCCAATTATTGCAGTCTGCAAGATCTCCCTTCTTGGGCAATATGACAGTTATTCCTTTGTTCCACTCTGATGGTGTTGTCCCCGTTTTCCAGACTTGTGCAAATAGTGGTTCTAATAGTTCTGCTGCTAGCTCAGGGTCTGTCTTAAATAGCTCTGCATTTAAGTTATCATGGCCCGGAGCTTTGCTGTTCTTTAACCCTTTGATTGCTGTGATGATTTCTTCTTTTCGTGGAATGTCTGTATTCACATCTAGATCGTTTTCAGCTTCAGGAACATTCAATTGTGTCTCTGGTGGTTCCTTGTTCAGAGTTTCTCTGAAGTGCTCTGCCCATCTTGTTTCTTGTCCCTCTGCTGTCGTGATGAGATTACCTTGCTTATCTCTTACTAATGTAATATTGTTTGCACCTCGTTTTCCGCTGATGAATTTAGTTATTTTGTATACTGTGCTTTGTTCATTTCTCAGTGCTGCCTCCTCTGCCTGTCTTGCAAGATCGTCTAGGAAATTCCTTTTGTTGGCTCGGGTTTGGCGTTTAACTTCCTTGTCCAACTGACTGTACTGTTCGCTATATAGTTGCTTTAACCTGGGGGACTTCGCTTCTGTTTTCTTTCTTTTCATTTCCTTTCTCATCGTTATGGTGTTTAAAGTTTCTGGTGTTATCCAGTCTTGCTTCTTCCTTTCCTGGAATCCCAAGCATGATTTGCTGCTTTCTTTGTATATTGTTGAAATGGTGTTGAAATTCTGGTCTATATCATCAGTCAATGTCTTTTCCTGACTTTTGGCAAATTGATATCGTTTCTTTATGTCGGCCGCAAAAGCTTTTCTGGTAAGGGAGTCCTTCAATTTGCTGATGTCAAACCTTTTCTGTGTAGTTACAGTTGGTGCAGCCCTTCTTAGTTTCACTTTCAGTTTTGCTACTACTAAATGGTGATCACTTCCCACATCTGCACCTCTTCTTACCTTCACATCTTGTAATGCATGTCTCCATCTACCATTAACCATGATGTGGTCTATCTGGTTTCTGTCCCGACCATTTGGTGATTCCCATGTTAATTTGTGAATTTCTTTATGTGGAAAGAGTGTTCCTCCAATGACCAGGTTGTTAATGCTACAGAAACTTATTAGTTTATCCCCATTTTCGTTTGCTGTTCCGCTGCCGCATTTCCCCATTATTCTTTCATTATATGTATTGTGTGTACCAACTTTCGCATTGAGGTCTCCCATTACTATAACAAGATCATATCTAGGTGTGTCTTCCATTTCTTTCTACAGTTGTTGATAGAATTCATCCTTGACCTCCTCATCGCTATCATTCGTTGGTGCGTAGCATTGTATTATTGTAGTGTTGGTGAATCTCCCTCTCAATCTTAATCTTATCAGTCTGTTGTTGATGGGTTTCCATTCCAGTAATGTCCTTTCTATTCCTTTCTGAAGAATAATGGCTACGCCTTCATTGTGTTGTCCATCCTCTCTTCCAGAGTAAAGTACTGTTTCTCCTGTTGCTGTTTTAACTTTTCCTGCCCCTGTCCATCTGCTCTCACTTATCCCTAGAATGTGTAACCTATAGTTTCTCATTTCTGCCGTGACCTGTCTTAGTTTACCTGTCTCGTACATTGTCCTGACATTCCAAAAACCTATTCTTGTATCCTGTTTTGCGGTCAGGACATCCGTTTTCATGTCAGTGGCTTCCTTTCGGCTTTCACCACTGACAGTCATACGAGCCACAGACTCCGAATGTCCATCCCGCAGCAAAGTTTGTTCATTTATTATTGTTTCCGAAACTTCATTGTTTTTTTACACAGACAGGGGTGTCAGCCCTGTGCTAAAACCCCCAACCTGGAGGACCAGGGTACCAGCTTTTGTCTGACCCCTACCCACACAGACCAGTCCAGCTTGGTTGAACCTACCAGGAGTAAAACTCCCACTGGCATAGCTCTGGGGATTGTCAGGGTACGCAAGCTGCCATACCGCTACAAGGTATAGGTACCATTGATGGCAGTCTCCAATTCCCTGTTAATGTTATTATCTTCACCTTCTTGACTTCATTGATAGTTCTGATTTTTAAACATCTTCATGAGACCAGCATGTGTTATACACATTCGTCATATAAAAATTGTGTGCTATGTTATACTGATGCTGGCAACTGCTGTTTTGTTTTAGTATTTGTCTTCTGTGGTTACTGTTTCTAAGATTCGATGCTAAGATTTTGATGTACGCTAGCTGATGCTGCTATGGATTATCTTCTTCTTCTTCTTCTTCTGTCCTTAGCCACAGACCGTCAAAGCAGTCAGTGGCCATTACGCCTAGTGGCGTCTTAGGGCAACAGCAGATAGGTTTTCTTTGCCATTGTTTCCCATCACGCCTAGTGGCGTCTTTAGGGCAACGGCAAATCAACCCATTTGCTGTTGTTTCCGTAATCGAAGTGACTGGCAACGGGTGATCAGCCCATTGTGGCTATGGATTATGCTGTGGATTAAAAGCGTGTGCACTATGTTTGATAATAGGATATGTAGTTTTAAATGTTTTCATATTTGCGCCTATGGTACAAACAAATGGCATGATGCTATACTTTTTGCTTTTAATTTGCTTTTGAAAAATGTAAAATATGCAAACGTGCTAATAAAACGATGAAACAGTTGTTAATAAAGGGTTCAAGTAATTACTTTTTACTTTCTCTCTTATTCTGCTCGCAAAATGTCCAGCTCTGAGTAAACTTCTGATAAGCAGAATTTCGGATAAGCAGAAGTATTTTAAACGGTCCCAGCGACTTCTACTTATGCAGACTGCACTGTATATCATGGATATTGGGTTGTAGTTTATTTTTTCTTTTCTTTTTTTTTTCTCCCAAATTCAGACAACTATTCAGCAAGTGTATCAGTTGCCTGTTACCTACAGGTAACTGGCTGTGTTCAACCACAAGCCTTGTGCAGATTTGTGTTCACTTTATATATATTTGCATGTACGTACATTATATATATATATATATATATATATATATATATATATATATATATACAACAAATTAAAAAATCAGCATGTCATTGATTAACAGATACAATTATAGTACATTCCTATGTGGGGAGGACAAACAAACAGAAGAACATGTACTCCAAAACTGTTGGCTCCATGAGAGGAGATGGTGGCAGCATGGCCTTCAACCCAGTTGAGGGAAAAACTGTATGGTGACCAGAGAAGCCTGAGACGGGCTGCCAGCTTTGTAACAGAGATGTGATTATTTTAGAGTGAATGAAGAAGTATAGAACACATAGTTTGAGAAAACATTCTGAGAATTCGCTTTTTGTCAATTTGATGTTACATTTTTTTTACTGCAAGCTATAAACTCTGTAAAAAATTATTTTTGGGTTTTTAATGCATTAAAAGCGCGTTTAAAATATTTTTTATTTTCTTCTTTTTAGTGTTAGAAAAATTATAAACAATATTTTTACTTCTTGTAAATCTGGTCTAAAATTTCTTAAGCGATCCATTTCTTTTAGAGCGTCAATATTACATGGCTGTGTGCCTGTTAATTTGGTGCATTCAATTTCTTCAATTTGAAGGCCATCTAGAGATCAAACTCAACTTTCCCTTGATTCATAATTTTATAATTTGGATTGTTTCCCTTGATTTAGCTAGACACTTGTTTGAGTACTGCCCTGTTTTACGCATAGAAAAAAATAAAGCACACCACATACTCTTGAATTTTTAATTAACTTGATTATGGCCCCTGATTTGTTTACATTTCTTTACGAAAAAAATTAATTACTCATAATGTCATAATTACAATATTAAATAATTGACTAATAGTCATTCTGCACCTCAGAACAGGACACAACCGCCTCCGCAGCCACATGTATACAAAATTCAATTGTCATTGGGAATACACAACTATGCCAAGTTTTAGAGCTATTGCTCATCTGGAAGTGATTGAAAAATCGATTGCAGGATTTGAAAGTGACATACAAGTGAAGTTAAATAAAAGCGTGTAAAAAATAGGCAGTCTTTGTTCTGGAATACACAGTGTATAGGAGGTTGAGGGAGACAGAAAACACTTGGAGAAGGGATGAAGGAGGCATGGAAAGACCTTGACCTGATGGCACAGAGCAGGATGCATTTGTTAAAGGCCGTGCTCCGTAGCGATTTTTGGAGCTAAAGGGCAGTGGTGATTATAATGCAGTAATTATTTGTCTTGTAGCATAAAGCTCAAGCCTGCCCAGTTCTCAATGGGTACCTGACTCAACTCTTGAGTTAGGGAAGGCAAAGGCACTGAGGAAGGCAACTGGTCACCCCACCTCATAAAGCTGGAACTGTTTCACTCCCCTGTGGCAGTTTCTTCTTTGGGACTTCCTTTAGATAAAGCGTGTTAGAGGGTTTATGAATAGAGAGGTAAATAGTAATGTTTCTAAGTACCGCATTCTTTGGTATTCGAGGGCATGCATTGAAGAATATATTGGAATGTACTGGAGTGGTTAGAGTTGTGGCATGTTGACGCTGCCCTTCTTATACTATTCCATAAGCACTGCATAATAATTAAACAAATAGCATCCACTGAAAGTGTAAGATCGCACTATGTGAAAATGGGATGTCTGAGAGCATCTGCAGATAGCACTGTAAGAGACATACTCAGTAATGAGAAGATAACGAAGCTTGTAGGAACGACACCAGGCACAAACTAAATAGAGAGATGGAAATTAAAATATAGTTATGCCTGCTGCCATCACAGGCCTTCATCAGCAGAGGTTCTGAATACTTCTTCTTCTTCTTCTTTGATCCATAACCGCCAACCGTCAAAGCAGTCAGCGGCCATCACGCCTGGTGGCGTCTTGTAGGGCAGCAACAAATTGATTCCACTTTGCTCGGTCGGCGGCCATCCTTCGTACAGTGCCCCAACTGTGGTTCATTCTTTGCATCTCAGCTTCCACAGTTCTCCGCCAAGTTGTTTTTTGGTCGGCCTCTCTTTCGCTTTCCCTCGGGGGTCCATAGCATAGCTGTTCTTGCGATGGTATCAGGGTCCCTTCTGAGGACATGGCCAACCCAACTCCAGCGTCTGCCAGCTATGATGGTGTGCATGTCCTCCTGGTTACTCCGAATAAGTAGTTCTTGGTTGCTGATGGTGTTTTGGCCAAAAGATTCGGAGAATTTTCCTTAGGCAGATTGTGTGGAAGGAGGACAGTTTCGACATTTCCTTCTCTGTTACTCTCCAACATTCCGCACCATAGAGAAGCACAGAAAGTACGCAGCTCTCATACAGTCTTAATTTGGTGTTTGTGCTGTACTGGGAAGACTTCCAAATGTTGTTGAGAATAGCAAAGGCTGTTCTCGCTTTATTCATTCTGTTGTTAATGTCCTTGCTTGTTCCGCCGTCAGGTGTTACTATGCTTCCTAGGTAAGTAAATGTGTCTGTCTGTTCTAACTTCTGGTTCCTTACTGTTATTGGCTCAGGATTGCCCACATTTAGTGTCATGACCTCTGTCTTCTTCAGATTGATGTTCAGGCCAACCTGCTGGCCATACTTATTCAGTCTATCAGTTTTGTCTTGAATGTGTTGGTGTGAATGCGCGAGCAGTGCAATGTCATCTGCATATTCCAAATCTTCCAGTGTAGAAAACGTTGTCCATCTAATTCCTCTTGGACTGCCCTCTGTTGTCTGGCGCATCACCCAATCTATGACTGTCAAAAATAATGTTGTTGATAAGGGGCATCCCTGTCGTACTCCTGTTTTCACTTCGAAAGTTACATTACTCGATCCAACACTGCACGTAAAGTTAGAATAGAGGCTTTTTATAATGGAAACAATGCGGCTGGGAATTCCATAAGCCCTCAGAATTTTCCATAGGCTGTCCCTGTGTATGCTGTCGAAAGCCTTTTCAAAATCAACAAAGTTAATGTACAGCTGTCTCTGCCATTCTGAGCACTGCTCTATAATGTTCCTCAGTTCTGAATACATTATAAGGAAATACCCATGATGAGCATGGATAGGAAATGTTATAGAAATACTGAGGAGACAGCAAAAGTAAGATGTCTAGTTAAATTCCAGCAGCAACCAAACAGCCCAGCAGTTTCAGTAAATATGTTCATTTATATTATCTTGCAGATTTCTCACAAACAGGCAGTGCAGTTGTTGCTTCAACATCCACCCAGTCAGTGATACCAGTAGGTGGGAAAAGACCAGGTTTGAAGGTGCTTATACCAGAGAGGGCGCAGCCTGTCACTCAGGTGTGTATCACTGCCAAATTATCTTTTAAAATGAGGAACACCATTGACCTTTGATTAATAATACAGCATAATAAGTCAAGACTTTCATTTTCATTTATTTTTTGCATATTTAGTGCAGTTCTCACTTAGTTGTCTATTTTTCTTTGTGTCCTTGACAAAAACCTCATTGTTGTAACACTGGCAGTGTCTTAGACCTTTGTCCTAGTATGGCTTATTCCCCTTATAAAGAATTGCCTTAGCGGTAACATCTTTCCCACCAAAATATGCAATCTTGTCATCGTGCATTCCGGCCTGGGAACAAAATTTTCAATCACAGTATCCAACAAATACCAAGTACTCCAACAGCTGGAAGATGAAACAGATACGGAAGACCACTGGCAACAAGTAATAAGTATATGGAACGAGACGTAAAGAAGTACTGAGAAAAAGAGAACATCAGCACAAAGCATGGAAAACAACAGAAACCATTAGTAAGACAGAAGACAGGAAAAACAAGAAAGCAGATTTAAACAGAAGCAAAACCAGAAGCTCCAAAGTCAAGGCTCATGAAGTGTACATAGAAGAAAACAAAGAAGTAAGAAGAAACGTCAAAAGAGACAAGATGAAATATATTGATGATTTGGCAAGGGAAGCAGAGGAAGCTGCAACCAAAGGAAATATGAGGGACTTGTACAACAACACAAAGAAGCTAACAGGGAAATATAAGCAAGCAAATGACCTCATAAAAGATAAGAATGGAAAATTGCTTAGTAATATACAAGAACAAATGAAGAGATGGACAGAACATTTTGAGGAACTTCTCAATAGACCATCTCCAACTAATCCCCCAGACATCCAGCCAGCGGAAGAGGAGCTAAAAATCAGCTGTGAACAACCAAGTAGAGAAGAAATAAAGAAAGCCATAAAGCTTCTGAAAGATGGAAAAGCAGCTGGTCCAGATTGCATTCCAGCAGAGGCCATCAAAACAGATATTGATACCTCTACAGAGATATTATACAAATTACTTGGCAGAGTGTGGGAGAGAGAGGAAATACCAGCAGAATGGAAGGAAGGTTATCTGGTCAAGTTGCCTAAGAAGGGAAATTTACAAGAGTGCACAAATTATAGAGGAATAATGTTAAACAGAATCATCTTTGAGAGATTAAAAGAGTCCATAGACAAGCAACTGAGAGATGAACAAGCAAGTTTTCGACAAAATAGATCCTGTACAGACCAGATAGCCACATTGAGAATAATAGTTGAACAAAGTCTGGAATGGAATTCACCGCTGTACATCGGATTCGTGGACTATGAAAAGGCATTTGACAGTGTAGACAGAGAATCGCTTTGGAAATTGATGAGGCATTATGGAGTTCCCATGAAGATCATTAACTTAATAAAGAAGACCTATGAAGACATGTCATGCAGAGTTCTTCATGAAGGACAACTTACAGAACCGTTCAGGATTAGAAAGGGAGTGAGACAGGGATGCCTCTTGTCTCCATTTCTTTTCTTACTAGCAATAGATTGGGTTATGAAAACATCAACATCACACAACAGAAATGAAATCCAGTGGAATCTGACTAAACAGCTTGATGATCTGGATTTTGCAGATGACTTGGCTCTTCTGTCCCATAACCATAATCAGATGCAAGAGAAAATGAAAATTCTCTATGAGAGATCACAAGTGGGCCTGAAAATACACAGGGAAAAGACAAAGATTATGAGAATAAATGCAAGAAATGATAACAAGGTTGAACTTGAAGAAACACCACTAAAAGATGTAGAATCATACACATATCTTGGAAGTAATATAGACAAAGTTGGAGGGACAGACAGTAATATCAAAATAAGAATACAAAAAGCAAGAGGAGCTTTCATTGCATTGGGAAACATATGGAGAACAAGAGAAATCAAGTCCAACACAAAAATAAAAATCTTCAACTCAAATGTGAAGTCAGTCCTATTATATGGCTCTGAGACATGGAGAACAACAAAAACAACAACCAAAAAGCTACAGACTTTTATAAATGGGTGCTTGCGTAGAATAGAAGGACTGAAATGGTATGACAAAGTCACAAATGTGGAATTGATGACAAGAACCAGACAATTGCCAGTGGAACAAGAGTTGAGAAGAAGACGCTGGCGATGGATAGGACACACATTGAAGAAACCTGTTGATAGCATTACAAAGCAGTCCTTGTTCTGGAATCCACAGGGAAAGAGAGGCAGAGGTAGACCAAAAAACACACGGAGAAGAGAACTAGAAACATAGGTGAAAATGGTGAGGAGAACGTGGAAAGAACTTGAGCGGATGGCACAGGACAGGAAGACTTGGCATGTGTTTGTTGAAGGCCTATGCTCCTTGGGGAGCTAAAGGGTATTGATTGATAGTTCTTGTATGAAGTAACCAGTTGCTACAAGTCTTATAAAATGTGTCATCTTTATTTTGTGTTTATGTGGGACTTTTTTTTTTTATGACTGTGTTCATTACAGACAAGACCTCCAGGGACAGCATTAGACACACCAAATTTTTCTATGGCAACACCCAACCAAGGGGGAGGACATGGAACTATTCAGGCTATCATCTCCTCAGGTACCATCATCATTTATTATGTGCTGTATCATGAGGCATAGGCGACCATGCCTGTCCATAAATCTCAGTTTTTAATTTTCACTATCAGCTTTGTTTCTGATTTCTGTCCATGTCATAATGTCTAGCTATCCATCATCTTTTCTCTCAGTCATCATCATCCTTGCTGATTTTTAAAAATTCCCTTTTATGTATTTTTTTTTTAATGCTGTGTTTGTCTTGGTATGTCCAACAGAGGTCTACAGCCTTCTGCTTATCTCGGTGATTAAATTACTTTGTTCATTCACTGTTAACAAGCATTCTTGTTTAAATTTGTTATTTTAGCTATCTTGGGATTTTTAACATTCTTCTGAGAAAACAGTACTCCAATATTTTACCATTTGTTTGCTCAATGTCCAGGGCTCACATCCACAGACTCAGATTGGCTAGATGTATCACTTCAGAACTCTGCTTCATGTGTTCATCAGTTTTAAATAACTGTTTGTCTTATTTCCTCGAAGGACATTCATTTTATTCATACACATGGGCTATTTTGAGACATTTCACTTTATTATGCACACTAGCTTACTGTCATGAGCGAGTTAGAAAATTGACTGTCTGAGACGAGATCAAAGTCTGTGTGAGGTCAGAGACAAGACAAAAGGTCTGAGAGAGATCTGAAAAGTTAGATGAGTCTCCGTTGCTTCAAAGAGTTACAAGCAACTAAAAAGTCATGGGACGGAACCCCGTCCTCGTAAGAGTGACAGCGAGTTATCTCCCTTCCCCAGCTGTAGAAATGAAAGAAGGAGGGGCAATAGTAAAGTTACCAGACAAGAATGAGGGGTGGGTGTAGCTTTTCTGAGTGCCCACCGATTTCTTACACAGTTATCCTCACACTTACCTGATATCATCAGCAACCATCTTTGAATTGAAGGTCAGCTGCAATGGATCTTCAGCATCTTCTGTCTCTTATCTTGGTGGTACACTCTGATAGACTTTTTTCTGTCCATCTCTTGATGTTATCTTCCCCCTTATATTACTGTATTCCCTAACTGTCTTGTCCAATTAACATCATTGGACGCGTGAATGTAGATAAAAGGTTATGCTAACTGCCAACATGCTTTTATCTTTGTGGACATAACACAGGCTGTATCTGCTTTTTCACTTTGGAGTTGCTTTTTCTTCAGGCTTCAGGAAAATGCTTCCTATTTCAGCTACTGTTCCACCCCATGCACCAATCTTTCAGAAGATCTTTCACAAACCCTGGATGTTCCAACACAAACCTTCATATTTGCCGTGAAATGTTCAATTTCAGGCAGTATAGTGTTTTAGCATCCAGTGAGTAATTTGAATCCCACTTTGGGGGTTTTGCGGGCAGTATTGCTTGGAATTATTTTCTTCCCTTGAACCACCTCGAATTCATCTATTGAAAACTCCCGCCCAGGTGTTGTTCGTGCTTGCTTTTATGTAGGCAAAATATATCTTGAAGGTCATATTTAAAAAAGCCAACTTTCCTGGTAGCGCTTGATGTAGATTTTGTTTTTATGTTGGTCAGCATTGTGTTTTCTTATTCCATAATACATAATATTGAAAATAGTGTATTTCCCTTGGTCTGCAGATAATTTGATTCTTCATTCTTAAAACCTCTATACTGTATAAACTGTGTAGGGTTTACAAGTACATCCTATTGCAATGCTTTCAATAGTTTCCTGTTATTGTTGTGTGTATATTGTACATAAAGTATAATGAATATATTTTTTTTTAATTTAAAGGAACAGAACAAACTATGATCAGCAGATTGTTTATTTTTAAAAACCATGCAAATTAGCTCATGTATTACCAAACGCAGGAAGACTTGGCATAAATTTGTTGAGAACCAATGCTCCTTTGGGATTGAAAGGTGAAAGAAGTATTAGTGAAACAAGATATGAACAGTTCCAACTAACGGATATATTGAAGTTACAGAATTTGTTAACAGCTCATCACATCGAATTATCAGTTCCTTAGGGTGAAATAAGAAGTATCAGTGAAACAAGACATGAACAGTTCCAGCTAGCGGATACATCGAAGTTATAGAATTTGTTAACATCTCATCACTTCGAATTATCAGCTGCTTGGGGTGAAAACGTTAGGAGTTGAAAGTTACCAGTAGAAATCCAAAATCTTCCAGAACAATGTTCATCCAATTAAAGTAAACAGCAAAATACTGAAGAGATTTTTATCATAATCTAACACACACAAAAACTGTTTAAAAACAAAGGCACAGTACAAAAGGCAAAGGGCTAGCGACCAGCAAATAATGTAGAAGACATCGCTGTAGTCAAAGAAGTATTTTGAAATAGCAAACAGTATTTACAAGTAGTTTACAGAAAGCAAACACGAATAACAGATGCTAGAACCCAACTGGCAGGAAAAAAAACTCAGTAACCAAAAAAACTAGCTTTGACTTCACCAAATACTCTAAATATAAATCACTTTTAGCTAAGGGGAATGTCGGGTTTACAAATCATAAAAGATTGAAAGTAAATTACATTTGGTCAACATCATTTATAGCCTGTTTGTTGTTCCCAGATCTTCTTGGCAGTGCAGATATATCAGGATTGTCTCCCTTAGTATATCAATTTAGCAGCCAAGGTCCTGGCCCTCTTACAGCAGCTTTGCATGCCTCTGGATTGACCTTCACCCCTGGGTAATATTGCTGGAAATTGTTCAGTCTATATTTGTATAGTTTTCATGTATCATCATCTTTTTAACTTCTTATGCAACATAGAACCCCATCAGTGCAGCTGGTTCCCATAGCAATCCTGTACGAAACATTCACATGCTTTTTGCAGCTTTGGTGCTTATAGCAATTGGTTTTATGTGATGAGGTTGTCAGTCAGCCCCATGTCTAGTGTGACATGCCTGAGAAAGTTTTAGTCATATTCTAACCCTGACTCATCAGAGACCCCAGCGGCATTCGAGTGTTTTTTGACTTTTTTTTTTTTTTTCATCCCTACAGAAATGCCATTTATTTGTGCAACTGATATCACTAAAAATAGTTCTAGAATAATGTTACACCATCCTCTTGATTATGTTTATTTGGTTGTAATTATTCACTCAGTATTTTGTTGTTTCTATTTTTAAGAGTAACACTGTGATGGTAATTATACTCATACTAGCAATAACCCATCAATAATGACGGAAGTAAATGGATGCAAAGCCCAAGACTGAATTATAGGAACGGATATTTTCCTTAAAATGTCGATGTTGTGGATGCACTGGGTTGCTCAAAAGATCCTTAAGATACGGAGGAAAAAGACATCTCTGCTCTCCTTCTTGCTCCAACAGCACTGTACCTTTATGGCAGCAATATTTGAGTGCACCATCGGTTGATCTTTCCACTTGAAAATTGAGAGAGTGACAGAACTGACCTTCCTGATCCATTGGGCCGCAGTTGTGTACAGCAACTGCATTCTCATCAAAGGCATCATGATTTGGAATTGTTGGACTACGTGCAGCTCTTGATCGTCTCACTTGTTGTGCAGCTGCTGCTCTACGTTCGGTTGCTTCTTCTGAAGTCTCCTTTGCTCGTTGTGATGCTCTCAACAGATGAATGCGAAAAGCTTCTGCAGCGCGTTGAGATTCATGCTGTTCTGCAGACTGATTTGCTCGTTGTGACTGACGCTGTGCTTGTCTTTGTGCCGCTTCCTGTTGTCGTCATATTGCTGCTTCTTATAGAGTCTTGCTTGCTCGTTGTGACTGACGCGATCATCTCTTCCTCTTAGCAACTGCAGCTCATTTTGCTGCCATCTTATCATTTTGATCCATAATAATAAGTCTGCAATACTTTAAATTAAAATGTTGTCTTGACGAAACAATCAAAAACTTACATTTTAAGGTTATTTTTAACAAAATGATGAGTTAAATCCGTTTCCGGATTGAAACTGGGTTCTACACCGACTTTTCTTTGTTGAGTGTTACTATTTTCGGGAGAGTACATATAAGGGAAACAATACAATTAATGTCTAACTTTCAACCACAGTTGCATCCCTTAGATGTGACCGGCGTACAAACAGCGAGAATTATGGTTTTGATTATTCCTCAAATCAGTCATTCAATCAATCACTACCCTTTAGCTCCCCAAGGAGCATAGGCCTTCAACAAACACATGCCAAGTCCTCCTGTCCTGTGCCATCCGCTCAAGCACTTTCCATGTTTTCCTCATCATTTTCATTTCTGTCTCCAGTTCTCTTCTCCGTGTGTTTCTTGGTCTGCTTCTCTTACCCTGGGGGTTCCAGAACAAGGAATGCCTTGTAATGCTATCCACAGGTTCCTCAATGGGTGTCCTATCCATTGCCAGCGTCTTCTTCTCATCTCTTGTTCCGCTGTCACTTGTCGGGTTCTTGTCATCAGTTCCACATTCGTGACCTTGTCATACCATGTTAATCCTATTCTACACAAGCACCTACTTATGAAAGCCTGTAGCTTTTTTATTGTTCTTTTTTATCCCCCCTTATTAAGGTAAAGGTAAAGGAACCCGTTACACGCCCATTGAGGCATATTGGGAATATAGTGTTAGGCCCGTATTATCTTGACCGTCGGCACACTAGGGGTGATGTGGTCGGCATCACACCGGCCGCCTTAACCTTCCCAGAGTTGCTCTGGTACCCATTTGGGGCTGGGTCGACCCAGGAGCCGTTTGTGGCCTAAAAAAATCCCACCTCATCTGGGGATCGAACCATAGACCACTGCGCTAGGAAGCCAGTGCACTAACCACTATGCTACCGCAGCTCCTCCCCTTATTTGTCATATAGTATATCTGTCCATCTTTGTTCACATTATTGTCATCATTATGTCCATTTTTGCTCCTTGTGGAGCATTTAGTCACCATCACAGCTGCCCCCCTCCCCCTTTTTTTACATAAGCTGGCACTGAAAATTCATTTTTTTTCTTGCAGAAATGGTTTCTGTAGCAGTGTATTTTACTTATGAGATTGTCAGTCCCCAGCACATTTTGGTTACATCGTCTTTATTATTTTCCTTTGTGTTCCTTATGGAGCCAACATCTGCAGTAGGAACCCTGCACCCAGCATTCACAAGCTTTTTCAGTGGTGGTTTTAGTGACTGTTTAACATGATGAGATTGCCAGCCCCATGGACACATTTTGGCTACAGCAGCCTTATAAAACTTAGTACACATACAAGTGTAGATCTGTATCAACATGTAATTTTTATTTTTTTTTGGTCAAAAAATTATTTCCGGTATTTTTAATTGTTTTGTGTGACCTACGGCAAACATAATTATTTAATGATTTCCTGTCACTCAGTCACTGATATAATTTCTGTTTTTCTTTTTAAACTTTCTCTAATAGTGGTTCCATGTCACTGACTTCAGCTCCAATCACTATTTCAATGATGCAGAAAGGAGGTCTTATAAAACAGGAGCCTGGGTCCCCAATAAAGCATGAACACTCAACAGCAGGTCCATCTGTGACCCCACCACCACATCAACATTCACCAGCACCACCCAGGTCTAGTGAACCTCCAGAAAAGAGGTCTCGATTAGAGACAGATGGTTGACACTGGGCCTGATGATAGAACAAAACATTTTATCCCTGTTGTTTTATTTGTATGAAAATATCAACAGTTGTGTATATGAAAATATCCATTTCTTTTTTTTTGTTTTGCTGTCAATACATACAGTCTGTAATGAACGTTATGACTGTTCTTATTTAATCTTGTTGTAGATTTCCTATGAAAAACTGTTGGTTTATCTGCGATATATTATTCAAATACAAGCTGTGTCTTAAACTATATTCATTCATTCAGTGCCAATTTTTCCCTATGCATGTAGGTCAGCTGAAAGTCCTCTCTGTGTCTTCTGTGCTAAAACTATAGTGTAATGACCTAATTGTGGATCATATCCTTGAGCTTTGCTTCCATAGTTGGTGGTCATGCATTTTTTTATTCCAGATTCTCAGTTTTGTTCTGGTGTCTAGTAATTAGTGGTTCTCACTTTACTATGTCACTCAAAGCATAACTTAAAGTTAACAGCATAACTTTCAATATCAGTGCACTTTAATAACTCTGGAATTTTCCATTTAATAATATGGACTATAATATGGTTAATTTGACATTACTGTTTTGTCACAAAGTTTAGCATATTATAACATAACATGAAACTAAAATAATCTTTGGCTGCTGTCTCTTAAGCATTTGCAATAAATGGACTTTGTTTATCAAAAGTAAACGATTTGAACAGTTTTATTTTTTTTAAACGTGATCTATCTTAATAGATTATCAATTACTGCTCCATTTCACAGACCTTGCTTGTTATATTGTGTTTTCCCAATATGTATGTCACCATCTCCATTTGTCTTCTAACACTTGATAGTATTCAGATATTTTATTTATGCTTGTTCCTAAAAGTTGGAATGTAATGAACCCCTTTCCAGTAGTTTAAAAAAACTTGTACCTCAGAATGTTGCCAAGCCAACTGTTTTGTTGTTAGAAAATTCCTTTGACTTTCTGCAGGAATTCCAAACAAAGTTGCATCTCATCCCCTACCCCCAATTTGTTTAATATGAAGCATAATGAATCTGTTTAATTTATGTTTTCCAGATATGAATCACAATATGGAAATCAAATATGATTGATATTTAGTTGAAATACCTATTTGTATGATTTGTTCATTACATTTTTAGTTATTGTTTTTACTCCTTTCATTTGTGACTTTAGAAAACAGATTTTAATGTTACCTTCACACAAACGTGTTGTTAAAGTCATAGGTTTCATTTTATTTTTTTTCAACCCTCTAGAGTACATGCATGAGTGCACCCTGATCCACTGATGCAAATTAAATTGCAAATACATATGTAACCACTTTAAAAAATTCTTCCCCCCACCACCACCAGAATAAATGCACATTGCGAGTAGATTTTTTTTTATTTTACAAGTTTCTTAGTAGAACCACAGAATATCCTTGAGCTGTCTTGTTTTGATTTTGAAAATTGTACAAAGTGGAATTTATCAGCATTATATATCTATTTTATTTCTATGGCTTTATCTGTGGTTTTAACTTTTCATTTGACTGTCTTGATTTTTCTTTTTCTCAAAGTGTAGAATGCTGTGATGATAAGAAAATCAATCAATTAATGTTTTCATATTATGTTAATGCTTGTTTTTTAAATGACCATGTGGGAAAGAATGTTTCAGTTTATCATCAAGTTTATGTCTGAATATCAACACATATTAAAATATGTACTTAGTGAATATTTCACAAATTACTGTGCCTCTTTGGTGTTTATTGATTTGCAAAGCCCACTTTTTATATCAGCCTAATCTTTAAAACAATTTTTTTTTATTTTTAAATGAGCTTTTAAAAAAATCTGTCATCAATACAATTATCTTATTTATTCATTCATCATTGCCATGATTGTAATGTCAGCATAATTTTCTAATTTATGAATTCAATAAAGGAAACTTCATCATGTAATGTATTTTATGTTGGATTTTTATTTAATTCATTGAAACACAATTGTCTGTGCATCATATTTATACATCCTTGGCTTTATTTCACATCTTACATCAGTTGCATGATATGAACATAAGTGAGTAAATGCTGACATTTGAAGTCAAAGGCGTGGATAAATTGAGTTTAATGAGTCTGACATTAAAGATAAAAGTGTCTGGTGTAATCACTTTGCCTTGCTTATTTTTATTCCTTCACTACAGCATTGTTATTTTAAAGATGATGTTTTGTCAGATGTGAACAAAATATGTTTTTAAAAAAAAGGGATTTTAACTTGTAGCTTAAAGCAAGATTAGGATTTTACTGTACCTATTCCATTGTGCAATGCTGACATGAGGGAAGTTGGCAAGAAAAACAGAAACAGCCCCCAGTGGATTTAGAATCCTAACTTTTAAGAACATTGAACTAACTTGGAAGGAGAGAAAGAGAAATGAAAAAAACAGACAGGAATAAAGAACTGTAGCTTCAAGATCAAATCAAGGAGAACCAGATGGATCACAGTTTGTATGTGACAAGAGATTGCCATGACTTGATCTCCACAGGGACACCCAGGAAAAAAAGTACTGATATACCTAAAGAGCAGTCAAGAAATGAGGCAAGATAGAACGCAATAAAAGCACTATATGAGAAATGCTCAGAAAGAGTTTTTGTCTCAGCTCTATTTCCCACCGCGCATGAAGAAGACTGATGATGAGTATTGTACGGGGGGGGTCGGTCATTGGAAACTATTATGACAGTACTGTACAAAAATCTGCTTGCAAGCATAATTTATACATACAGTAGAACTCCATTTATCCGAACCCCATGGGACCCAGCATCGTTCGGATAATCAAATGTTCGGATAATTGGATTACATAATGTATCGAGTACATGTACACATATTTCTAAAAATAATTAACCATCACAAGGAAAATACACTATAAAACATATTTACTTGTACTGTAATAATAATACCCACACTGTATTAGATCACTGTATCACCAAAATCTTTCATTACACTGCAGTGCATGTACTACTTGTATTAATTATTTTTTTTAATAAAGAGAAATGTTTTCAAAATAACATTACAAACGATTCAAAACCAGGCGCTATAAAACTGGATGGGGACTCTTTTTGGCTGCTAAGTCCCGCATTCTCTTCAACAGCAGAAGCTGTGTAGGACAGCTGTCATCTTCTTGCTCGTACCAAGCCATCGCTGTTTCTAGTGCTATAAAGGCCTCTTCAGGACTTGGTCGACGTTTTGGGTTTTCTTCATAATCTACAAGTACATCATGTATTTCTGAGGAGTCTTCATCATCGGTCACTACATGTATTTGGTTTTCTTCTTGCACAAAAGACAAAATTTCTTCGCCATTCAAAAACTGAAAACCAGAATCATTATCATCTTCTAGCCACATGTGTGAATCATCTTTGTCACAGTCCGAAAATCCCGGCATTGCTTGAAACAGTTCCACAACTTCATTTATACAATCATCATTTGTGTCCACTGCAGTAGTTTCATTTCCTCCTTTTTCCCAAGCATTATATATCTATTTTATTTCTATGGCTTTATCTGTGGTTTTAACGAGATTATCTTGTGACAGGGTGGTCCAAGCATCAGCTAACATATAGCAGCAGTCTTTGAGATTAAGCTTTTTGGAAAACGCCACCACACTTTCTTCATCTTCAGCCAACAGTAAACGACGCAGGACTTCCTTCTTGTACATCTTTTTAAGCTTTGCTATAACACCCTGATCCATTGGTTGAATCAGTGCTGTTACATTGAGAGGCAGAAAAATTACTTTAAAATTTGCATCAACTGCATTCAATGTATCCATCTCTGAATGAGATGGTGCATTGTCCAGTAGAAGAATTACTTTTCCAGTTTTCTTTTCTTGTTCTCTCAACCTCTTCACATTTGGGATGAACTGATTTGTATACCAATCAAGAAATATTTCACTATTCATCCAAGCACTCTTCTGTGCTTTGCAGCACAATGGGAGACATGTCACATTCTTTAAACAACGTGGTTTTTTGGCTTTGCCGATCATTAGCACCTGTAAACGATGGTCCACAGGCATTCGCGGCTACCAAAATTGTTTACTCTCTCTCTTTGCACTTTTTAAACCCAGGGGCAGCTGCTTCGCGCTGAGATGCAAGTGATTTTTGAGGCAATGATTTCCAGTATAAGCCAGTCTCATCGGCAAACCTTCTTCTTCCAAAAAAAGCCAAGAATGTTTCTTTAAAATTTTCAGCGGCAGTTGCATCGCTAGATAAAGATTCCCCTTGAATCTCCAATTCTCGTATGCCATGACGAGATTTAAAGTTTCTTAACCATCCCTGGCTAGCCTTAAAGTCAGGAGGACCGTCAAGTTGATTGTTGATCTGAAGTGCCTTTTCACACAATAGAGAGCCAGAGAAAGGTTCCCCTTTGCTTCTTCTTTGCACAAACCATATATACAAAGCCTCTTCCAATTTCAAATCTTTCGCATTTCTCATGGTTTTACGTACGTTTCTTCGACCCATTTTCACTATCCAATTTCGATGCAAAACTCATAATTTTATCCTTGTTACTTTTGATGTCAGAGACGGTAGCTTTCTCAACATTGAAAATCCTCGCAAGTGAAGACACAGTTTCACCTTTTCCTAGTTGAACTAATGTTGCTGCCTAGAACGCATTTCGTACAATGGATTGGTAAACCAGATATTAACTGATATGATCTAACTGACATCCTGTGTAAGCGACCGACCATTAGCCCATCCTCTACAAATTGTTCGCACACATTTGAAGCTTGCCGCATCAAAAGATTCAGAAATGTAGTCTAACGTGACTGGTGGCGTCTGATTTTTTTTTTCTGGAAAAAGTGTTCGGATAATTGGATGTTCGGATAATTGGGGTTCGGATAAATGGAATTCTACTGTACTTAAATGTGTGTTTATTTATGGGGGGGGGTGCCAATGGAAGGAACTGCCCTGCGTGCCAAATACTTTACATAAGCCCCTGCTGATGATAGTGATAAGGCTGTAGATACCTATTCTGGCACAGCACTTGCTGTCTAGGCTATCTTTGCTTCCTTCTCTCATCAGCTCTGAATTCTTCATTCTTCCTGCTGCCAAATTAGACAGTGTTCCTCCAAGAGCCCCATGCTATTGGCTATTGGTACTGGTGTGCTAATAATTTTAAATGTTAAACATTTACCAGTTTCCCCTCTCCCCCCACCATGAATTATTTAACAGCACGGATTTTTTTTTTTAAATGATGTGGCATAAATATTGTCATTTCAGGCTTTATAAAGACAGTCACATTCATTTTGAAGAGATGCTTTCATGTCTGTAATCTGCCAAGATTTCATCGCATTTGCTTGTGAATGAGCAAACATTGCTTTTTGCTTTGAATGCTTTTTCATATGTGTATTATCATTAGTGGACCAATGTGAACACATAAATGCTAGAGACAGACTGCAATGTAGAGGTTTCAGGAACTTTATGTGTGAATCATGAGCTCAGTTTCAAACTTTGGCGATGGATTGGACACACATTGAGAAAACTTGTTGATAGCATTACCAGGCAGTCCTTGTTCTGGAAATCCCCCAGGGTAAGAGAGGAAGAGTTGGACCAAAGAACACATAGAACTAGAGACAGACCTGAACAATGTTGTGGTAGACCTGGAAAGACATGGAGGACTTGGCATGTGACTGGAGGACTTGACATGTGACTGGAGGACTTGGCACGTGACTGGAGGACTTGGCACATGACTGGAGGACTTGGCACGTGACTGGATGACTTGGCACCTTACTGGAGGACTTGGCACATGACTGGAGGACTTGGCACGTGACTGGAGGACTTGGCACATGACTGGAGGACTTGGAACGTGACTGGAGGACTTGGCACATGACTGGAGGACTAGGCGCGTGACTGGAGGACTTGGCATGTGACTGGAGGACTTGGCACGTGACTGGAGGACTTGGCACGTGACTGGAGGACTTGGCATGTGTTTGTTGAAGGCCTATGCTCCTTGGGGATCTGACGGGTATTGATTGATTGATTTATTTGTCAATGAGAAAATATTGACACAATGTAACGATTCTGGTTTGTTTTCATGAAATTGCCTTGTAGAGGGGTAAAAGATAAATTAGAAAGATGGACAAGAATAGATAACAAGAGATGGTTTTGTTTTAAAGATCAACCTCGTTGCACACGGACAACTTCATCAGTGCACCGATCTCCTCCCTTATGTCACACAAGGAGGATCTCAGCACTGCATGAACAAGAGAAAAAATGTGTGCTTTGTAAACTGTTCTTTTTATTAGTAGCGTAGGAAAAATGACATGAAATTACTGTGTCTTTTGCCTTTATCTTCTTATAATTGTTTCTGCAGAACTAAATTTATTGTACATGTCAATGAAACTATACTATATGTATCAATGACATTTTTATTTATTTATAAACAGGATCGTATTTGTAATTCACCAAGCAGCACATATTATAACAGGGGCCCTAAAGTCCACACAAATCAACCATATGGAAAACATTATAGGGCTACAGTCAATGGAGGATAGACGTGACAGCAGAGTCCTACAACAAGCTGAAAAATTTAAGAGACTCGAAGGACACCCCATGTTCCAAAGAATGAATAGGCTAGGAAGAGGCAGGCTCAAGCGAGCCAACTTTGTAGCCCAAGCAAAAGGAAAAATTAGCAAAAATACCATGCTAGCAAGCTCAGTTGCATAGAAAATCCAAACAAGTTCAACTGTCCCACTGTGGAAAATAAGATGCTTTCCTGATTTAAAATCTGATATTCCAGGCATTGAAAGTAAGGGAACACAGACAGAAACACAAAGAAAGTGTATAGCAACCAAGTATATTGACCAAAAATTTCCAGCAAAGCTTTGGACACATGCATATACTGATGGTTCAGCAAAAAATGGGGGTGCCGGCATCCTCATAAAATTAAAGAATAGAATCCACTCAATGGCAATTGCCACGCAAATACTGCAATAACTTCAGTGCTGAAGCAGAAGCCCTGAAACAGGCAGCGGTACCAGCCCGATGACGGTCGAACACCTCCTGCAGTACTGCCCAACCTACAGTAATGAACGGAGTAGCATATGGCAACAACGAAAAACTGTTTGGAGATGTCGGGAACCTTGAGTTGACTACTGCCTTTATTAGAGTCATAAATGTGGAAGTCTGAAGGCGAACGAGGAAGAAGAAGTATTTGTAATTCAAATAATGTTCAGTTCTCATTTATTTTCTGAAAACTTGGTCACATGATCACGTTCAACATTCAGTAGACACTTCACAAATTATTTAGCTGCACTTGTTCTATTAAACATATTCTTTTCTTTTAAATAATCTCTTGCTTCTATAGTTACTTTTGCAATAATGTATGCATTTCTGTGAAAACTGTGTTAATAATTATGAAATGCCTGTTGAGCCATGTATATAGATCATACATAGTGACAGTGGAGTATATATATGAATATATATTATGTATTACTGCTGCATGACGGATTTGCATTATTTTTAAGTCATTGTAAAAAATCATAATATGAAAAGACATTATCAAGATTATATGAAATGCAAACCATTTACGATACCTTATTAATATTATTATTAGAGTGTAGATTGCAAAATAAACATGTTTTGTATTAATCTGCAGAATTAAGTCTGTTTATATTATTTAAATGGACATATTTAATGTTCACAAATTATAAGACACTTATGATTGACAGAGTGGTTAGAGCACTGGTCTCTCCCAGCAAAGGTGCCAGGTTCGAATCACGGTACCGACACGATCCAGTCTACCCAGCTGTAAATGGGTACCTGACTTTAAGTTAGGGAAGAAAAATGCAGTGAGGAAGGGAACTGGTCACTCCACCTCTCGATGCTGGACCTAGTATGGTCAAGTCTCTAACACTTCACTCCCTTACGGCAGTATCTGCTATGGGACTACCTTGACCTTATTTAAGTGTAAGACGGACAGACGTGTCAATATGTGCACATACACAATAAACTCTTTGCTATCAGTGTCAAACATGGTCCCTGTTCAGAGCACAGGAGAGGAAATGTTTTTTAGAAAAGGCCATTAGACTCTAATAGTGACTCACCTGGAGAGACAGAAACAGAATGACAAATGATGACATCAGAAAAACGTAGGAACTACAACCTGCTTCAGGTAGTTAGAGAGAGAGAGAGAAAATTCAGTGTTTTTGCCATCTTATGAGAATCGAGCATGATCAGTTGCTAACTATCAGTTTACAACAGTAGAAAATCTGGTATTAGAACACGTGAAAGAACAAGAAGTGGATGGATTGACAGTATTACAGAAATCCTAAACAAAATGGGTTCACATCAACTAGTGCGACAGACTTGGCTCAGAAATAAAAACTTCAGCTCCCCACATTGTTACACTTTCACAGCAAGAGTGGGCAGAAAAAGTAAAGTTACAGTAAACATTGCGTTGTTTAGGTATTAAAATTTCAGTTCAATCAATCAATACCCTTTAGCTCCCCAAGAAGGATAGGCTTTCAACAAACACCTGCCAAGTTCTCCTGTCACGTGCCATCAGCTCAAGTTCTGTCACGTGCCATCAGCTCAAGTTCTCCTGTCACGTGCCATCAGCTCAAGTTCTGTCACGTGCCATCAGCTCAAGTTCTCCTGTCACGTGCCATCAGCTCAAGCTCTTTCCATGTTTTCCTCATCTTTCCACGTTTCCCTTCAGTGCTATGGAGTTCATACACTGTGCTGAGATCCTCCTTGTGTGATCTAAGGGACGAAATCAAAGCAACATATGCTTCTAAAAGTGAGGCAGCAAATACTGGCTTCTGACAGAGCGGTTATGTAATGACCAGGGTGCTTTATGGTTGACCTGGAATTTTTTTATCTTGCAAATAAAACGACAAGTGATACAGCCACCCTACCACCAATCCTTCTTAAAGTATTCTTCCTGGACGCTGATACATCTTTGCCACCGATGTGGCAGATTCCAGATACTACTCCATTAGAGGCCCGATATCCGTTGTCGTTGTTCACTTCAGGCAACAAACCAAAGATACTAGCAGTATAACAGATTTGGTGATCCGTCACCTTTGCTATGGTAAGGTTGAAGTCATTGTCCATCTGAAACCGTCGCTTGCAGCATCATCGTCCATCTGAAACCGTCGCTTGCAACGTCATCGTCCATCTGTACCGTCGCTTGCAACGTCATCGTCCATCTGAAACCGTCGCTTGCAACGTCATCGTTCATCTGAAGCCGTCGCTTGCAATGTCATTGTTCATCTGGTCATAGTCCATCTGAAACCGTCGCTTGCAATATCATCGTTCATCTGGTCATAGTCATCTGAAACCGTCGCTTGCAACGTAATCTTTCATATGAACCCATCGCTTGCAAAGTCATCGGTCCAAACAGGTGAAAGTGGCACGCGCAATATGTGGGCGAGGATTGTCGTGCTTCAGAATCTTTTTTTGCCTTCAGTTTATTAGGCTAAATGTGCAGGCCTGTCGCCATGACGATGTCCAGTCTTTTCCAGGCCCATGCGCAGCCCCATAACTTCTGCCTCAGCTCTGCACACTCTGGCCAAGTTTGACGTCATAAGTACTCGTGGAGCTGTTATAGACTGAAAGGATTGCATCAAAGAAGAGTTCTCTACCCGAAGAGCGGCAGCTAGGAGACTTTTTCAGGCCAGAAATCGAGGATTCCTCAGCAAAAGAGAAATTAGCAAGAAGACGAAGATGACTGTTTATCGCTCCACCTATGTTCCAGTCTTGACATATGGATGTGAGTTATAGGCAATGACTACAACCCACAAAAGTCAGCTCCAAACCTCAGAAATGAGGTATTTGAGGTAGGTAGTTGAAGTAACAAGAGATATGGTCTTCAACTAAACGATACGGCAAGACCTCAAAACCCAGCTACTGCAGACTAAGTAGAACAGTCCCAACAACGATGGTTTGGCCATGTCTGCAGAATGGAAGAAGATCGGCTACCGCGACAAGAATTGGAAACTAACTAATAACCAGGGATCCGGACGACCGAGAGTCCGCTATGAGGTCAACATTAGACCATCTCTGAAGAACCAGGCCAGAAGGAAGACAGCCGATAGGATAGTATGGCGCTCCCTCCTCCAAACCTCTACACCTCACGGTAGAAGAGGGATGACTAAATAAGGAAGTACTAATAAGTCATTCTCAGTTTCCCAGGTAGATAATTACTTTTTTTTCCGAATCGCTGGGTAAAAGTTAACATCTTAACCAGCCACTTATCAAACGTGTTCCAAATGAAAATTCAGCATTGCGCTCCACTATTCGTCTGTTTTCTAAATCAACTCAACAGCGCGTCCACTATACACGTCGCTCGTGAATATACGTTGAATATGAGCACACCGAAGTTTGGAAACCTGTTCTTGACCTTCGGAAAACTTACTACACCAATCGTGGATAGCCTACTTGATTACACGGTTTCTTCTCGATGCTTTGTAATTAACCTGCAGGCTTTTTGCAGGTTTCACTTTCTCTTTGACTAGAAATTAACAGCCCTACTACAATTGACAAGACAAGAAGGGACGCCATTTTGGATTAACGGCAGTGGCGTACCGATGGTTTTTAGCTCTCAGGACGAGCCCTGTCAAAAGGGAAGGTAAAGGATCCCGTTATACGCCCTTTGACGCATATTGGGAATAAGGTGTTAGACCCATACTTTCTTGACAATCGGCACACTTGGGGCGATGTGGTCAGCATCACACCGACCGCCTTAACTGTCCTAGAAGTTGCTCTGGTACCGAATTCATGAGGCTAGGTCGACCCCGGAGCCGTTTGCGGTCTAAAAAATCCCACCTCAACTGGGGATCGAACCATGGACCACCGAGCTAAGAAGCCAGTGAACTAACCACCGCGCTACCGCGACTTTGCCCCAGTCAAAACCAGATGGTCATTTTGTTGACCAATCAAAAGGAAGTTTAAAGGATAATATCAAGTGAATTTAGTTGTTAAGAACAACATTATGAATTATTGGGAAAATATGAAATTTAAGAATTAATTAACCTCAAAAGAAAAGAAATAAACCGCCCTTTTTAAATAAGCCTTTTATTAACACAAAAAACAGTACACTGTAGATATCAATTTTTCTACTTCGTATTGATCTTTCGCACTTTCATTCTTTCAAATTGATAAATTGTGTGATCGGGACTCAATGTTCTCAAGAGTTTTTCTTTCACTGCTGTGATCATATCGCCCAAGAAGAGGAAGGTCTTGGATTTGAAGACGAAAATGAAAATGATAGAATCGGCTGAGGAAGAAAGTATTCGGAGTGTGTTAATAGGACACACACGTTCGCAGAGAAACGATTTGGCGCCCCTTCCTGTGGTGCGCGGGGAGCCCCCCTCCCAACCCTTCGCTACGCCACTGAATAACGGTCACGCGATGAGATTTAACTCACGAAATCCTGTCAACAGAACTTAAACACAACAAAACTTATTTATTTATTTACCGCTTCCGTTTTCATAAATAATGATAATTCGAGATCAACCTTGAAACCCCATCGTAGCTCATGATAAGTCTGACGTTCTTATTGCACTGAAAACCATTATTGTTAATCTCATGATAATGCTGATCGTTTTGTAATGTAGTCTTGCACTGCTTTTTCGTTCGGCTTTTAATACTTAAAGCATCCTCCTAGGTTGTTGAGATTGCTGTCTATGATGTATGTTGTCCATTAGGCTCGCTTGATCGCCTAAATATAAGCCAGGGATTCCCAAGCGCTTTTCGTTCCATGTACCCCGTGGTTTACTTCTCGTATCTTTTATTTAATTTGAAAGGGCTTAAATTATATAGGTTACCGTGAATATGCGCATAAGAAAATAAATGTATAATAAATTTACCGTGTATTTGCACATGAGAAATTAATGAATATATTAACTAACTAATTTTCATAAAGACATTTTTATTCGGTAGATACCAACTTTCTTTTTTAGTATTATAAATTCGTTAAATGTTTATCAGAACACAGACAAATAAATTAGTGAGGCTGTTGATTCTGTTTCATAGTTTTATTTTTGGTACAGTTTTTGAAAGAGAAAGTTTGTGAAAGAGAAGCTCAGCTTCTGGTTTGTTTCTTGCTTTTTTTTTTTTTTTTTTAATTTAGCTTAGAATCCTGATTCGCGGAGATGAGTTGGAATAAATTGAAATTTAAAAAAATATGTCGATAGGATATTATAGTTATTTATTACATATTTCTTCTTCTTCTTTGATCCTTAGCCACCGACCATCAAAGCAGTCAGTGGCCATCACGCCTGGTGGCGTCTTGTAGGGCAACAACAAATTGATTTCACTTTGCTCGGTCGGTGGTCATCCTTCGTACAGTGCCCCAACTCTGGTTCATTCTTTGCATCTCATCCTCCACAGTCCTGCGCCAAGTTGTTTTTGGTCGGCAAAATACGTTTTGCGGTCGTGTCAGTGGCTTCCTTTCGGCTTTCACCACTGACAGTCACACGAGCCTCAGACTCCGGATGTCCGTTCCGCAGCAAAGTTTGTTCATTTGTTGTCGTTTCCGTAACTTCATTTCTTTTTACATAGACAGGGGTGTCAGCCCTATGCTAAAACCCCCTATGCTTTAGTCTGACCCCTGCCCGCGCAAACCTGTCCAGCTTGGTAGAACCTTCCAGGTGTACAACTCCAGCTGGCATAGCTCTGGGGGTAATCAGGGTACGCAAGCCGCCATACCTCGACAAGGTATTGACGCCGGTGATGGCAGTATTACATATTTACCCCCTTGATAAGCATATCGTCTTCCCTGTGGGGTTCGGATGCTCCTGATTGGGAACCTCTTCTAAGCGATGTCAGTCACTTCCTGTTCTTTAATACATGCACTTTTCTGTCCTTTAATTCAACACCTGCTTGACATCCGTTTGGTGAACACAGGGTGAATAAATGCGTCCTTTTTTTTTTAACTAGTCCGTTTCTTATATCCTGCATCAATAGATTCATTGAAATAGTAAATGCACTTTTGGCCTAAAATAAGATTATATCTTCATTACACTTTTTTTTTTTTTTTTTTTTTTCAAACAAACGGAACGTGTACATTCTTACAATGAATGGCCCCAGCTTGCTCGTTCGACTTCAGCGCCTTCATAATCCTGGAAAATCCTTTTTGTACAAATTCTCAGGAGATCATAAAATTGAATAGAAAAATATGAACTGATAATATGAATTTAAAATCTTCAATGATAGTAAATCTAATGGAAATCTTAACTCTGACTTGAAACTATTAACTTTTGTTAGACATTCATAAAATGTCTGTGTTTTTTTAATTCTTACTTCTTCACTATATATGAAAAGGGATCAAAAAGAAAAGTACAAGGTAGTAGACCTTTGGATATTTAACAAACACGAACAGCAACCGAAAACATAGAAAAAAAATCGTTTGTTTTTGTTTGATTGTTTTTTTTTTTTTTTTTTTTTTTTTTTTTTTTAAACAAAGGATAATAAATTGAAGAGTTATACAGAATAATTCATTATATTATGAAGAATTAAGCAATTATTAATTTCAGCTCGTTCAAGCCCCCCACCCTGATTTACTCAGTGGAATTCTTCTTATTATGGTATAACTCTGTTTCGAGTGTATTAAGTAAATTGACTGAGACAAACATGCAGTACATTCAAAGTGATTAAATCGAAGTTAAATTTGTATAATTACAAATAACAAATTCAGTAATCATTTAAGTTTTAACAGTTTAAAAAAATAAATAATGATTGATCAGGAAAAATATCATAATGTTGTGATGGATGGGTTATTTTATGTAAGAATTCACTTGGCAGTTGGTTTCACTTAGCTGCCAATGGTAGTTTCTACTCCCGCTGGGTTTTTTTTTTTTTGGGTTCTGTGCAGTTAGGTCAATGGAGTTCTCGCGTCTCTGGTCAAGATTGTAGGGCGCAGCACGTTCCCAGAAATGACAGGCAGTGTCTACGAAGTTGGCCCCTCGTCTTTAAGCTCAGGCCACTTTTCCCTTCTTTTTCCAGAGATAGTACTCTCAAATTCTATATGATGAGGTTGCCATTCTCAAATGACTTGGATATCCATTTAGCAATTTTCACATATCAATATTCACGTGACAATATATATATATATATATATATATATATATATATATATATATATATATATATATATATATATATATATATATATATATATATATATATATATATATATATATATATATATATATATATATATATATATATATATATATTAGTTCACATGTTAGTAAGGTAAATTATAAAATGTAAAATGCACAACTTATGCCAATCTTGGCTCACAGACTGTTTGCTCGGATGAATAAAGGCACTTGACTAAGCCTCTTACATGTATTCTTGGGCGTCGTTTTTTTAACCTTAGATTCCCTTTATGACTCCGTGTTTTCAGTTTCCTCAGATACCGGTTCCTTATTAAATGATAGAGATTTCCTGGGCTGTTTAAGTCCTTCAAAATACTCCCAAAAAAATCCGGTCTGAAAAATGGAATTCTGGATTCTAACTTCTGGCAGTCTGGTTTCGTCTTGGCAAGCAATCTTTACAGCGTCTTAAAACTGCGAAAAGGTCAAGTTATATGGCCCTTCCTCCCCCGCATTTGTTTTATTATGATGCTAAGAAAGCTCCAATCATTTCAAACATGCGTGTTGTGTGGGGTAATTTCAAAATTATTTCCGTCTGAAATAAATTGCGTGATGCAAAATGTCACGTCTCCCATATTTGGAATGAAAACATGAGATCCTCTCTCTGTCATGTTTACAAATAACTTATTATTACTTTAATATAAAGTAATGTCTTTGTAACAAGGTGTGCAGGAAACGATGATGTCATGCATGTCTGTCCAAAATGTGTCACATAGACGAGTAATCTCGTTATCTGTCGCTTGAGCACACAAAATCTGTCTCCTTACCATCTTGGCAGAGAACGCACCCTGGCCTTATCAGCGATTAAACAAATGCGCTGCGATTTTAGTGTTAATCTGTAGTCTGATGTCGGCCACAACAGAGATTAACCATGGTTGGCATTAATTATTATCTCAGCCGTTCTTTGCAAAGCAGGCAGGGACGGGTGACAAACAGACATGACGACATATCAGTGAGAGGAGTGTAAGAATGTTTGAAAATACAAAATATCTGCTACATAACAGAGACAGAAAAAAAGGTGCTGACCACTGAAAATCACGCAATTAGTCAGTACAACAAATGTAACTGATTACTTCCGGAGTGAAGCAGAGATCGACCTAAATAATGTCACATTTACGTGTGCGTCTGTAATATTTGCTGATGTGCACGTAATCCCTCTTTATCCTAATTATCTTACTGAAACACAAGTAACCACAATGAAAAATAAAATTACATGGCAGCAAACATCCCCATGAGAGAGCTCGGGGCAGCCATTGTATCCCTTAAACAAAGAAAGTCACCTGGAAAAGACGGGGTAACAAATGACATGCTTAAAGGGCTAGAGCCTAATGCCAAGAAAGCCCTCCTCAAGATTATGAACTATAGCTGAAAGCGTCGAATTGTGCAACAGGCCTGGAAAGAAGCAGTTCTAGTTCCAATCCTCAAAAAGGACAAAGGCCGAATGGACCCCAACAGCTACAGTCCAATCAGCCTTCTAAGCTTCACGGGAAAGCTTATGGAGAAAATGATGAATACCAGATTACGTTGGCACCTCGAAGGAAAACAAATTCTACTGCACCAACCAGCAGACTTCAGGCAACACAGGTCTACAGAGGACCAGGTCACCTACATTGCACAGGAAATCGAAGATGCTTTCCAAGAAGGAAAGCACACATTAGCAGTCTTGGTAGACATGGAGAAAGCATTTGATAAAGGTTGGAAAGATGGGCTAAGATTTAAAATTCTTAAATATGGAGTCTGTGGAAGAATGTATAACTGGATCAGTCACTATCTAACAGACAGAACAGCAAGAGTGCAGGTGCATGGAAAGTTTAGCAAAAAGACTACAATGGAGCAGGGAGTCCCATAGGGTGGGGTCCTTTCCCCAACACTCTTCCTTATATATATTATAAATGACATAACAGAAAACATCCACAAGAATGTCCACAACTCCATCTATGCTGATGACCTGGCCATGTGGACTTCAGAAGAATACATCACCACAGCAAGAGGGCGCATGCAGGATTCACTGCTAGCCCTTGAAAGTTAGTCCAGAAAGTGGTTGCTCAAAATCAATTAACAAAAAATAACACACACTATTTTTACCTTGTCAAACAAATCACAGCAAGCAAAACTACAACTAAATGCAGTAGAGAAGATGAAACACTAACATACTTAGGAATCACACTAGACCGCCGCATGACGTGGGAATCACAGATAACAAAAACAAACAGCTAAGGGCAAAACTTCGCATGGCCATCATGAAAAAGTTAGCTGGCACCACATTGGGTGCTGATGAGAATATCATCAAAAAGCTGTACACAGGCAGAGTCAGACCTGCTATGGAATACGGCATCACAGCCTGGTCGACGGCAGCAAAATCAAATTTTGACAGAGTAAACAGACTCCAAAACCAAGAAGCACGTATTATAACAGGAGCCCTAAAGTCCAAAAAAATCAACCATATGGAAAACATTACAGGGCTACAGTCAATGGAGGACAGGCGTGACAGCAGAGTCTTACAACAAGCTGAAAAATGTAAGAGACTTGAAGGACATCCCATGTTCCAGAGAATGAATAGGCTAGGAAGAGGCAGGCTCAAACGAACTAACTTTGTGGCCCGAGCAAAAGAAAAAATTAGCAAAAATACCATGCTAGCAAGCTCAGTTGCAAAGAAAATACCAACAAGCACAACTATCCCACTGTGGAAAATAAGATGATTTCCTGAGCTAAAACATGATATTCCAGGCATTGAAAGTAAGGGAACACAGACAGAAACACAAAGAAAGTGCATAGCAACCAAGTATATTGACCAAAAATTCCCAGCAAAGCTTTGTACACATGCATATACTGATGGTCCAGCAAAAAACGCAGTTGAAAATGGGGGTGCAGGCATCCTCATAAAATTAAAGAATAGAAACCACTCAATTGCAATTGACACTGGCAAATACTGCAATAACTTCAGTGCTGATGCAGAAGCCCTGAAACAGGCAGCGGAAACTCTTATTGAATGCAAAGCACAAGAAGAAAAACAGATAGTAATTTTTACAGATGCCCTCTTAGTAATAACAGCGCTGAAGAGCCACCATGCTAAAGGATTGAAAGATCTTATCTCCCTTGAAAGACTGGCCAAATGCTTCAGCAAGTGCACAATCCAGTGGATACCAGCCCAATGCAACATACCAGGAAATGAGGAGGCAGACAAACGTGCTAAGGAAGGAGGTGCCTTACAACAAAATGATATAGAGACAACTTACGCAACGGCAAAGACTACTATAAAGGCTACATTCAAGTCCAAATGGGAAAGAGAGCACCCAGGCCATTAACAAAATTAAGCATATCATCTGCTATCTAGGAATTAACAGGTTATCATTTTTCGGCTACGCACTGGACACAACAGATTGAGATACCATCTATACCACAAATACAAAATTAGTGCAACAGATCTCTGCACCTGCGGTACCAGCCCGATGACAGTCGAACACCTGCTGCAATCCTGCCCAACCTACCGCAATGAACGGAGTGGCATATGGCATCAACCCACTTCTGTCAACGAAAAACTGTCGGGAACCTTGAGTTGACTACCGCCTTTATTAGAGTCATTAATGTGGAAGCCTGAAGCCGAACGAGGAAGAAGAAATTACATTAGCTTTCCGGAAAAATACGGGGAAAGCGTACACTGCACAGTGAAAGCTAAATTGAACACCAATTAAAAAATCACGTAACTTTGTTCATAGTGCCTTAAGGCTTGATACGTTTAACTACAAAGATCAAATGTAGTTGAAACTGGTGTCACAAAACGTTTTGTACATGTACTTTTGCGCCCTTCTCTTTGTCACGGATTGCCTCCCCTGCTTTGCAGTAGTGGTCCAACAGTGGCCAAAACTCAAGAGTATCTAAACTGGGTCGTCAAAGGTGTTTACCTTCGCACAAGATTACTCTTGGCAGAGATGTAGATAGAAGTGTAATGGATCTTCTATCCTTACTGGAGCCTACACAAGATAATTCAGAAGTAACAAAAAATGCTGCTTAGCGCTGAACATTTGTTAATTTATATCTGTCCGTCGCCTTTTGTGACGGATTTAAGCAATAGTTTTTAGCTCGTTTAAGCCCCCAGTTGAGTTAATTTAATGAATTTTCTCTTATAGTGGTATAGCTGTGTTTAGAGTTAAATATGTCTCGATATATATATATATATATATATATATATATATATATATATATATATATATATATATATATATATATATATATATATATATATATATATATATATATGACATATTCTGGCTTCACCGTTTGCTTTCATACATGTAATAACTGAATCAACTATGTTTGTTCAGTTTTAAAATAACATGTAACAAATTTAATAATCAATTAGTATTAACAGTTTAAAATAAATAAAATGCTGGTGACTTTTATATTGGAATCAAATGTTCTCTTCACAGACATTTAGGGTGGGGATATAGTCAGAAGATTATGTCCCTTTTGCTGGTGCCTTTATATAAGCACTTAACTGATATAAGTGAGTCCTGCAGCTGTGGTTTTCGTCACTTCTTAGTGATGAGTGTACTTCTCTCACACGAGTGGCGTAGTAACTTCAGTACTTCGAACCGTCTGATAGCTTGTAACCACGATCTTTTTAATAAAATAGACCAACATATGCCTCTACTGACACAGTGTAGCTCAGGGAAGATGATTAAAATCACCATATTCCTCTGGGTATTAACTGGGAAAATGTGTCTGGACAGCTCGAATAATGAGTTACATGAGTTACAATTAACAAAGTGCATATATCTCACAAAATATTATACACTTTAGGCACTTGTGATGTTTATCTCACAAAATATTATACATTTTAGGCACTTGTGATGTAATCATCAGTCATCACTGCCCCATTCGGAGTCTGTTGTCACCTCTGCTGTTGGGTTTCCGCACGACTAGCCAGAAAAAATCACCAGCGCTTGCTGTAGTGGTTTATGAATATACTAGTTTCATATGTTGAGTTTGCCAGCCTCATATATAACCACTTAGCAAGAAAACATGTTAAATTTACATTTGTAAAATAATTGTTAAACTTACCCCAAAGTTTTGGGAATACACAATCTCCTCGCGCCGGGTAGAATAGGCACGAGCAATTTAGGTTAAATGCTCTCGATCCACTTGGTCTGGAAATTTTGAATCCCTTTTATGACGGGTGAATCTGCGAAGCACTTGGTCTGGGAAAGTTTCTCCTATGACGGGTGATCCAATTCCTTAGGGTTCCAGTCTTGGTATTTAAAGTCCTGGTCCCTTAAGTTTTTCAGTCTCTGTATTTATAAAGGCGGGCTTACTTTTTAAGGTTTTACGTTTCCCAAATACTTCGATCTGTCACTTATAATATAGGAATTCTAAGTTCGATGTCTCTCTGGCTGCTGGGAGTCGCTCATATGACGTGCGCTGCAGTCTCTCTGAGCTGTGTCTCTGATTTCATTACATTATATGTGATGTTCTCAGTTCACATCACAGTTGGTTCTTCCGTCGGGTGTTCCAATAGGATCCATAGTTTATTCCGGCTTCTTACTTTAATCCAATCGTAAGCTCTTTAGCACTGGGTTGGGATGTCTGATTTAAAAAAAAACCCACGTGTTTTAAAATATTAAATTTAATATTCCAACGCGTGACCTCTTTCAAATCATGCGATAATAGTTCCGCCCACTCACAACAACATGTGATCTTGTTTGCCTGGCGTAATGTCTTCCGCCAAGATGTCTACCGGGACAGATTGTCTGTAACAATCACCACGGATTGTCCCACAAAAAACGATAAGCGCATCTACCCTCTGTGTAATCTGCCAGACAAACAGACAACGACGTCGGTAATCCAGACAGACAATCTTGGGTTCCTTTCATGTCGATTGGACGAGACCGTGTTGTCACCAGCTTTTCACCTGGGGTCAAATGTTGGACCGACGCGTTTCAAAAGATTGTCAGACTGAGAGAATAGATAAGCGGATGACCGGTATAATTACCTGGTATTATCGCATTTACCTTGCGTAACGTAAACAATTCTGCGTGTAAAGGAGTAAGGGAGTAGAGTGTTAGAGACTTCACCCTACTAGATCCAGCATAGAGAGTAAAAAGAACGAAAAGGCATTATTTATGCCAAATAAAAGCGATTGGTGAGAAAAATGAAGAACAAGAAGTGATACTGCCGTAGTGGCTAAAGGTGTGAGAGATCACACAAAAAAGCACGTTCAGATGTTCTGGGACACTCTCTCCTTCACCGTCCTATTCTTTGACATATTTTATTCCCGTATATTTTTTGTTCTGAGCCGCTCCCAGTTCTGAGCCGCTGAGTTTCGCCCTGTGAATCGTCGTATGACAAGGCTGATTAGACAGGTTAGCGGCTAATACTTTTATCAATTAAGTCGTCTAGCCACCTTTGATAGAGTCGATCTCTATTGACACAAAGTGTTAGCGCACGATCGATGAAAAGAAAGCCATATTATCAGACTGTCCGTAGTACGAAGCCGCAAGTCTAAAGTTTCGACGTCACTAGTTGTGAGTTAAAAGAAAGGAATCCACACTAACCGCTTACGTTGGACGAGTTGTGTGGAGAAGGACCCTCATCACAGAAGAATTGATGAAACCACGGCTGCAGGACTCACTTATACCAGCTAAGTTCTTGTAAAAGGAACCAGCAAAAAGACAATTGTTTTTATCAATCCTCAAACCAAGTCTCAGTGAAGACAATTTTATTTACATCTAAAATTCACCATCATTTCATCGCTATTTTAACCTGTTAAGACTAATTGATTATTACATTTGTTACAAGTTATTTTTTAAAACAAAACAATCATAGTTGATTCAGTTATTATAGGTATGAAAGCAAACGTATGAGCAAGACTCTTTAATATATATATATATACATCTAGACATATATTTACATCTTTAGAGCAAATACTTATAAAAACAATTTCACTGGATTTACACCAGCTTGGGGCTTGAACGGTCTAAAATCATTGCTTAATTCTTCACAAAAAGCGAAGGATCATATATAAGTTAAAAGTGCTCTGCCCTATGCAGCATTGTTCTTGGCTTTTGAAAACATGTTGTGAATACTCCCTTGAGATAGAAGCGTAGGCAATCCGTGACAACTGGAATAAAAAGGAATAAAATGACCACAGGAGAATGCCGTCATCAGGACACGCAGCAGGAAGAACACAACATTATTATTTCTCTTCATGTTTTGGCGGGTTACTTTCTCGTCATGTACTATTTGTTAACGAATGTGGCGGCAAAGTTTGGTGAAATGCGCATATGTACAGCTAGCTTCTAAGATTTCAATACCAACTGATTCTTCTTCTTCTTCTTCCGTCCTTAGCCACCGACCGTCAAAGCAGTCAGTGGCCATTACGCCTAGTGGCGTCTTAGGGCAACAGCAGATAGGTTTTCTTTGCCATTGTTTCCCATCACGCCTAGTGGCGTCTTTAGGGCAACGGCAAATCAACCCATTTGCTGTTGTTTCCGTAATCGAAGTGACTGGCAAACGGGTGATCAGCCCGTAGCCAACCAACTGATGCCAACGGTTTTATTATCATTGTGGTAAAGTGGGATGATATTAATATTTATAGGGGACTTAGTGTACTGACTGAGATCAGCTGTGAATGTATCTGTATCTAATAAGTGTGGTGTATTACAGATGACCTTACTTGCTACCACATTTATACCTCAGTCAGAATTATTCTGGAATATTGTGATGACTACGTTGAATGTCTAGGGTTATGAAAATGATGAAGTGTAAGTCACAACAACAACAGACAGATAAACAATTTAATTTATTCCACAACACTTTACAACACTATGACACTCACACACATATAACACTCTATAAGACTATCTTAAATGAGTCAAGTGTAAAGTTTCAAATATATGTGTAATAACTCCTTTCAATAATAGATATCCTGATTCAACTACACAGTGAACCAGGAATCACAATCAAATGTAATCACAATTTATAAATATGATCTGGTATTGACATAATTTATTAGTATTATCCTATGTGTGTAAGTTGTGAAGTAGTACTATGAGGTAATACTGGTTTTGTTTTTCAAGCTAGATTGTTGTTTGTCATCATGACTTCAAGTGTTTGATTATCGTGGAAATAGTATTGGGAAAAGTTCACAGTTCCTGTCATTTGAAACAATTTATTGTCCCTCTGTGTTTAATATAATGTCAATTTTTGAGGGGGGGGGGGGGCACATAATGTTGAGCTGCTCTGGCCACAGAAGCTTATCTTTCGTGATGGCGGCAGGAAAAGACTCCTCTGCTCGATTGCTTCACTGTGTTCTGGAGACACCTCACTGGTCGCTATCTGGACCAAGGAGTATGCTGTCAGCCTCTGGATTCAGCAAAACTCAGACCAGGTGCTGCTTCAATAACTTAGGACCACTGTCCCTGAAACAAGAAGGTTGTACCTCCTACTTCAGAACTAATTTATAATCTATTTCCACACTGAACACAATACATAACAAACACTGAGTTCAGAGCGGTAGGCCAACTGCTAGCTTCATCTGAAACAATTTACACCAGTATACTCCTCCCTAATGGTTACTACGCCTCTGCAATTCCAGCATTAGTTCTATCTAGTCAATAAGATAGGTGTCAGTGTACTGTTTGGCAATTTCATGCAGTTTTACTTTTCTCCGACACGTCCTGTTCAGGTTGGAGCACTATCTAGGCCTCGCCTCATGTTTGCTACTGAACCACGCACATATACAGACATAAATTATCAATTTACATTCAATTTTCATTAAAAAGATATCAAATATGTCAAGCTTACCACAATTCATGGAAATAATACACAAATACGTTGACTGGCGATGAATATGGCACAAATTCCGATCTGCCTCTGTCCCAGGCTTTTATTTAGATAAAATATAAGCTGGTTCTCAACGCACTGTTTCTGAGTAAGTTTATTTTAAAATGTGGCACTGAACTGACGCTCCTAATTGACTATATTGGCGGGTCTAACCAATCGGGCCATGTTTACACAGCTTTTCAAAAAAAGTACCCCTACTACCGTTTCCCATAACAACAAAAAATTAGTATTTGTAGTCCGACTAATCGTGTTTCGCCTTACATTTACTTCTATCCAATCAAATACGATTTAACATGGTGGCCTATTTCTCTTAAAATGGTGGTTTCAAAACATGCCACTGTGCGATTATTATTTGGTGTTGTCTGACACCCTCACTATTTTCTTTTGGCTATAATTTGTTAATTCCTAGACTATTTGCGTAACACTTAACATATTCTTTGTCAGCAAGTCCTAAGGAACCCAAATATATAAGCTTTAAGGGAGCTAAGTGGCGGCGTTCAAAATATGTATTTTCTTCTAGGATAGTCGTGCTGTTACCACCTCCTCACTTCCAAACTTTATGGTGTCTGCTGTACTGTCAGGCTTTCAAACGTAAACCAGTATAATGTCATGTTTCCCAATAAGCATTTTACAGGTTTTTAAACCTAACTCTCGTATGGGTAGTGTTTTTTATCACTGTCTATTTGAAAAAAAGTTAGTGCTTCATGCCTTACGCTTGGGGTGGCATTAATTATCGCGAGACGCGTGTTAGTGTTGCCGGCGTTCCTGCTTTCAGCCCTCCCTCTCTCTATCCTAATTCCATCTGTCTTTTCATCACGCAGTGTATAAAATGAAATCAATGCTAGTATTAATTTAGGTCATTAAGCAGCTTGCGTATCTCAAAGTTTTCTTAGAAATGCAGTACACGTTTTATTGTTTTGTGGAAACGCGTGTATGCTGCTATAGGCTTTACTATCAACGTGGAAACGTTACAATTTGCAGACGAAGTAGAAAAAAGGAGGATTTCGAGTACAGTCATTGTGACAGCACTGTTCTTTACCATTCTTCTTTCCCTGTTATTGAATTTATGTGTTAGGCTTTACATTTACCTTTTAATTTATATATGTGGATTTAGAATGTTTCACGACAATCATTTTCATCATTACCTTCCAGCTGTCGATGGACCACAGCCTTCAACAAATACACTCCAAACCTTCGTGTACTGTGCCATCCGTTCGTGGACTTTCTATATCTGCCACCAATTCTCTTCTCCGTGAGTTCTTCGATCCGCTCTTCATTTAGTTGGAACAGAATTTACCAGTGGGAATGTGCCTAGTCTCATAGTGGTTGTCAGGATATGAGATAAAGATACCGGCACCTCCATTCCTAACAGCATTTGTTGCTGATCCATCTGTATAGGCATGTATCCATGATTGATCGGGATAGCTTTCTTGGATCATACTCAATGTAGCAGTTCGTTTTTGCAGATCATTATACTCACATCCACTTGTGAGACCACTGACTGATGTATTAATTTGGAGGGCACTGCTGGCCTGCTCCCATGGTACAGGGTATTTCCGCTGACGTAAATCTGGTTCTTTCCATCAGTTCCACATCAGTGCAACATCTAATGTTCTTGGGTGCAAGTAACACCCCACCCCCTAAAAACGTTTTAAAATGAAAAATAGTATTAAAGTAAGCTTTACAAATAAGAATACCTGTACATTAGAAACACGTGACGTTTAGGTGTTAGTCTCTTCAGCCACAAGCACTGTTATATTCTTTCCTTTCTACTATTGTCGCTTCAGCAAGGAGAGATCAAATGTTTGAGCACAGTATTAAAATCAGATAGAAGATGTTTCACTGAGATAAAACAGCAGAATAGACCAGGCACAAGCAACACTACGGAAAATGAGAAACACAGTGGTAATAAATTATTGTCAATGAAAGTAAGAAAAGATAATAGTAGTAGTAGTAATTAGAAGTAGTACTAGTAGTAGTAGTAGGAGCAGTAGTATTAGTAGCAGCAGCAGCAGTGGTAGTAGTGGTAGGGGTAGTAGTAGTTACAGTAGTAGAAGTAGTAGTTGAAGTGGCAGTAGTAGCAGCAGTAATAGTAGTAATATTCGTCGTCGTCGTAGTAGTTGTAGTAGCCTCTTCCAGTCATAACTGACTATGGAGATGATGCGGTATTGAGGTAATAGTCCTCATCTGTTTTATTTATTTATTTTATTTCTTTGCTTGTTGCAGGAGCTTCTTTTCACCGAATCTGAGGTGGCACCGTAGGGAGCATCTCCACTTGCTGCGTTAGACAGCTTCGCCCTCCCTGGCTGCTAGTTTACCTTTAAGGAAAGATATTCATTCACGTATTATCTCGCAGCTCTGCGTGGACTACATACATTCCTGTCCTATGCTATCCGTTTATGATCGTTCCATATATTCTTATTATCCTCCTCATTATTATCATCACTTCTTTGCGCTCCTTACGAAGCATAGAGCCATTACGACAGCTGGTCCGCCTGCAGGAAGCTTGTGCCAAGCATTAACATGCTCTAGAAGCAGTAGTTTTTTGTGGCAATTACGACAGCTGGTCCGCCTGCAGGAAGCTTGTGCCAAGCATTAACATGCTCTAGAAGCAGTAGTTTTTTGTGGCAATTACGACAGCTGGTCCGCCTGCAGGAAGCTTGTGCCAAGCATTAACATGCTCTAGAAGCAGTAGTTTTTTGTGGCAATTACGACAGCTGGTCCGCCTGCAGGAAGCTTGTGCCAAGCATTAACATGCTTCTAGAAGCAGTAGTTTTTTGTGGCAATTACGAAGCAGCTGGTCCGCCTGCAGGAAGCTTGTGCCAAGCATTAACATGCTCTAGAAGCAGTAGTTTTTTGTGGCAATTACGACAGCTGGTCCGCCTGCAGGAAGCTTGTGCCAAGCATTAACATGCTCTAGAAGCAGTAGTTTTTTGTGGCAATTACGACAGCTGGTCCGCCTGCAGGAAGCTTGTGCCAAGCATTAACATGCTCTAGAAGCAGTAGTTTTTTGTGGCAATTACGACAGCTGGTCCGCCTGCAGGAAGCTTGTGCCAAGCATTAACATGCTCTAGAAGCAGTAGTTTTTTTGTGGCAATTACGACAGCTGGTCCGCCTGCAGGAAGCTTGTGCCAAGCATTAACATGCTCTAGAAGCAGTAGTTTTTTTTACGTGGCAATTACGACAGCTGGTCCGCCTGCAGGAAGCTTGTGCCAAGCATTAACATGCTCTAGAAGCAGTAGTTTTTTAACATGCTCTAGAAGTGGCAATTACGACAGCTGGTCCGCCTGCAGGAAGCTTGTGCCAAGCATTAACATGCTCTAGAAGCTTGTGCCAAGCATTAACATGCTCTAGAAGCAGTAGTTTTTTGTGGCAATTACGACAGCTGGTCCGCCTGCAGGAAGCTTGTGCCAAGCATTAACATGCTCTAGAAGCAGTAGTTTTTTTGTGGCAATTACGACAGCTGGTCCGCCTGCAGGAAGCTTGTGCCAAGCATTAACATGCTCTAGAAGCAGTAGTTTTTTTGTGGCAATTACGACAGCTGGTCCGCCTGCAGGAAGCTTGTGCCAAGCATTAACATGCTCTAGAAGCAGTAGTTTTTTGTGGCAATTACGACAGCTGGTCCGCCTGCAGGAAGCTTGTGCCAAGCATTAACATGCTCTAGAAGCAGTAGTTTTTTTGGGCAAATTACGACAGCTGGTCCGACTGCAGGAAGCTTGTGCCAAGCATTAACATGCAATTACGACAGCTCCGCCTAGAAGCAAGTTAACATGTTTTTTTTTTGTGGCCATTACGACAGCTGGTCCGCCTGCAGGAAGCTTGTGCCAAGCATTAACATGCTCTAGAAGCAGTAGTTTTTTTGTGGCAATTACGACAGCTGGTCCGCCTGCAGGAAGCTTGTGCCAAGCATTAACATGCTCTAGAAGCAGTAGTTTTTTTGTGGCAATTACGACAGCTGGTCCGCCTGCAGGAAGCTTGTGCCAAGCATTAACATGCTCTAGAAGCAGTAGTTTTTTGTGGCAATTACGACAGCTGGTCCGCCTGCAGGAAGCTTGTGCCAAGCATTAACATGCTCTAGAAGCAGTAGTTTTTTTGTGGCAATTACGACAGCTGGTCCGCCTGCAGGAAGCTTGTGCCAAGCATTAACATGCTCTAGAAGCAGAAGCAGTTTTTTTGTGTGCAATTACGACAGCTGGTCCGCCTGCAGGAAGCTTGTGCCAAGCATTAACATGCTCTAGAAGCAGTAGTTTTTTGTGGCAATTACGACAGCTGGTCCGCCTGCAGGAAGCTTGTGCCAAGCATTAACATGCTCTAGAAGCAGTAGTTTTTTGTGGCAATTACGACAGCTGGTCCGCCTGCAGGAAGCTTGTGCCAAGCATTAACATGCTCTAGAAGCAGTAGTTTTTTGTGGCAATTACGACAGCTGGTCCGCCTGCAGGAAGCTTGTGCCAAGCATTAACATGCTCTAGAAGCAGTAGTTTTTTGTGGCAATTACGACAGCTGGTCCGCCTGCAGGAAGCTTGTGCCAAGCATTAACATGCTCTAGAAGCAGTAGTTTTTTTTGTGGCAATTACGACAGCTGGTCCGCCTGCAGGAAGCTTGTGCCAAGCATTAACATGCTCTAGAAGCAGTAGTTTTTTGTGGCAATTACGACAGCTGGTCCGCCTGCAGGAAGCTTGTGCCAAGCATTAACATGCTCTAGAAGCAGTAGTTTTTTGTGGCAATTACGACAGCTGGTCCGCCTGCAGGAAGCTTGGTGCCAAGCATTAACATGCTCTAGCAGTATAGTTTTTTGTGGCAATTACGACAGCTTGTTGCCAAGCATTACCAGGCTCTAGAGGCAGTAGTTTTTTGTGGCAATTACGACAGCTGGTCCGCCTGCAGGAAGCTTGTGCCAAGCATTAACAGGCTCTAGAAAGCAGTAGTTTTTTTTGTGGCAATTACGACAGCTGGTCCGCCCTGCAGGAAGCTTGTGCCAAGCATTAACATGCTCTAGAAGCGAGTAATGAATACCTTCTTTGATTAGCCTTGGATAGTCATTTTCTTTGATCAGACCTGAATTATCCCCCTTCATTAATTACTTAAATGAAGTTTTTTAGCCTGGGCAATACTAGTTTCATATTTGATGAAGTTATTTTTGGCTTCATGTTTCTTCGGCATGGGGTAACAGGCCCTATGCTCAACCATCCTTAATCGCCTGTTGCGGTTTGCTTTATAGGTGACATTGTTACTATTCTTAGTCACTTTTGTGTTAAGAAAGGTAAAAGGATCCCGTTACACGCCCATTGAGGCATATTGGGAATATGGTCCGTGGCCCGAAATCCCCCATGTAAAGAATAGTAAGATTGTAACCTACCAACGTCCTGGAGCAGGTCGACCACTTTAAATATCTCGGAGCTATTATAGACCGAAAGGGGGGCATCAAAGAAGAGTTGGCCACTCGAAAAGCAGCGGCTGGGAGACTTTATCAGGCCATAAATCGAGGATTCCTCAGCAAGAAAGAGGTTGGTAAGAAAACGAAGATGGCTGTATACCGCTCCACCTATGTCCCAGTCTTGACATATGGATGCGAGTCATGGGCAATGACTACAACCCACAAAAGCCAGATTCAAACCTCAGAAATGAGGTATCTGAGGAAGGTGGTTGAAGTAACAAGAAGAGACATGGTCCGCAACCAGACGATACGTCAAGGCCTAAAATCCCACCCGCTGCAGACCCAAATAGAACAGTCCCAACTAAGATGGTTTGGCCATGTCTGCAGAATGGGAGAAGATCGGCTACCACGACAAGCATGGGAAACAAAGAGCCAGGGATCCAGACCTCCAGGACGACCCAGAGTCCGCTGGGAGGACAATATTAGACAATCTTTGAAGGACCGAGGACTAGAATGGAACCAGGCCAGGAAAAAGACAGCCGATAGGATAGTCTGGCGCTCTCTCTTCCAAACCTCTACACCTCACGGTAGAAGAGGAACGACTAAGTAAGTAAGTAAGTAAGTAAGTAACCTACCATGCATGTAGCAAAAGGTGACTAAGGAAAGCTGGGCCAGCTATCTCATCTTGTAGATATTTTAATACACAAACATCTTCAACACAAAAATATGGACAACGTGGAACTAATGACAAAAACCAGTGGAACAAGAGATGAGAAGAAGACGTTGGCGATATATAAGACTTACATTAAGTAAACCTGTTGACAGCTTTACATGGTTGTCATAGTTCTTGAATCCCCATGGTAAGAGAGTTGGAGGGAGACCAAAAAACACAAAGACATGAGAACTGGAGACAGACATGAGAACTGGAGACAGACATGAGAACTGGAGACAGACATGAGAACTGGAGACAGACATGAGAACTGGAGACAGACATGAGAACTGGAGACAGACATGACAACTGGAGACAGACATGAAAGAGATTTTGAAAAATCATACAAAAAACCTTGAGCTAATGGCACGGGAAGACTTGCTGGAGATCTTTGCTCTTCGGGAAGAGTGATGATAAAGATGAATCTTCGCTCCACTTTTGGGCTCTTGTAACATATGAGAGAACACAGAACATGTACAGGCCAGTGCCATATTGAACAAGTATTCCTTTCTTTAAATGAAAGTAAGCGTCGATAGTAAGTCAACAAATGTAGAATTTATTGGAAACTATTGAGCAATGGTTTCTTAGAAGATTGGCGAAAATAAAATTGACGGTTAAGAAATGTAATCAGGAGGTACCAGAGTGAAGCTGTCAAAAAGAGAACAATCATTGGACAATAAAAGGCAATCAAAATTATAGAACGTGTTCTGAGCATAGGAAACTTGAGACGCATTATAACAACGTGAAATGCGAAATAAAGGAGGGACAGGGGAAGACTGGAGAGAAAATACTAGATCGACTTACAGTATGGCATGGGAGGAAATAGGCAACATCAAGGGCAGGTGGTTTTGGACATAAATAATTTGCTTACGGCGTTGATATGGTACTTGATGGTAATGTTAATGGTAGTCACCTCTCTCAAATTCACGTTCTTCCAGACTGGTACCTTCTTACCACGAATACCTCGTCTGACTACCTTCTTCATGATAGACACAAAATTCTAATACTTGCCGTCAGTTCTGTTCGTGCATTGTTAGATTACTCTTAGTTTTCACCATTTCTACTCTGTCAACCCATCTCAGCCTAATTTTATATTTTGTTTATGGAAAGTGTGCGTAATGGTCTGACAGATTATTATACATTTCTTACGTGAGAAATTGAACTAGATAACAACCAGACTGAAAGCCATTGATACCCCTTACAGCCCAACGTCTCATTAATCATACAAATCATCATCATCGTATTCCTTTGCCCTCTCTTCGGAACGAGGAGTCATCACTGCACCTAGTCCCCTTGCAGGAAGCCTGCACAAAGCGTTCTTGCAGTAGTGGTTTATGTGGCAATTATTTGTACGTGGTGAGGTTGCCAGTCTGTAGTGAAATTGACAGAGATACAACGGTAAAATACCTCCAAAGATAACATGTAAGGATAAAAACATAATGCGTAGGCTGCTGATAGTACATGATCGCCCAGACCGCGGGTCATCACCCTCCATAAAAATTGACTGGCTAGACAGGAGGGGAACGGCGGATAAAAAGGAAAAAATATGACTGGAAAGATTGCGTGAGACTAGAAAGGCTAAGGAGACGCAATTGGGGGGGGAAACGGAGAAAAGTCACGTTTCCCAAGTTGACATAAAGTAAGGAACTCGACAGAAGGGACCTTGGATATGTTACGCCACAGTCATTTATTGGTCGCTTTTGCGATACCAAGCCTTTGATTTGAATTCAGCGGCAAAACGCAGATGTTTGGAATATTACAAAAATTAAAAAGTAACTTTTTCGTAATATTAATGTTAGGAATATAAAAATTAGCTGGCCGGATGGCCCATTCTGAGCAGTGAACTAATATGTTCTTAATTTTACAGACGGATAGATAATATTGAAGATAATGACAAAAGACAGTGTTGTTCACATCAGCGACAGACTGTATGGAATAAAAAGTGTCGCTATTTGCACAAAAAAACACGACCTTGAGACGCAGGTGTTCAAATCTACTTAGTAGGGAAGCGAAGGGACATTGGTGGGAGCTGTGTCTAAATATAACTTTTAACGACAAAAATTTTGGAGGGGAGAGAAAGGTTGGTTCAAAAATCAAGTACGTTTTTGAAAAAAAAAACAAGTAGAGACGGACAGACTAACAGATAAACATCCATACTTGACTGAAGCATGACTGAAATGACTTTAGGGTAGGAAATTTGAATTTGAAATAAACCTAGGCAGTGATTGGCCACAGACAATCATTTTATCGGCGCTCAGACGCGCAAGTGGGGCCATTCCTCAATAGTTGTTCGATGATAGACACAGTATTTTAAAGTGTGGTGATTTCCAAATGAAAGAAAGTGAAATAAGTTCAGGGACGCCATACTATAGCCAGCAGCTCAGCTGAGTTTTGCTAGCATTTCTGTGTTCTTTATTCATAATCTGGTAAGATTGAAATTATTTCTTTGTATATTTTGAATATTGTTTAATGTTCGAGTGATTTGATACTGCCATATCATAATCTAGCCTTACAAACAAGTAGGGATTTGCTCTAGACCCCCCGCCCAAGTCAGGGTCTAGGGACCAACAATATACATAAACTCCAGCAAGGGTTAGGAAAGACAGATCAAGTGTTGAGAATAATGAAACATATTACCTATCCACTTTTAGGGAAGGAAACTAATAAATATTTTTCAGAATCTATAGTCTGGGAGGACCTATCTGATGTAAAACCACCATGGTAAATGTGCTGTTTGGTCAGAGAGATCTGACCTGTCTGTATGATGTGGTTGTTGTGTCCGTGTTGTGTCCAGACGTGGGTAGAGAATAGAATTTTGACACATAGCCAATACTTTGATTGCAGAGCTGTGAGTTTCAGTTGTCAACAAGGCGGTGTCCATTCAGTTGGTGATTTTACTCGAGTGTATCTGTGCAGTACGTTGTGACAGAGACCACTATTATTGCCCGCCAGCACGGAGAGGTGGGACCACCAGATTTCAGCACCAGAGCTACATATGCAAGTTGAGTGAGCCTCTGGTCTGCTGGAAGTTCACCAACGCCTTTTAGTTACTAATACCCCATAAAATTCCTGCAATTTACTGGACACTGTGTAGTCAATATAGACAGGTGTGATGAGGCCACCCCAACAGCACAAGCATTAACTATCCTCCCAAGTAGATGACTACTAGAACATTTTAATAAAACTAACTAGTCTAGTACTTATATATGTACACTCTTGCATTTATTATGTAACATTCCATGCATTTCTTTCATAATTTTTAAATCCTTTTTTTAAAAAAAAGTTCTGGTCAACATAAAACTTGATCCAGAACAAATAAATGTAATATAATTCTATCAAAAATTTTACACTCTTGAGTTAGTTCAGTGTATTATAATATTTGTTAAATATTATTAGTCTGCTTAAATATCTGTGGGTGTATCTATAACTATCACACCACATTACATATCATTACCCTAGACATTTTACATAGCTACATTCATTAAGAAAAAAAATTGAGTGTGAGGAGGTCGTAGTGGTAGCAAGAAAGGCCTTCTGACAATTCACAACTACATTTTATCTCAGGAGCCTTCACAGCTGGCCTCATACATTACATTTAGTAATATCACCATCATACAATACCATCAAACCCACTACATACATTGGGGTCTTGTCCAGGGATAATTAGCCCAACAGTAATATTAGGATCTCCTGGTTGGAGAAATAAAATTAGGGGAAAAAAATTGTGAAATTCCCTTTAAAATTAAAAAGTGTCCCTGCAGATAAAAGTTGGTGAATCTTCACAGCCAGTGATAATTAATTAGTTAACTGGTTAGTTAGAATTAGTTAGACTATAGTCATAAGAAGTACTTAGTGTATTTACTGGTTAGAGATTTATAATAATAATAATAAATTCCATTAAGCGGGGAAAAGTATGGCGGAGCTAAGCAAAATTAGTGCTCTCCCCCTACATCTTGTTTCGTTGTGACCTGCAAAATTAGGAAGTTGCCACACACTAGTAAGCCCATAATAATCTTTAATGGTTGATTGTTTATCTTGAAAAAATTCTTTTGGTTTTCCAAACATATTCCGCTTAAAAAGTGAGCGAAGGCCTTAGTGACATTCACAACTAAACATTTTATCATTCAACAGCTGGCCTAAACATTAGCTAGTAATGAACATCGTCATACAATACCAGGGTTAAAGTCGGGAGACAATTTGTTAAAGTTTGCCTAACAATGTAATATTAGGATCTTGAATTCTTTTCCAACTGAATAATGCATGATTTTTAAGGCTGATTTGTTCTTGAATGTTTTCAGCTTTTTCTTGATTTTGAAAACTCCCACAGCCGTATGTTAACGGAGTGAGATAACATTAGTTAAACTGAAGATTTATTTGGTATGTATATTCAATGATCCCCGGGAGATCCAAATGTAGATAATCTATTGTTAGGCGCTAGCTAGCCAAAGCAGTGATATGGATTAGATAGTTTACATTTAACCATTGAGAGAGATTTAGCTTGTATATTATTATATTGTCGAAAAAGTATGGCGGAGTTGGGAAAATTTAGATCAGCTGCTGGGCTCACCGCGGAGGAGTGGGGGATGGATGGTCAAATTTTAATTCAATATGTAACGGCTGAATGTGATAAATATATTGAAAGGGAAGATAGAAAGGTAGCTGAAGAGAAGAGGTTACAAATTGAGGCTGATAGAGAAATTAAGAGGCTGCAGATTGAGGCAGAAGAAAAACGACAGCAAAGGGAGGCAGAAGAAAAACGACAGCAAAGGGAGGCAGAAGAAAAAACGACAGCAAAGGGAGGCAGAAGAAAAAAGGTTGACTGCCGAAAGGGAGGCAGAAGATAGAAGGTTGCAAAGGGAGCACGAATTACGACTAAGGGAGCTGGAATTACAAGGCCCGGCTCCTGAAATGGTGCCAGCCCTTTTGCCTCAGATGCTACGCCCAGTCTGGGAGCCTCAAACTCAGCTATGGGGTTTCATTTAGACCATTTTGTTGAAAAAGACGATGACATAGAGGGGTACCTAGGACGTTTTGAGTTATTAGCTACTACATATGGGTTAGAGAGAGAGAGAGGTGGAGTTTAAAGCTATCACAGGGATTGAGAGGTACTTCTTATGAAGTATTTGCCAAAATGAACAGGGAAGACCAAGACAATTATGACATGTTAAAGCAGGCTTTGTTATTAAGGTACGAGAAGAATGGTGAATTTTATCGTAAGAAATTTAGAAATGCCAAACTGTTGTCTGGGGAGACATACCACCAATTCTCTGCTAGACTAGAAACCTATTTGGAGAAATGGACGGCTCTGGGGAAGACCCAAGATCTTAAAGAAATGATCATGATTGAGCAATTGAGAGAGTCCATGGCTCCAGACATGAGAAAATTTCTCATGGAACAAGGTGCAGAGAAGTTGGGGGAAATTTTAAATGTTGCTGAGAGGTATCAGGCAGCTCAGGCAGAGGTAAGTGGTGCTAAAAAGAAGCACATAGACAATTTTAAAGCTCCACAGCAATTTGATAAATTTGATAATAGAGAGCAGGGAAATAAAGGTAGGACAAACTTTGAGCGGCCAAGAAATGACTATCGCGACAGAAACTCACAGTTCAATGACCAAAAGTTCAATGAAAGAAAACCGTTGAACCAAGGAAAAAGATGGTGTAAATGGTGCAAGAAGGATAACCATAACACCGAATTTTGTAGAAGGAAACCTTCAAACATTGCTGCAATGAAGTCGGGGACGCGAAGATTAAAGGTTAATCCTAATGGACAACAGGAACCTTATCACCCCCCCCCAGTTTGTGAGGATGTTATTTGTAATGGGGTCACCATAAGGTGCCTTTATGATACAGGTTTGGATTATGATTCAGTTGTGAAGTCTAGCCTAGTGGACCCAAGTCAGTATACCACAGAAACAGTGGAAATACAAGGGGCGACTAAGGACATACCACTCATGACACTTCCCATCGCAAGGATAACGGTGAAAACTCGCTATGTGGAGGGAGAAATCAGAGCAGCAGTGATAGATGAACCAATCTACCCTCTGATATTGGGGTGTAGATACGTCTTCTTGGGGAATCCCGAGAAACCTGTGATCATGGCGACAGTGCAGACCAGGTCACAGAAGAAGGAGGAAGAAGGTGAACCTATAAATGCTCATCCAGAGGAGATGAGGAAGGCGCAGGCTGAGGATAGGACACTCAAGCCCTGTTTTAAAAAATTGCCCAAATGCCACACACCTCCGAGCAAGGGGGAATATTTCATGAAGAACAAACTCTTATACAGGAAGGCCGGAACTGGAACAAATGGTCACAACCAGCTGGTTCTTCCCACTTCATATAGAGATAAAGTGATGGAACTCGGGCATGCGATTCCCTTCAGTGGTCACATGGGGATCAGCGCCACAGGACAGCGTATAGCTTGTCATTACTTCTGGCCAGGGATAACGGAGGATATAAAAAGATATGTCAAATCCTGCCCAGAATGTCAAAGGGTAGCTCCAAAGCACTGGACTGCTCCTGCAACTCTAGGGGAAATGCCCATAGTGGGAACACCTTTTGAGAGGGTTGCAGTGGATATTGTAGGACCTCTCACTCGGACCAAGAGGAGGAACAGTTACATCCTTACTCTGGTGGACACTTGTTCTATGTGGGGAGAGGCGGTAGCCCTGCCATCAATTGATTCAAAACATGTAGCAGAGGCACTACTTACAATATTTACCCGATTAGGATTCCCGCATCAAATCTTGACGGATAATGGTTCTCAGTCAAGGGGAAACTAACGGAAGAAGTTTTTAAGCTATTTCAAGCCAGACACTTTCATTGTAGTCCGTACCATCCACAAGGGAACGGCCAGGTAGAGAGGTTCAACGGGACTCTCATTTCTATCCTGAGAAAGCTGGCACACGAAAAACCGGATCTGTGGGATCAATTCCTGCCCGCCGCATTGTTTGCGTACCGGGAGGTACCACATAGTTCAACCGGGATGGCTCCCGCAACTCTGCTATTTGGGAGGCCAATAAAAGGTCCATTAGAAGCTCTATTAAGGACCTGGACAGATGAGAAGGCGGAAGAGACTGTTACCTCATCGTATCAATACGTGAACGAACTGACCACTCGTTTGAAAGCTGGATGGAAACTGGCAAATGATAATTTGAAGCAAGCCAGGAAGAAACATGCAGCATATTTTAATAGGAAGGCAAAGGACAGGGAACTGGCAGTCGGAGAGAAGGTGCTGCTTCTACTACCCGGAAGCCAGAATAAATTACAAATTGGTTGGCAAGGTCCATATACGGTTCTAGAGAAGGTGTCTAGAACAAACTATAAAATTGACAAAAAGGGGAAGGAGAAAGTTTATCATGTAAACCTGTTAAAGAAGTATCTGGACAGACCACTCCAGGAAAGCACCCCCTTATTGACCTTGGCTATTGCAACCCAGATGCAAAAAGAACCACTCACCTCACATGAATACCCATTACATCCTTGTGAAACCGCAGCACAGGTAAAAGTCAGTAAGCACCTGACTAAAAACCAGAGGGAGAGAGTTCAACAGGTTCTGGAGGAACATACAGATGTATTAACAGATAAACCAGGCCATACAAATTTGCTACAGTATGACATGAAACTGGTAGACTCAAACCCAATCTGTATGAGAGCCTATTCTATTCCGTTCGCGAAGGAGAAGGCATTGAAGGAAGAAATAGAGTATTTGTTGAAGGAGGGGATTATTTCGCACAGTGAATCATCTTTTAGTTCTAGTGTCGTTTTGTTGAGAAAACCGTCTGGGGAACACAGACTGTGCATAGATTACAGGAAACTGAATGCTGTCACAGAAGGACAAGTGGATCCATTACCAGACACAAAACAGTTATTTGCCAGACTGAACAAGGCAAAATACTTTTCAAAGGTGGATCTTAGTAAAGGCTATTACCAGATCCCAGTGAAGCCTGAAGTGAGACCTTATTTGGCTTTTAGCACTTCGGATGGACATTATGAATTCAATATGCTACCATTCGGACTGAAAAATGCTCCGAGTGTGTTTTCAAGGATGATGCGCAAATTGTTGGATCCCCTGAATAACCCATGTATCACGAATTTCATGGATGATATTCTCGTCGCCACAGAGACATTTGAAGAACACATTGAAGCTCTGGAGATGTTGTTTGATAGACTTCGGGAGGCGAACTTAACTGCTAGGCCAACAAAATGTTGTATTGGATGCAAAGAGTTGGAATTCTTGGGACACACTGTATATCAGGGTAATATGACCCCTGATCCTAAGAACTTGGAAAAACTGCAGAGAGCACCTAGGCCGCAAACAAAAAAGGACGTGCGATCATTTGTGTCGTTATGCGGATTTTATCAGAAATACATCAAGAATTTTAACGCTATTTGTGCTCCTCTGACTGATCTGACTCGCAAGGGACTTCCAGATAAAATTATTTGGACTGCACAATGTGAACTAGCGTTCCAAGAGTTAAAGGAAAAACTCACTAGCAAGCCTATTCTCAAACTGCCTGATTTGACACAGGACTTTGTCTTAAGAACCGATGCAAGTAATGTAGGACTAGGAGGGGCTTTGTTGCAAAGATCATCTTCACCTGATGGGGAACTGAAACCAGTCGCTTATGCAAGCCGTAAATTGAATGTCGGTGCAGATTTCCTCAGTCGGCACCCCTGTGATCAAAATTAGAGTAGTGGCAGACGTGAGGAGTAATTTTACCTATGTGTATCGCTGGTTTTGGAACTTGCCATAGGCATGTTTTCAAGTGGGGAGATGTGTAGTGAAATTGACAGAGATACAACGGTAAAATACCTCCAAAGATAACATGTAAGGATAAAAACATAATGCGTAGGCTGCTGATAGTACATGATCGCCCAGACCGCGGGTCATCACCCTCCATAAAAATTGACTTGCTAGACAGGAGGGGAACGGCGGATAAAAAGGAAAAAAATATGACTGGAAAGATTGCGTGAGACTAGAAAGGCTAAGGAGACGCAATTGGGGGGGAAACGGAGAAAAGTCACGTTTCCCAAGTTGACATAAAGTAAGGAACTCGACAGAAGGGACCTTGGATATGTTACGCCACAGTCATTTATTGGTCGCTTTTGCGATACCAAGCCTTTGATTTGAATTCAGCGGCAGAACGCAGATGTTTGGAATATTACAAAAATTAAAAAAGTAACTTTTTCGTAATATTAATGTTAGGAATATAAAAATTAGCTGGCCGGATGGCCCATTCTGAGCAGTGAACTAATATGTTCTTAATTTTACAGACGGATAGATAATATTGAAGATAATGACAAAAGACAGTGTTGTTCACATCAGCGACAGACTGTATGGAATAAAAAGTGTCGCTATTTGCACAAAAAAAACACGACCTTGAGACGCAGGTGTTCAAATCTACTTAGTAGGGAAGCGAAGGGACATTGGTGGGAGCTGTGTCTAAATATAACTTTTAACGACAAAATTTTGGAGGGGAGAGAAAGGTTGGTTCAAAAATCAAGTACGTTTTTGAAAAAAAAACAAGTAGAGACGGACAGACTAACAGATAAACATCCATACTTGACTGAAGCATGACTGAAATGACTTTAGGGTAGGAAATTTGAATTTGAAATAAACCTAGGCAGTGATTGGCCACAGACAATCATTTTATCGGCGCTCAGACGCGCAAGTGGGGCCATTCCTCAATAGTTGTTCGATGATAGACACAGTATTTTAAAGTGTGGTGATTTCCAAATGAAAGAAAGTGAAATAAGTTCAGGGACGCCATACTATAGCCAGCAGCTCAGCTGAGTTTTGCTAGCATTTCTGTGTTCTTTATTCATAATCTGGTAAGATTGAAATTATTTCTTTGTATATTTTGAATATTGTTTAATGTTCGAGTGATTTGATACTGCCATATCATAATCTAGCCTTACAAACAAGTAGGGATTTGCTCTAGACCCCCCGCCCAAGTCAGGGTCTAGGGACCAACAATATACATAAACTCCAGCAAGGGTTAGGAAAGACAGATCAAGTGTTGAGAATAATGAAACATATTACCTATCCACTTTTAGGGAAGGAAACTAATAAATATTTTTCAGAATCTATAGTCTGGGAGGACCTATCTGATGTAAAACCACCATGGTAAATGTGCTGTTTGGTCAGAGAGATCTGACCTGTCTGTATGATGTGGTTGTTGTGTCCGTGTTGTGTCCAGACGTGGGTAGAGAATAGAATTTTGACACATAGCCAATACTTTGATTGCAGAGCTGTGAGTTTCAGTTGTCAACAAGGCGGTGTCCATTCAGTTGGTGATTTTACTCGAGTGTATCTGTGCAGTACGTTGTGACAGAGACCACTATTATTGCCCGCCAGCACGGAGAGGTGGGACCACCAGATTTCAGCACCAGAGCTACATATGCAAGTTGAGTGAGCCTCTGGTCTGCTGGAAGTTCACCAACGCCTTTTAGTTACTAATACCCCATAAAATTCCTGCAATTTACTGGACACTGTGTAGTCAATATAGACAGGTGTGATGAGGCCACCCCAACAGCACAAGCATTAACTATCCTCCCAAGTAGATGACTACTAGAACATTTTAATAAAACTAACTAGTCTAGTACTTATATATGTACACTCTTGCATTTATTATGTAACATTCCATGCATTTCTTTCATAATTTTTAAATCCTTTTTTTTAAAAAAAAGTTCTGGTCAACATAAAACTTGATCCAGAACAAATAAAAATGTAATATAATTCTATCAAAAATTTTTACACTCTTGAGTTAGTTCAGTGTATTATAATATTTGTTAAATATTATTAGTCTGCTTAAATATCTGTGGGTGTATCTATAACTATCACACCACATTACATATCATTACCCTAGACATTTTACATAGCTACATTCATTAAGAAAAAAAATTGAGTGTGAGGTCGTAGTGGTAGCAAGAAAGGCCTTCTGACAATTCACAGCAACTTTTTATCTCAGGAGCCTTCACAGCTACACGAACAATTTTATATATCGTTCTTATTTATGGTTATAATTAGTTGTATGTGTCTATATTTGTTTCGTATTGTATCAATACATATCATACTATTATTATAACGGTGTGTATGATCAGCAACACTGTTCGTATTTATTTACATTAATTAAATATATTTCCGTCTCAGTAATAGTAATATCAAAGAGATACATAACAAGAAATGTCACAACAGTTAATCGCATGATAACTGCAATTGCTTTAAAGTTCTACGTGAAAGGATTTTGCCTGAAAATATATACCAGCATTATAATAAAGAATTAAGCAAAACACTTTGTTTCCTTAAGCTTCTCTCCGTCTCACTTCATTCATCTTTCATTGTGATTACACAAATTAGTATTACACTAGACCGATACAATCAAACCCCGATACGTGTTGGGGTTTACCCTTCGTACGTCAGAGTCACAAACAGGAAACAAACACAAGAAATATAGACAGGTATAGAAAAAAATGAAGATATGATGTGTTAACACACGTGTTAACGAAAAACAGGTGAGCATAAATGATAAAAAAGTAAATCCCCTCTCAGGCAATACAGATCACTAAAAGTATTGGGCATGTGGTGCTGCTAAATAATTAAGTGAAAATACAGAACCAGAAAGAAAAAAGTATCAATGCAAACAGAAATGCCAAAAATAAACTTACTTACTTACTTAGTCGTTCCCCTTCTACCGTGAGGTGTAGAGGTTTGGAAGAGAGAGCGCCAGACCATTCTATCAGCTGTCTTCTTCCTGGCCTGGTTCCATTCTAGTCCTTCCTCGGTCCTTCAAAGATTGTCTAATGTTGTCCTCCCAGCGGACTCTGGGTCGTCCTGGAGGTCTGGATCCCTGGCTCTTTGTTTCCCATGCTTGTCGTGGTAGCCGATCTTCTCCCATTCTGCAGACATGGCCAAACCATCTTAGTTGGGACTGTTCTATTTGGGTCTGCAGCGGGTGGGATTTTAGGCCTTGACGGATCGTCTGGTTGCGGACCATGTCTCTTCTTGTTACTTCAACCACTTTCCTCAGATACCTCATTTCTGAGGTTTGGATCTGGCTTTTGTGGGTTGTAGTCATTGCCCATGACTCGCATCCTCATATGTCAAGACTGGAACATAGGTGGAGCGGTATACAGCCATCTTCGTTTTCTTACCAACCTCTTTCTTGCTGAGGAATCCACGATTTATGGCCTGAAAAAGTCTCCCAGCCGCTGCTTTTCGAGTGGCCAACTCTTCTTTGATGCCTCTCTTTCGGTCTATAATAGCTCCGAGATATTTAAAGTGGTCGACCTGCTCCAGGACCTGTTCTCCCAACTTAATCTGATGTTTTCTTTCTTCTCGTGATATCACCATGGATTTTGTTTTAGAGCTGCTTATGACCATCCCTCTCTTCTCCAGCTCTTCCTTCCAGACTTGCAGGTTGGATTGGAGATGTGCCTCTGATTTAGCAATCAGGGCAACATCATCAGCAAAATGAAATTACAAAACAATGAATAAATGTAAACGATATGCCTGTGCTGAGTAATCTATGTGCAAAATCGTCAGTGTGGAAGTCTAAACTGACGATATCAGAAAGCGACTTAAAAAACAAATGCTAATACGACAAACAGATACGAAACGAAACACAAACGTCAAGAAGAAAGAGAACCCAAAAACGCCAGGAAAAAAAATAACAAAACGGCACTGAAGTAGTGAACAGCCATAGCAAACCGGAGACTAAATGAAATTATTATGAATACTAAATACCTGACATCCCATTTCCACAACCAGATGATTCTCCAAAGAACAGCAAGTCCTGCCATCATCACGACATGAGCTGATTGCTGCTATCTGAATGTAAAGTTGTCCAAGGATGACCTAGATCATGAAAGTGAGCAGCCACAGGTTTATGAGCCCTGTGAGAAATGTTCGTCAAACGCTCATCAAATCTATCGGATAAACGCCTGCCTGTGTCACAAATATATGTAATGCCACACCTTGTATAAATAATAGCATAGATGAGATATCTGGATTCACAAATAAAGGAGCGTTTTGGAAATGAAACAGTGTGAATTTCGAACACAAACGAACAAGTCCCGGCAGCTACAGTGATCACAAACTTTTGTGTCAAATGTGCAGTGCTAGTATTCACTAAGCGGCTGATAACAAGAAATCCCCTGAAATTCTTATCCCTGCGCTTTGCACTATAGGTAGATCATGAAACACCCTACGGTCCACAGAGTCATCAGATTCTTAACATTTTACGTTTACTGCGTTTCAAGGATTCCGCTTGTTGTGGCAAATTATTTTAGGGGTTCTGGCTTGGTAAAAAAGTTTGGGAAACACTGATCTAGAGTAAAAATGTACCCTGGTAATCTAGCCCCCCCCCCCCCCCCCCCCAAAAAAAAAACCTCTCTCAGGCTGTAGTGACCTTTCATGATACTATACAAAATTACGGAATATAGAACCCGTGAACAACCATGACTTTTATATACTCAATCTCTAATATAACTTTCCTATTGGTAAATATAAGCCAAATGAAGGCGAAATACTTGTATCTAGTTACTCGTAGAGGAAGATGAACAACACAGATTGCATCAGTTAGTCTAAGTTACGGATGGGTGAACACATCAATAAATAACGATGGACACCCGAGGCCTATGCGTAGTAAATAAATATAGATAAATAGCAGGCAAACGTAAAACATAAAGAAGGAGGACAGCAGACAATAGAAAATAAAACCACGTGATAAGCTAACCGGGAAATCGAACCAGTGACCATCTGCAAGGAGATGTCGCCATATGGAAAGTCCGTGGTTCGATCTCCAGGTGAGCCTATCAATTACATTTCTCTCTGTGGTCTGGTGTCTGCCTCCGTTTTATCCTACAAGTGATTGCCGTTTAGCTATATATTCTGTACTTATTTATTTACAACATTGGATAACAAGTATAGCGATTCTTGCAGTGTGGGTCAGTGGAAGGGGAAATTCGATTTTAATGCGGTTAACCGTCTACAAGTGTTACATTCACAAAGCTCCTCTGGAGTCTCCATCTTTTACAGCAATTATTTGTGGATAATGTGTTTGACATATTATAACCATGGTATTGAAAATCATGTGCACAATTGATTTTTCTAGGTGCACACATGTCTTACAACCCGCTTGGAGAGAGTTATTCTAGGTTTTCTGAGCCTTTTCCTGCACGGTGGCCCTGACAGATGTCTTACAACCTTAACAAATCAGGAGAGAGTTTTTATGGAATGGTGTTCTGCTGTTCAAGGTTGGGTTATTGTCCTGAGTTTGTTTTTCTTGTATAAACCACTGGAAAAATCCATATAGCTAGCTCTGGAGCCTTTTAACTGGGCAATCTCACGTGCTGGCCCTGACATAGAGGAATAGATAAAAACGTTGCTTCATATATATATATATATATATATATATATATATATAATATAGGCGGTTATAATATAATATATATAAGGAGTGTTTAACTATATATATATATATATATAATATTGCCAATATATATATATATTGTTATATATATCATCCTCGTCGTTGATATCATCTTTTTTCTTTCAGATGTAAACGTTATTTTTTTTTTTTTTTAAACTGTGAAGTTTTCGTAACTGTGGGTATTTATCAAATCCAGGAAACTGAGAGTGACGTCAGCAGGATCCCTGTCGAAAATCTGACAATCTCCCTCTCTCCAGGGGGCAACAGCTGTACGAGTAACTTCAGAAGTTTTAAAAAACCCAAAAGTAAGAAGTTTTGTGTCTGCTGTTCAAGAATGCAGCAGGGCGTTCTCTCAGACAGAAAAAGATTTCTATTGCCCCCGTGATGACGCCTGGAAACCTTATTGCTTCTTGTAATTGGTGGTGTTTGATGCTGGACATCCACGCAAAAAACGCTGACCCCAATATTCCAGTTGTGGTCGGGATTGCTGGTAACTATAAGTGTCTTGCAGGATGGGTAGCTTCCTCCTGGCCTTTGTTGCTGCCTTGTTGATGTGCTGATGTCATATCATCGAATGAACCTCCGAGATAGAGAGATCTTGAGGATGGAATCAAAAAGCTTTCTATTGTCTTGCATTAAAAAGAGGAATGAGGTGAAGATGAGAGAGAAGAGAGAGTGGAGAGAGAGAGGGGGGGAGAGAGAAAAAATAAACGTATATTATTAAGTTGTCATGTGCTTGTGATTCATTATTCTACATGACGTCACAAGCAGGCTAATTGTTGCGCGCACGCTGGAATCCCCGTGTCTCCAATGGTGACCTGACGTCACCGCCCGTGCGACATCCTGGCTGGAAGAAATAACATCTCTTATCAAAGCTACCTATTTTTTTCCTCCCTTTCTTTTGTGTGCACCATATCTACTCCACACATCCTCACAATCTCGCGCTTCTCGAAACTCATCAATAGCAAAATCTGAACTGCCTAACGTGGGCTGGAGAAAATGTTGCTTTTATTTTTTTAAGTCTGCGTGATTATGTTTTCTTGCGAAGACGTCTGCGCTGCTTGTGAGTGCGGCGCTGATGTTTGCTTGTGTGCGCGCCTACATCTGTACTGTTTGTTGTTGAATGTGTCGGCTAATGTTTGTCTTCGTGCGCGTTCGTAATGTTTGTGAGAGCAACGCTGGTGTTTGCTTGTGTGCACGTCTACGTCTGTACTGTTTGTTTTGAATGTGTCCGCAATTTTCGTCTTCGTGTGCGTCTGTAATGTTTGTGAGTGCACTAGTGTTGTTTGTGTGCACGCGCGCCCACACTGTTTTTTGAGAAACTGAAAATGTTTGTTATCGCGTGTTCGCAATGTCAGACTGATACATCCCATAGCAACTTTTAACAAATATACCTGTAACGGTTCAAAGGTTAAGAAGTTTACGCTCCTAACTCTCTTGAATGTACGTGTAAAGGTTCACGGGTTTAAGATTTTTCCGATGTAATTTATCTTATTTAAAAAAAAAAACTGGTCATAAAAACTGAAAAAGAGCAAAATAACACTTGCACAAACAAACGCACGCACACATGTACATACAAAGAAGCACTTAAACTACATCCCTGTGACGGTATTGCCTCCCCTGCTTTGCAGTAGTGGCCCAACAGTGGCCAAAACTCAAGAGTATCTAATATGGGCTTCAAAGGTTACTTCGCACAAGATTACTCTTGGCAGAGATGTAGATAGAAGGGTGATGACCTTCTATTTCAAAGGGAGTCTTCACAAGATATTCAGAATAAGCGAGAACAATACTGCTTTGGCTGAGTATGTTAACTCTGTAATTCTGCCGATGCTTTTGTGAAGGATTTAAGCACTTCTTAAGTTCAGCTCGTTTAAGTCCCCACCACTGACTTACTCAGTGGAATTCTATTATTTTAGTATAGCTCTGTTTAGAGTGTGTGTAGTAATTTGACTGAGACAAACATGCAGTAACTTTAAATGATTAAATCGAAGTTAAATTTGTAACATTACAAATAACAAAATTTAATAATCACTTTAGGTTTTAACAGTTGGAGATAATTTGAATAGTTATGGATCAAGAAAAGTTATCATCACAGTCTTTAGGGAATGTGAGATATTACAAGAAGTTCAAATGGCAGCATATATTTGAACTTAGCTGCCAATGACGGTTCTGCTCCTTCTTATGGGCTGGTTCTTTTCCTCTGCTCGCGCTCGTCTCTGACCAAGGTTGTCGGGGGTAGCTTGTTTCACAGAAACGTCAAGGAGAGTCTACCACGTGGATCCTTCTTCTTAAAGCTTGGGCCACGGTTCCCTTCTTGTTCCAGAGATAGTACTTTTGGCTGGTACCACCAATAACTATGGTAAAGAATAGAACGAAACGCTCTTCCGAGTATGGCGTTTTCCACTCCATAGTTATGGGTTCCTATCTTCCCATACCACCATCCCAATTACTCAGACTTTACCCTCGATGAGAATTAAATTTAATCCCTCGGGATGAAACTTCCTTTACATTTAAATAGAATAGCTTTAGCTTTACATGACATTCAAATGAAAAGGTAATAATACAGATAGAGTCTGTTTACATATACATCTCCGCTGATTGAAAAGTGTTCACAATATAAATTGAATATGTTTTCATTTATGTTTTACACTGATTGAAAAGTTTGAAACTTCCATTACTTTAAAATGAATATTTTCACATAGACATTTACACTGGGTTAAGCTTGAAAACTTACATTAATTTTAAAGTGACTATGTTTATAGGGACATATACACTGCTTTGTAAATGTAAGTATTATACATAGAATGTTCATCATTTCTTTCATCTTTCCCTCCCTGCTCCATAGGGAACCTGGAACTACTTTATGCTTTTAGTTCTCTTTAAAAAACTATCAATAAAGCAATCACCAGCCCGTGCAGTGGTGGTTCATGAATCATCATTCTATACGCTGAGGTTGCCAGCCTCAAATGACTTTGACATCCAATAGCGAGTTTCACCCATTAAACTTCACATGGTAATATATACATATATATGTTAGTTCACATGTTAGTAATAAAATATGAAATGTAAATCACAACTTACGCAAATCCTGACTCACAGACTTTTTGCTCAGATTAATAAAAGAAACGAATCGGTTTCTTACACGCGTCTGGGGTGTCTTTAATTTGACAATAGATTCCCTCTCTGACTCCGTGTGTGTCTTCAGTTTCCTAGTCCCGGTGTTCCTTATTAAAATGTAGAGATTTCCTGTGCTTTGTAAGCCTTATTTGGTTATCCAATAAAAGGTCCGGTTAAAAAAGGAATTATGAATCTAGTCTTCACTCTGGCGAGGTCTGATGTTGTCTTGGCGAGCGTGAAATTCACAGTGAAATAAAACTGCGAAATGGGCAGACTATATTCCTATCTTCTCACGCATTGTTGTTATGAATCTAATCAGAAAGATCCAATCATTTCAAATCATGCAGATAGGGTGTGATATTTTCTAAATAGTCTCACGTGAAATAAGGTGCGTGCCTGCAAAGGGCACGTATTACCATATATGGACATCTGATGTCTTTCATACACTCTCACAGGCAGATCGGTAGACACACATGACAACATGGGTAAGCTGTAATACTTATTACTTTATTAGAAAGTAATGTTGTCATAACAAGTCGGCCCTGAAGCGATTATGTCACACTTGTCTGCCCACATGTGTCACACAGACATTAATCTCGTTATCTGTCGTATGAGTACGCAAAAACTCCGTGTCTGCCCATCTGGGTTACCAAACGAGTCGTCTTATCAGCGGTTCAATCTAAACACGCCAGCGACAATCTTATCTCAGTTGCTCATCGCAAGCTAGGATAACCGGGTAACAAACAGGTGAAATCACAGAGAGGAGTGTCAACAAATGTTTGCACCTACAAAATATTTGCCACACAAGCAGAAAAATAACAAGAAAGAAAGACAGAAAGAAAGAAAAGTGCGATAATCGACGGCACATAATAAAAATCAGTACCACAAATGTACCGATACTACCGGACAGAAACAAAGATCGATAGGGGCCGCCCCGTTTTGTCACAATCCCTACATTTTTGGGGAGTGGGTTTTGGGTGGGTTGGGGGGGTTATGGCGGGGGGGGAATGGGGGTGGGGGGTGTGGTGGGGTGGGGGTGGTGTGGGTTGGTGGGGGGTGTGGTGGGGGGGGGGGGGGGGGGGGGTTTTCAGGGGGGGACATATGTGCACAATGTAGAGAATATGAGCTTGTAATAGACAAAATATTATGTAGGCTATAAGTAGACTTCAGCAGGCGTGTTTGTTGACCAATACGTCTTTCTGTTTTCCGTCCCTTATACATTGTTCACACTATGTTGCTGTTTACATCATATACACAGCTGTAGAATACATGTGGGAGCGCTGAAGATAGAGGCGGGCTCATTACTGTGGTAACTTTATGACATCGTGTTACTTTCGCCTACACTGTGTCTGCCGAAAGTATTTCGATTAGCAGAAAGAAAAACGCCTTTCGTGAGCAGTGCATGCATGACACGCAGTAAACCTAGCAACAATCTTTACATTCCCTCCTGTGGACACTCCTCCACTATTCTAGCTGTGATCGATTCTATGATGATCGATGGAGGCGCCGACCGATGCCTGGTTTCCAGGCCTGTAAAAAAGATGTGTTTCTTATTTCAAGTCTCGCAGCCTTCACTCATCAACAAACTAGGTCAGCAATGACGCAAATCGACCGCTGCACATAGAAACACACTTTTTCTTCGTCCGCGACAAAGTCTTGCCACAATTAAATATCTTTACTGGAGCAAGGATATAGCTGTAAGTAAGAAATGTGTACAAATTTCCTTAGCACAATTTTCTCACATGTTGATGCATCATATTTACATAAAATTACAGAGTGTCCGTTCAAAACACAGCGGATGAATATACCTGTTACATCCAACTTATTTATACTTGAGTAGTCTATTTTCCTTTTCCGAAAATAGAACCAGTTGCAGATTTTCACCTCAAAACGGCTGGCTTGTCAGCAAAAATAGAAACTGAAGTTATTTTGGTTCAATTCATGGATTTATGCGGGTGAGACGATTTCCATTCTGACTGCTATATTTGTATTAACTACATTTTTGATAATGAAGGACAAGTATTACTTAAATTCTTCGCGCTGTCTTGAAGTACATTAAGCTTACAGTTCGTCACTCACAGCTTGTTGGATTTCGTAACATAAGATGTTCTGGTCATATCTGCAACTTGGTGTTGTGTGTTGCATCTTGTGTATACTAAAGGAAATGAAACATACACGCGTTAGTTGCTTATCTCCAGATTTTATTTTTGTTCCTCCCAAATTTCGTTTTGTACATTCTTTGAATTAGCATTGTAAATAAACTTGTTTTTTTTTAATTTAAAAAAATAATATTATTTTGTTATTCCGTGCCAGTAGTAGTATGATACACTAGAATTAATTAATTAATTATTTTTTTTCAGAAACACTTATCAGTCACAGTCAGACAGGAAATCAGAGTTGAAGCGAATGCCCATGCACTGAGATTGTCTTTCCAGGAGATAACTTAAGTTTGGCATCATTGCATTAATTTAAGTGGCTTGATTCCCAATTGCACAGTAAAGGTAAGATATTTCAAATTTTCGATCACCATTACCTTTAATCTCTCTATGAAGCATTGATCTTGAATAAATTCACACATGGCCAGTCTGTCCTTTGCCATCCGTTCATCGTGGAAGGTCTTTCAATGTCTTTATTAACCCTTTGATGATTGTCTCCACTTCCCTTCTTCATATGTTTTAGGTCTCCCTCTGTTTCCGTTGACTTTTTTTTATCTTCATAAATTCATATCTTTAAAATAGAGATTAAACTGGACTGGATGTGTTGCAAATTATTTCTTGTTAGAAGTGGTTCTTAAATATCTTAAACAGAATTTTATAACTGTGATCTCATTATCCTGTCAGCTTAGTCTACTCTGGCTATCAGTTGGCTGAGTGGTTAGAGCACTTGCTTCTTGAGGTAAAGTTGCCAGGTTCAAAACCTGGTAGCATCACGCTCCAGTTTACCCTGTTGTAAATGGGTACCTGCCTGCTCTTGAGTTAGGGTAGGCAAAGGCAGCAAGGTAGGGAACCAGTCATCCCACCTTCATTCATTCATAACGCTCCACTCCCAAAGGAGCATAGGCCTTCAACAAACACATGCCAAGTCCTCCTGTCACGTGCCATCATCTCAAGTTCTTTCCGTGTTCTCATTTTCACCTCTGTTTCCATCTCTCTTCTCCATGTGCTTCTTGGTCTACCTCTGCCTCTCTTGCCCTGGGGGTTCCAGAACAAGGACTGCCTTGTAATGCTATCAACAGGTTTCCTCAGGGTGTGTCCTATCCATCGCCATCGTCTTCTTCTCATCTCTTGTTCCACTGGCACTTGTCTAGTTCTTGTCATCAGTTCCACGTTGGTAACCTTGTCATACCATTTTAATCCCTCTATTCTATGCAAGCACCCATTTATGAAAGTCTGTAGCTTTTTGGTTGTTGTCTTTGTTGTTCTCCATGTCTCAGAGCCATACAATAGGACTGACTTCACATTTGAGTTGAAGATTCTTATTTTCGTGTTGGATCCGATTTCTCTTGTTCTCCATATATTTCCCAATGCAATGAAAGCTCCTCTTGCCTTTTGTATTCTTATTTTGATATCACTGTCTGTCCCTCCAACTTTGTCTATATTACTGCCAAGATATGTGTACGATTCTACATCTTGTATTGGTGTTTCTTCAAGTTCAACCCTGTTATCATTACCTGCATTTATTCTCATTATTTTTTTCTTTTCCCTGTGTATTTTCAGACTCAATTGCTGTGACCTTTCATCGAGTGTTTTCAATTTGTCCTGCATCTGATTACGGTTATTCATCCCACCTTACACAGCTGAAACTTTGTATAATGAAGTCTCTAACACATTACTCCCCTCAGGCAGTTCTGATTTTGGTCCACCTATATATTCATGTCTAATTAGCTAATCAAAAATGTTAAGCTAGATGAGATGTCTGGATAGGTTAAGTGTCGACAAGTCAGCCTCATTTTTAGACCAAAAACTGCTCCTTTAATGCAGTAAAAATAATTTTCTTCTCCGGATGTGACACAAAGTTGCCACTGCTGAAATATTTGTAAGCCCACACGTGAGTGATGAATCAATTCATGTCTCTATATTTTAATAAGGTTCTCATTGTTTTCGCCTTATTAAAGTTAATCATTCCACTTAAGAGCTCCCAGAAAACTGGGTGAAGCTGCTTTACACTTAACTGATAAACACAAATTTTATCAGAGACCGGTTAAGTGTCTTTCCACTTCAGTTAATTTTGTCAGCTATGAAACTTTGCTGAGTTGGATGTAATTATGCATTCCTCTGCTAATTGACATCAGTATTCCCTGTAATTGGCAGATAAACAAACTTTTAAAAGGACACGTCTAAGCCATGGGGATGGAAGGCATCTCCAAGCCCATGGAGCTTCCTTCATGGGCACACTGTTTTTTAACAACTATAACTGGCCACTGTACTATATAAGTTTACAGACTGCTGTACTTCATGAGTTTAGAGATCACTATCCTATATGAGTTTACAGACCACTGTACTATGTGAGTTTACAGACCACTGTACTATTTGAGTTTACAGACTTCTGTACTATATCTTCTTCTTCTTCCTCGTTCGCCCTGAAAAGGACGGTGGTTGCATTGTGTCTGTTTACGCCTAAGCTGTGATATCTGCACCTTTCGGTCGACACATCCGACTTCAGCACGGCATTTTTTAGGGACCGGGTTTGCCTTCCCATTTCGATCTGTGCTCGCTCAGCCAGACTGCACTGCTGCAGACTGTTTCCAGGACAACCACGTGGAGGTGGAGTGCGGTCTTGACCAGCTCTGGTTCGCTGGTCCTGATGCAAGCAGTACAGCTATGGGTCGCTGACTGCATTCACTATTGCTGCATCTTGGGGTCCCATCTGTACTATATGACTTTACAGATCACTGTGCTATATGAGTTTACAGACCACTGTACTACATGAGTTTACAGACTGCTGTACTTTATGAGTTTACAGACCACTGTACTTTATGAGTTTGCAGTGGTTAACTGCCTCTTTGTGACTGTACAATGAAAATAACAATCGTGGAACTTTACAGTGATAATAGTCATCATGGGATTTTACAGGACAACCACTCTAGGCAATCTAACATGTGACTGAAAAGTCACTGCTTATTTTTAAATTTATATATTTTTTTGTTGTATCCATTGGACTTCCATGAAATAAAATTAAAATAGTAGCGGTAACTGTCATCTGATAAAAAAGTTTTATTTATTTATTTATTTTTTTAATCCCAGAAACAAAATCAAGTAAAACCTAAAATAGCCAATAAATTGATGTTACGAGAGACATCAAAAATTGCTGCCCGCTATGATGTCATATGTTGATCAGGCTGGATCTCGAGTTCAGCTGTAATATTAATGTGACATAGAATTCCATTTTTTTTACAAATGGCAGTTAATTGTCTTTATGTTGACATAGTTGGATAGGAGTGGATAAATAATAGTTAAAAAGTATGGAGTGACCTCTCAATCACCTTGTAATATAAACCTTTGTGGGGCATACATAGGAATTAGACACTGTTGGAGATTATAACAGTAAATAGCCACTGAAGACGTTTGCAGTAATAATAGCCACTGTGTGATTGGGGAGCCGCGCTAGCGTAGTGGTTACAACACCGCTCTGGCGACCGGGTGATTCAGGATCAAACCCGGGCGACGGCATTTGAGGATTTTTCGTCGACCGGGAATTGGACTGGATTAACTCGAGACCTGGCGAGATCATTTGAAGGAGTGTTGTCGACCAGGGATTGGCGGCTCCTGAGCCGACCCAGCTGCAATGGGTACCTCCGAAATCGGAGAGTATTTGCCTGAATGGCGAGGGACACCTGTCTCTGTACAAGTAAAAGGGATACTCACGTAAAATCAATGTCAGGTTAGACATAGTAATAACCTGAGATTTCGCCTCGAGTATTAGCGGGCTGACGAAAAAAAAAAAAAAAAAAAAAAAAAAAAAAAAAACTGTGTGATTGGATAGTTAATAATGATGTGTGTACACATGCAGTTAATGATAGCTTTTTATGGGAGAAACTATGATTTATATTTGAAACAAAGGCTCAACAAAAAAAGGCTTACCTCATGTTCCTGACCATATACTCAATTGTCAAGTGTCAGATCTGAACCAGTAGCCACCATCAGCTTGGCTTCATCTGTCTGGTGGTTCAGAAACCATTGGCTAGGCTTCATCTTTCTGATGGTTCAGCTACCATTGGCTTGGCTTCATCTGTCAGATGGTTCAGCAACCATCGGCTTGGTTTCATCTGTCTGATGGTTCAGCTACCATTGGCTTGGATTCATCTGTCTGATGGTTCAGCAACCGTCGGCTTGGTTTCATCTGTCTGATGGTTCAGCAACCATCGGCTTGGCATCATGCCTTTGAAGATTCATCACCCATAATGTATATTCCCGTCTTAAGTTCTTCTTCATAACATTGTACAAAGTTTAATTGGCCTGGCAATTCAGATATTCTAGAAAACTGTTTTTCTTTGTTCATGGTGCATACTTTTCAATAGATCTTTATCTTGTTAAAGCTGACTATTAATTTTATAATTACTATTCTGTGAATAACATTAATTATAAGCTCATGCTCTAAGCAGTTTTGATTCCTTTTATCAAGCTTAAATTTTGTTTATATTTAGTGATCTTTTCAACCATGCTTACAGAGTTATTGATCAGTAGTTTATAATTAGTAGTGTTTTTAATCATATGAATAGAATTATCAGTCATTATTTTATTACTAGTTGTGTGTTAAATCATATTAATAAATGTAGCTGTATTTATAACCATTGATTTGTTAATCATGTGTGTGTGTGTTTGTTATCTATAAGAAGTTCATAAGTAGTGTTAAACCACTTTGTAGAGCAACCATTCAGTAATTTGTAACTCGCTGTCTATATTAATCCAGGTTTATATAGTTACCGTACTTTTTAAGTGTCCGTTAGTTAGGGAAGGTAAAAATAGCGAGAAAGGGAACTAATCACACCACCTCATAATGCTGAGCCTAGTATAGTGAAGTCTCGAACATCACACCCCTATCGCAGTACAGTAGAACTCCATTTATCCGAACCCCATGGGACCGAGCATCGTTCGGATAATCAAATGTTCGGATAATTGGATTACATAATGTATCGAGTACATGTACACATATTTCTAAAAATAATTAACCATCACAAGGAAAATACACTATAAAACATATTTACTTCAGGACTTGGTCGACGTTTTGGTTTTTCTTCATCATCGGTCACTACATGTATTTGGTTTTCTTCTTGCACAAAAGACAACATTTCTTCGTCATTCAAAAAACCTGAAAAACCAGAATAATTTCTGTTTTCTAGCCAATGTGGTGGATCAAAACTTTGTCACAGTCCTTTTCGGGCATATGCTTGAACTGGAAGATGCAATATCGTTCCACAACTTCATTGTATACAATCATTCTTCTTGTGTCCACCTGCACAGTATAATTTTTCATTTTGAACTGTTTTTTCCCAAGCAATTCTTTACCTCCAAGCCTTGTTGAGATTATCTTGTGATTGTAGTGATCCAAGCATCATTAACATTATAGCAGCTGTCTGTTGAGATTAAGCATGTTTGGAAAACGCCCACCACCACTTCTCTTCATCTTGTTCAGCCAACACATTTGAACTTGACGCAGATTCAGAAAATGGGCTTCTTGTACATCTTTTTAAGCTTTGCTTATCTGGAAAACCCTGATCCATTGGATGAATCAGTGCTGGGGTACATTTGGGAGGCAGGTCCAAAAACATTACTGTTAAAATTTGCATTAACTGCATTCAATGTATCCACGTCTCTGGATGAGATGGTGCATTGTCCAGTAGAAGTTAAATTACTTTTCCTAGTTTTGACTTTTCAATCACCTTCTAATCAACCTCTTTCACATTTGGGATGAACTGATTTGTTAAACATACCAATCATGAAGAAATATTTCACTATTCATCCAATACTCTTCTGTGCTTTGTAAACACTAATGGGAGACATGTCACACATCTTAAACAACTTGGTTTGGGAGAAACCTATGATTTTATTTGCCAATCATTTAGCGGCAGTTGCATCGCTAGATAAAGATTCCCCTTGAATCTCCAATTCTCATATGCCATGACGAGATTTAAAGTTTCTTAACCATCCCTGGCTAGCCTTAAAGTCAGGAGGACCGTCAAGTTGATTGTTGAACTGAAGTGCCTTTTCACACAACAGAGAACCAGAGATAGGTTCCCCTTTGCTTCTTCTTTGCACAAACCATATATACAAAGCCTCTTCCAATTTCACATCTTTCGCATTTCTCATGGTTTTACGTTTCTTCGACCCATTTTCACTATCAAATTTCGATGCAAAACTCATAATTTTATCCTTGTTACTTTTGATGTCAGAGACGGTAGCTTTCCCAACATTGAAAATCCTCGCAAGTGAAGACACAGTTTCACCTTGTCCTAGTCTCTTGATAATTTCTGTTTTCGTTTCAATTGACAAAACATTGCGGTTCCTTTTATATGCTTTAGGCCTACTGAAAGATGCCATATCGCACAGAGAAATACTTGTACACCAAAATTATTCTGCTGTAGTAGCAGACACAATTATTTTAAGTTGAACTGTCTGTTTAGCCAGTGTTCTACCTAGAACGCACACGTACACTGGATTGGTAAATCAGATATTAACTGATTTTATGATCTAACTGACTTCCTGTACGTAAGCGACCGACCATTAGCCATCCCATTCTCTACAAATTGTTCGCACATATTTGAAGTTTGCCGCATCAAAAGATTCAGAATTTTAGTCTAACGTGACTGTGGCATCTGATTTTTTTTTTCTGGAAAAACTGTTCGGATAATTGGATGTTCGGATAATTGGGGTTCGGATAAATGGAGTTCTACTGTATCTACTATGGGACTACATTTTACTTATAAGTAGTTCCTAACCATTGGTATGTTAATTTACCGTATTTTTAGAAAAGCCTTTCAGTAGGTTATAGGTTGTGACCTATGACACCATATGTAAAAGTAACCTTGTAATAGTCGATAAATCTGATTTATAATTGCCTAGCAACCAGGAAAGGACTAGTTCTTTATTAATCGTCTCTGTGAAGAAGATATTGAGACAAATCTTTTTCTTCATGTCCCATTTCTGCTTATGTAAGATCGTGGATCCACAACAGCTGGTGACCACCATGCAGAAAACCTGCGCCAGAACATGCCATTTCTGCTGCTGTGGTGGATTCTTTCGCTGTATGATAAGGCGGCAAGCCTCATTACACAACCCTCCTGTTTGGCTTGTTATGACTTCTTGATAAAGTACCACAGTGGTGCTATTCTGTGCTCCTCAGTGTATGAACATTAAATGTGGTACTACCTGAAAGGTAAATGTAGTCCCATATCAGATACTGTCATAGGGGTAATAGCGTACTTAAAATATTTAGCACCAGGGGGCGAATTCTTTCTATGGAAACATATATTGCGGTATTGTCATAGTAGTCTCCGAAAGCACCCCCCCCCTCCCCCCCCCCCCCAACTGGCTGTCACCCGGTGCAGACCGCACCCCATCCCCCTTAGTACACCACTACGTAGGGGAGAGAAGCGTTTGAGACTACTGTAAAAAGCACAAGCTTTATGAGATAGGGGTTGTCCGGTTCCTCTCCTCGCTGCTTTTACGTGTTCCCTAACTCAAGAGCTTAGTCAAGAGACAACCTTGCAAAAACAACAAATATTAATAAAAATGTCGGACTAGGAAGTGTAGAGATTAAGTCCAACCAAACATGTTTGTGAAAGCTAACAAAACATAGTGGTAAGTAGTCCTACGTTTGTTCTTTTTTTTTTTTTTTAAATAAAGACATAAGCCTAGTTTAAATTTACATAGCGCTGCTGACATCCGCACCTGTTAGCCCACACTGAAAGTATAATTAATGAAGATACATCGTGGGTTCTGCATTCAACTACACCAGGGCTTCTTAATCTTTATTGTGCCATGGAACCCTTTGATTTTCCGGTGAAGGTTAAGGACCCCTTCTTAGACAAAGTGTACATACAGGTATAATAAAAAGAAATTACATTTTAGATCATGTACACACCCTCAGGCGTCCAGTCATAGACACTCCCATCCCTACACAGGGGTCCGTGAAACACAGGTTTAGAAAACTTAAGCTAGAGCTGCTTCAATATCACCGTTACTGTTTTTTTTTAAATGACAAAAAGTCTTCGGTACGCAACTTTATGTCAAGACGAAATGATAAAGTTAAATTGTGACGTCACATTTCTTAATATTTTAGATGTGACGGTACGCCTACTGGCGGACTTCTTCTTGGATCCGTAGACCCTGACTGACAGAGCACTGCCTCACCAAAAATATTACCTAGCACTTTATGGGTTAGAGCACATAAGATGCTAATAGTAATGGAAAGTCTACAGTAATATATATATATATATATATATATATATATATATATATATATATATATATATATATATATATATATATATATATATATATATATATATATATATATATATATATATATATATCCAGGGTGACCATGGTGCGTCTCTCAAAAGGTACCTGGAATTTTTTGGGTTTTAATTTGCTACTAGCGCTGAATAATGTTACACAAATATAATTTTATATTTTTACCAGCGACGTGCTACCCAAAACAAACAAAAATACATTTTTAAGAAGGTGATATACCAGATATTGCGGCTCCCAAAGGTCACCTAGTTGGTCACCCCTGATAATATGTATGGTTGTGCTGGGGTTTTCAGGCCGGGGGCCTAATCTGAGCAGTGACTCGCCACCTGAAACTGATTATTGAGGTCTTGGCTTAAGGAGGCCTCACAAACGGGGAAGAGAAGATAAAACGGCCAGGTGTTTGGGCCGTATGGAGAAAGATTGTAAGAAAGATATTATTTGCATGTGTGTACCTAACGGTATTTGAAAAATGTACCCCGTTTTCCTTGCTCATTTGTGTCCCACCTCGCCCCCTGCAGCACGCGCACAAAGCTGAAGTTTTTACAAAGTCATACCGACGTCAAAATAATAAAATTCCGTCTGAGGTGAAGCAGTATAATTAAGAATTAAACCCGAATTACAAATCTCTGTATGCGCGTGGGAGAGGAGCGAGGCGGGATACAAATGCACAGTGCGCGAACTCTCCGGCGAGGATCCCATTGTGTGTATACAGGAATCACATCCTGTAAATATTTGTGTGTTGGGTAGGTGTGTCGTAGTGTGTTGTGTGGTGTGCTGAGATCCTCCTTATGTGATCTAAGGCAGTAGACCAGAGAAAAAAATGTCACGGGTCACGGCACGCAATAATATTTAAGTAGATGAGTATTTAACAATTTGCTGCAATCATAAGACACGGTTCCCTAATTGTTTGTTATGGTTTGGTGGATGATTGTAGCGAGAGGAAAGATATAATGATGATGATAATATCCTGGACAAATAGATGTATCAGATGATACCAGGATAGTGCAAGATAAGAGACTGGTCGTAAAAGAAATACCCCATTCTCTGAAAAGAGTAATGGTGTATCGACATCAAAGGTATAGTCAAGCTGTATCGGTTCCTAGATGAGATGGTTATATATATATTCTTCTTCTTCGTTCACCCTGAAAAGGATGGTGGTTGCGTTGTGTCTGTTTACGCCTAAGCTGTGATATCTGCACCTTTCGGTCGACACATCCGACTTCAGCACGGCATTTTTTAGGGACCAGGTTTGCCTTCCCATTGCGATCCGCACTCGCTCAGCCAGACTGCACTGCTGCAGACTGTTTCCAGGACCACCACGTGGAGGTGGAGTGCGGTCTTGACCAGCTCTGGTTCGCTGGTCCTGATGCAAGCAGTACAGCTATGGGTCGCTGACTGCATTCACTATTGCTGCATCTTGGGGTCCCATATATATATATATAAGTTCCATGTACTTGGACTCTATATTCTTTAAGTTTTAATTTCTTGGGTATTCTTTAAGTTTTAATTTCTTGGGTGTGGTACTGTTATTTTGTAAAGTCAAATAGCCCCAAACAAGGCTACTTATCTGTAATAAGTCTTCTATGCCTGTTCCATCACTGTACTGAAAAGAATCCCACTGCTGCGGTTCTTTCAATATTAAAGGTGACACTGTTGAAGACCTTCTGACATTTCACAATGGCTTAAACAACATGAGCTCCCTCCAGCTGATTTAGGCTCAATAGAATTGGTACCTCTTCAAGGCAGGATTTATTCTGAAATATAATAAGTACAGATCCTACGTAGTATCGTTCACTATCTCCTTATCTAGTCAGGAGGTAGGATAAGACAGTTCAGATAAGATGTGCTTACACATGAGAATCATAGTAAGTCAAAAATAACATAATTTATTCAATTAATAACATACGATTCCAGTAACACTCTGGTTACAGTTTATTCATGATTTGCTTCCTTAAAATCAGATAGGCCTTGTAGAAAATGATAAGATACAACTCAATTTACTCAGTAAAACAATTTCTTTCATTCTGTCCATCTTCCCAATAGGTTGGTCCATTTCAGCAAGCTTAACATCTTCAAAATACTTTCGTAACTATCATCACAATCAACTCGTCCATCTGCTTTCATTAGACAATTTAATTTAGTTAACACAGGCTTGAATTCCTTCACAGGGATTCTACACACATTTATCCACTTCTTTAAGGCACATATCAATAATATAATTATATATACATATGTAATAACATTCTCTCTTACCCTCAATCACATGCAGACCGGCTTTTAATGGTTCTGCAGACTAGTTTCCACCTGCAGATGGTAATGGAGTCTGGTAGTAGACGTTTGCTCGTGTCTTGTAATTTAAATTTTGCGGCAAGTGTTTGACTAACGATCCTTCCGCTATAAATACTCAGTTGTCTGCCGTACTGGAAAACATCTAGGCCAAAGTATGATGCAGTATCGAAAAAAATGTCAACAGTAGGCTTTCTGTGCTAGTGTAAAAAATCCGAAATCGTTCTCGTTTCTTTATTTCTGAACCGATTTCCTTCATCCAAAGCTTATATTATTCTCAGGACTAAGCTCTATTTATTGAGATATCTATCCTTTTCCTAGGTTAATCCGACTTTTTACTGGAGGAGCCTAAACAGGGATAAGCACAACATGGTTCATGCTCCGCTGTCTTAAAAACACAATAATGTCTGCTCTACACCACATCCAGTGAAATAATAGGTCTTTGCCTAAAGCTAATAATCGCTATTATCGAATTGAGTCCTTCATTACCAACGCAAACCGTTATTACTGCACATTGCCTTTCAAAAAATTGTCAACATCTACACTTTCTGGTCTTCCTACTAAAAGGCTTTACAAATTATTAGCATTGCGTGGCCCGAGCTGCCGTTTTGATTGGTTGTTTGGCTTCTCGGAATTTCTGTACGGTGTAATGTTTTGAATGATAGCCGAGATAGGATTCAGACTCCTCACAATGATGATAACTCAACTTATTATTTGTAAAATTGTACGTGTGAGATTGATGATGATTTGTCCATCGTATTCGATGAGGACCATAGACATCTGTCGTAATACAGTTCGTTCTAAGAGGTTAAGTGGGTGCGCATATGGCTGATCAAGCCAATGCGGGCAAGAAAAATTATGTTGCATGACCGACATACAAGGCCCAAAGACAATACATGCTGCACATCCACGCTTGACTTTCGAGCTGCACGTTTTTTCTGGGCTACCCTCAACGTGTGAGATTATTTTACCACATCATAGAATTTAGTAACCATTTAATGATGTATTCTGCCTGACGTCACGACACACCAGGCAGACACTCACGACACATCAGTATGTGCTCTGGTACATGGGGTGCTGTGACGTAAGCGCTATTGCATGAGATAATGTTATGTGGTGCACTAGTACATGGGATGATGTTATGTGGTAAGCGGATAAACATAGGTCAAAATAAATAATGGAGAATTTAAAGAAAATAATACATAAATATTAGTACTTTAACTGTATGTAACGCATATTCAGCTTGGTTCATGGCGATGATAAGCGTGAATGGCTGACGTTATTTGTTTTGGAAATTGCTGTGTTTGTGCGTTTTTATGTTGTGAATTAATTGTTATATTTGTATGAATGTGTGCTTTTTTCAGGTTTAATGTTTAAGATGGACATTTCATTCGTATTATAAACATGAGTTTCGGCCGATCTGTCATTGAAATTTATCAAGAGTGAATTAATCCATTGAAAGGAAACGTAGAAGTTTAGGTTAAAAAATGTTTGAAGGAAAAATGGCGGAATGCATGATATAGACGACTTGGAACTGATACAAGTGTGTGTGTGTGTGTGTGTGTGGGGGGGGGGATATATATATATATATATATATATATATATATATATATATATATATATATATATATATATATATATATATATATATAAATATAAATATATATATATAATATATATATATATATATATATATATATATATATATATATTACTAGTTCGTGAAGGCATTCAGTATTTTGGAGGTAATTTGCAAACAAAATACTGCATTGCAAGGGACTTGTCAAATATACGTGGTCATAAGTAAACTTCGTTGGCTAGAACTTTATTTTTTTTTTTTATTCACTGTTTGCTTGTGTCCTGATAGTGGGTCATTGAGAAGAGAAAAGCACTCTCAGAGACTTCTTGCCCCTTGTGCCGTAGCACACTTTAGACCCTCTTGAAGCTACTTCACCAGGTTTTATGTTGGTTCCGATGAACACTGGGGAATGGAGGAATATGGATGATTTTCTGATGTTTCTTTGAGGTTCACTTTCCATTACTTCTAGTCTTGATAAGCAAAAATTTAAGTCTCAGGAAAATACTTTTTGTTTTGTTCTTAAAAGCAGCATTCCCATGGTGCCTGCTTATTTTTGAACTTCAAGAGAAGTCCTCTGGTTATTTATAGTAACTTTTAGGGATAAATTGCTTAAAGTCATGGCCCTGTATGTTTTTCCTTTGATTGAAGATGCTCTCGAGTCTGTACTTTTGAGTACGGCTTTTCCCCACTGCCCAAGCGGATTGTCCTTAAGTAATCTATGAGGGCGGATGTCACCTTGATAACCAGGCATTACTTGACCACTGAGGAAAAATGCGTTGTCCGCTGACCGAGAGAACAGCTGAGGTCTCCATGTGATATGAATTTGTTAACATGGTACTTCAGGACCGAGCTTGAGTCGAAACTGTTCACGATAGAACTTTGGCTGTATGAACAAATCGTCTGGTGAAAGCACATATAATCTTTGCAGTGGAAAGGTTGGCAACATCGTGCATGAGAGTAGTTCCCACAGAAGGAGTAACGAATCACCAGGACGTTTTATATTGTAAGTGTTTATCCATTAGTGTCACATACTTTTTTTCATTACAGGACTATACTAATTTTTATTTTTGTTTCAAAGTACTTTACGTCAAGTAATCTTTCCAATGGTTAGATCGCTTGCCTCTCTTGGCAAAATTTCCCGGCTGGAAATATGGTAGCGTCACGCTGCGATCTACCCAACTGTAAAGGGTACCTGACTTTGCACTCAAGTTAAGGAAAGCAAAAACAGCGAGGAGGGAATTAGTCATCCCGTCTAATAAAGCTGGACTTAGTATAGCGAAGTCTCTAATACTTCACTCCTATACTACCTTTACCGTTTTAAACCTCCAGCAGAAATATTTGTATTAGGTTGAGATTTCTATAACTAAACAGATCTGGCAGAAATATTTGTATTAGTTCGAGATTTCTATAACTAAACAGATCTCGCAGAAATATTTGTATTATAGTTTGAGATTTCTATAACTAAACAGATCTCGCAGAAATATTTGTATTATAGTTTGAGATTTCTATAACTAAACAGATCTCGCAGAAATATTTGTATTATAGTTTGAGATTTCTATAACTAAACAGATCTGGCAGAAATATTTGTATTAGGTTGAGATTTCTATAACTAAACAGATCTGGCAGAAATATTTGTATTAGGTTGAGATTTCTATAACTAAACAGATCTGGCAGAAATATTTGTATTAGGTTGAGATTTCTATAACTAAACAGATTGCTTGTCAGAAATATCTTTGATATTTTTGAGAATTCATCTGGCAGAAATATTTGTATTAGTTTGAGATTTCTATAACTAAACAGATCTGGCAGAAATATTTGTATTAGGTTGAGATTTCTATAACTAAACAGATCTGGCAGAAATATTTGTATTAGGTTGAGATTTCTATAACTAAACAGATCTGGCAGAAATATTTGTATTAGTTTGAGATTTCTATAACTAAACAGATCTGGCAGAAATATTTGTATTAGGTTGAGATTTCTATAACTAAACAGATCTGGCAGAAATATTTGTATTAGTTTGAGATTTCTATAACTAAAAACAGATCTGGCAGAAATATTTGTATTAGGTTGAGATTTCTATAACTAAACAGATCTGGCAGAAATATTTGTATTAGGTTGAGATTTCTATAACTAAACAGATCTGGCAGAAATATTTGTATTAGTTTGAGATTTCTATAACTAAACAGATCTGGCAGAAATATTTGTATTAGGTTGAGATTTCTATAACTAAACAGATCTGGCAGAAATATTTGTATTAGGTTGAGATTTCTATAACTAAACAGATCTGGCAGAAATATTTGTATTAGTTTGAGATTTCTATAACTAAACAGATCTGGCAGAAATATTTGTATTAGGTTGAGATTTCTATAACTAAACAGATCTGGCAGAAATATTTGTATTAGTTTGAGATTTCTATAACTAAACAGATCTGGCAGAAATATTTGTATTAGTTTGAGATTTCTATAACTAAACAGATCTGGCAGAAATATTTGTATTAGGTTGAGATTTCTATAACTAAACAGATCTGGCAGAAATATTTGTATTAGTTTGAGATTTCTATAACTAAACAGATCTGTCAGAAATATTTGTATTAGGTTGAGATTTCTATAACTAAACAGATCTGGCAGAAATATTTGTATTAGTTTGAGATTTCTATAACTAAACAGATCTGGCAGAAATATTTGTATTAGGTTGAGATTTCTATAACTAAACAGATCTGGCAGAAATATTTGTATTAGTTTGAGATTTCTATAACTAAACAGATCTGGCAGAAATATTTGTATTAGTTTGAGATTTCTATAACTAAACAGATCTGGCAGAAATATTTGTATTAGGTTGAGATTTCTATAACTAAACAGATCTGGCAGAAATATTTGTATTAGTTTGAGATTTCTATAACCAAACAGATCTGGCAGAAATATTTGTATTAGTTTGAGATTTCTATAACTAAACAGATCTCGCAGAAATATTTGTATTAGTTTGAGATTTCTATAACTAAACAGATCTGGCAGAAATATTTGTATTAGTTTGAGATTTCTATAACCAAACAGATCTGGCAGAAATATTTGTATTAGTTTGAGATTTCTATAACCAAACAGATCTGGCAGAAATATTTGTATTAGTTTGAGATTTCTATAACCAAACAGATCTGGCAGAAATATTTGTATTAGTTTGAGATTTCTATAACCAAACATATCTGGCAGAAATATTTGGATTAGTTTGAGATTTCTATAACCAAATCGATAAATTACATACATCGTTTCTTTTACAGTCTTGTTTTGGTTTTTTCTTCGACCTGATTGTATTTTGTACCTGACATGATCTTCCCTGATTTCATTGAAGGATGTTTGACAGACATTGTATATCTTCACTGCAGCTATCTAGAGGGTTTAGTTGGTCGAGTTGTTTCCTTTTTTTTTTTTTAAGTTCATTTCCGTGAATTTAATTCCTGTGCACAGTGCTCGTTGCAAGTGGTCTCTCTCCATACTGCATTGCTTCGAGTCTTTTGTTAAGTTGGTTAAAGTGAAGCCAATAAATAGCTAAATAAATAAGTATAGGTAAATAAGAAGCACTACTAAGAAAGAGGACACAACAGAAAATAAATATAAGTGATAGGCTTACCGGGAGTCGAACCGTGGACCATCCTAACGGGTCCATGTGATGCAGTGTTAACATGCCCTAATCGTAGAACAGACGTAGCGATAGTGGCTAAGACAAATGAGACACACAAGACACTTAGGCAACAGACAGTAAAGAGTAGTAGTAGCGCGCTTCTGAGAGCCAGAAGTGATATTACATATCTGGTGATGTGTTATAACTATTAATATCATCTGTCAAAAGTGACGGAGGGTGAATCTTTTTTATGGAGATGTGAACTTCATAGCACCCTGTTCCACCTTCACGAATATGGCGTCACGATTTTGCAGCATGACACACCACTACATATTTGCACAACAATTCGTGGTGTAATTCAAACTTAACGCACATACTGTCTGATCTTTGTTTTTCTTTGGTACTGGAATCAGTATTGCGTCTTTATATACCTATGGTACTATTCTTCTTTTCCAGCTGCAGTTTAGGATGGCCAGAAGCTTCTTTTTTGCCTTTGTGCCTAGGCCTGTTAACATTTCATTTGTTATTCCACCTGTTCCATGTTACTTCTTTTTCTTTGGCGCCCACATTGCCTCTTCCATTTCTTCCATCGTTAACTTTGCCATCATGTGCTCTTCTAGTGCAGGCTTTTTGTTGTCATGACTCCTTGTTCGTCAATAATGGCATTTTCCCAAATGGCTACATGCCTATCAGTCTACTTAGCTGTGCAGGAATACTGATGGAGCGCATAATTAATGCCCGACTGATGTGACATCTGGAAGAAAACCATCTCTTAGCCCCACAGCAAGCAGGATCCACTGAAGACCAGATCACATATATAGCTCAGAAAATTGAGGACGCCTTCCAAGAGGAAAAGCACACACTGGTTGTTTGGATGGACTTTGAAAAATCATTAAACAAAGTGTGGAAAGAGGAACTGAAAGTCAAGCTGCAAAGAAGTGAAGTGTGTGGGATAATGTACAAATGGATCAGCCACTACTTTGAAAATAGAATTGCCAGAGTACAACTACAGGAGCAGACGAATAAGAAGATGATATTGGAGCAGGGGGTTCCCCAAGGGTGAGTCCTGTCGCCCACGTTGTTCCTTGCGTACATAAATGACATATCAGAGAATATTCCAAGAAAAACTCACAATGCCTCCTTTGCAGACGACCTAGCACTGTGGATCTCTGAAGAATATATCACTACGGCAAGCATTCGGATGCAGCAAGCACTGACATCATTGGAGGAGTGCGCCAAAGCATGGCTAGTGAAGATAAATGAAGGGAAAACAACATACACAGTGTTTTCCGTCTCAAATAAACCATGAAGCTCCAAATTATTGCTAAATGGAAAAAGTCTACATCTGGATGAAAACCAAAACTACCTAGGCATTACCTTTGATCGTCGCTTGACTTGGAAAACCCAGATTGAAAGAAACAGGACAAGAGCAAGGCAGAGAGCGGCAATCATGAAAAAAACTTGCAGGCATTCGGCTAGAGAGCGGACGAGAGACTACTAAAGATGCTATACACTGGGCGAGTGAGACCAGTACTAGAATATGGCATTGCAGCAAGATCAACAGCAGTGTCACGAAATGGCTTAATTAAGAGTCTGTCTGAGTAAAGAGATAAGACACCAGTTTTGAGGAAAGTCTGAGAAGATAAATTAAGATGTGAATTAAAGTGACTGTGGAGGATGAGACTTATAGCTTCAAGGGTGAGAACCTAGATTGACTCTCCCTCGCCACTTGTGACTTGTTTTTATAGCTACTGTCTCACCACCTCTTGCTCCGATGGAGATAAGGTTACACTAATTTATATCCACAGACACAACTGTACAGTTAAAGAATACAGGTACAGTATAGTGAAAGACAAACTGATCCAGTGCACATTTTATAGTTTATTAAACAAACAAATCTTTACCACAACGAAAAACAACAATAACGTGCGAGGTCGCACAACCTGAAAAAAGAACAATCAATGAAAGACACAATTATCAAATCACCACGCTCTCTTCCACAACTACACGAAAACAACTAAGGTTAAATAAATATACCGGGGGGGGGGGGCTCTAAGTAAGAGCCACCACCACGTGAACTCTACTATTACTAACTAACTACACTGAGGAGTCCCACACACACCAGACTACTCTCCACTAGTTTTCTCTCTTACCCGTTTAACCAGTCAGATGAAGACTTATTAACTAAACTGTCTCAAAGGTGCTCCTACACAACTAACTTACACACCACTAAATCCTACTCCACTGAATTCTGCAGAACTAACTCAGATGCTTTCCTTCAAGTATTCTCTATCTAACTCTACAGTTCCTGGGGAAAAACAACTAACTCCACTCTCCCCCCTCTCCTTCAGTTCAGCTTCTTCCTGACGCTCTCGACCTCGTCTGAAGCTCAGATGCGTTACCCTTCGTCAGGTACCTCCTCCCATTAGCATTTAGAAAGGTATGATATATATATGCCTCTGGCTGTAGCTCAAGAAATGATGATGGCACTCAATTCTTCACACACACACGGCAATTTAAACCGCTTCGGATTTTGGCCTACTACTTTATTGTGGCAGTATGTAAACAATACCAGGCAACGTAGCCTGTTCTGTATTGGGCCGTAAGATCTAAGAGCTCCAATTTCTAGGCAATTCCGCCCTGAGGTATATGTTTCCTCACGTCAGGAGAATTCCTAATGCCTCTCCGTCGTGCAGACGTAACTAGGGCGCCCGTGACTTTGCGCGTACCCAGTTTTTCAATTACACTGATGTCTCTTGCCTCCCTCTCCGAGAAGGCAAAGTCCGTTGCAGGCTTATGGTTATCTACCACGCCGTGAATCGCCGTAAAATCAAAATAACAACATATATACACCAATTCACAAAATACATAATTAAAACACATTAACAACCAAAGATTTACCTACACCCCGTTATCCCATACCATAATAAAACTCCCCAAAATACAAGCTCTCATGCTCTACCCTATTTCTGCCCTCGGGTCAAACTTAACAGCTCACCCCTTCTCCTCTCTTTCACCGACAGCAGCTTGTCTCTTAAGCTTAACACAGACGCGGGCTGACCTGATTGCCTCTGAGGCCAACTCGTGATCTAGGCAGCTACACGTCACAACACTGCTTTGCTGTATCCCGATAAAATAACTTTTACTAAATAATTTCCCAGCTCTATTCTTATTTTAAAGGCAGCCCATGGAGGGTTATAAAAAATAGCACAATTATTTACACACAAATGTATACACAATGATATCATAATACTTAAACACCCTTCACCACCCGTATCCTTCAGCAACTAACTTAATTACCCATGGCCACTTTAGTTAAACAAAACTCCCGAGTTGATCCACTATTATCTTTCACAGTTATCATAACATAGTCTGGTACTTTCAATATATATTACACAGTACTACATCAGCCTTAGGTCCTAAATTCATATAGAGATATACCAAATAATAATACCACCAACTTTTTCTCACAGAACTACACTGGCTATACTTTGTATGATTACCATTTAAACTTACAATACACTGGCAGAAGTCAGGTAATTGATGGTAAACTACCGACTGAAAATAAAATTAAATCCCAGAAGAAAGCTTACTCTGACTTGCTAAAATCATTTAGCTAAATTCCTACACAACTTATTAAGTCTACGTACATACCCAGACTTTCAGAATCTTCACTAACCGGGCAGACTGAGTTTATGTCTGACACTATTCACGGCAATAATAATCCAGGACTTGTGAGCCCCGACTAATAATTTGGCCCTGTATATATAGTGCCAATATTCTGATGCAAGACAGACGCGGTGAGTCATAGCTCTAGAATTATCTCCCAAAAACCGCATCTACCCCACTTTGACGTAATCTAATGACTGCTACATAAATTAAAAATCGAAACCAATTGTCAGAGCTTCCCGTTAAGCATCATAACATTATCTTAACATCTGACGAATCGTTAATCGTCTTAATACTACCAATCCACAAGCGACGAAGAGTTATTCCAACTGCTGGAAAAGGGGGGGGGGGGGGGGGGGGGGGGGGGGGCGGGGGGGGGGTGTGGGGTGGGTGTGGGGTGGGGGGGGGGGGGGGGGGGGGGGGGGGGGGGGGGGGGGGGTGGGGGGGGGGGGGGGGTGGGTGGGGGTGAGGGGGGGGTGGGAGGGGGGGTTCGGGTGGGGGGGGGGGGGGGTGGGGGGGGGGGAATCAAAGAAAATAAATTCCCCACGAAGCCTGCTGCCCCCGCTGAAAAATGTACGCCATGTTACGTAAACTTATCTGACCGTCTATCAACTAGAATGACTCACTAGTCCACGCTACCACTCAGGTAGGGGTTTACAGATATGCCCGAAAAGAGACGGGTCGGTGGGGTTGATCCTACAATTATTAGAACCCTGACAAGAAATGAAAACATCAACAAATCCGAAAACCTGATAAAAATTAAAGAGAAAAGAAGCAACCTTAATAATAAAACAAGAACGGACGGGTTGAAAATAAAAATTAACAGTCACTTTGCCACAAGCAGCTGAATCAGGCTTTGATTAAATAAACAGAACCTACAACCAGCAATGAGAATCATAACGGGGAACATGAAGTCAACACCCATTGAAGAGTTGGAAAACATTACATACCTCCAGCCAATGAAGGATAGAAGAGATAGCAGAACCCAGCAACAAGTCGAGAAATTCAGGAGACTGACAGACCACCAAATGTACCAGAGAATAAATGAACGGGGAAGGGGAAGACTGAAGCGAAGCAACTTTGTTGAAACTGTCAAAACAAAGATGAGAGCAGACCCCATCAATGCAATAGCGACAGCTACGCCCATCTACACTGCACACAAGCTACCAGTTTGGAATCAACAGCGCTTCCTGAAATGATAGAAAACATTCCAAGTATTGAGAGAAAGAACAGCCAAAATGAAACTGAAATAAGAATCCTAACCACAAAATATATAGAGAAACATTACTCAAGAAACACTTGGATCATGATACACAGATGGATCAGCAATAAATGCAATAGGAGATGGAGGAGTCCTCCTGAGCTTAACCAATGGCACATTAAAAAAGCTGTCATTGGCAACAGGAAAATTCTCGAGTAACTTCAGAGCTGAGGCAGAAGCCTTAAAAACTGCAGCAGAAGTCCTAATGACAGAAGAAAACTCAGAGAGACTAGCTATCGTTTCAGATGCGCTATCAGTGATTGCAACGCTGAAGAATCAAAATAATGCCGACCTGGATGACTTAAGAGTAACACTTCACAAACTGTTCCAGCAATTCAAAAGAGTTGTAATACAGTTGATCTCTTCTCACTGCAACATCCCCAGAAATGTAGAGGCTGACAGATTGGCAAATGAAGGGGGAAAGCTACCTCCCACTTGACACGAGCATAACTTATGAAGAGGCCAAGAATTTTATCAAGCGCTGATATGCAAGGAGGCATATTTTAAGTCATCCTTTATGACCACCAGCTATACAGATGTAGAAGTGAACCTCTGTCTTTGATGCTAATTACACCCTTATTGACTCTTGGAATCATCCACACACTTCCAGTGATTCCCCCTGTGGTGAAACTTGTTGAGAACCCAGCATTGCTCACTAAGCTTGGAGAAGTCACTTGAGCCCCAGACTTGATTCTTTGGCTTTTTGACCTCCTTGACTGCATGCAGGAGGATCTCAATATGGACCCATTGATAGGCAGGGGGAACTGAGAAGTGGATCTGTGCAGGACGTGACAATTCTTTGGGAGAGCCCAGAACCACAGCACAGTATGTTAGCTCTGCATAGTTGAAGAGCCCCCTTGGATGGCGGGAAATGCGCAGTATGCCACGCGCTTCTTACTCTTAGCTTGGGATTAGATGCGACGATCCTTTAAATGTAAGCCAAGCAGGAGAAACTGGAGCTCATAACTTCAACTCAGCACATTTCGGAATGGCAGAAAAGCCACAGGAAACGCCTAGATCTACAGAGAAGATAATACCAAGGCGTCTTCAAATTGATATTGACTGCAAAAGAGCGAGAAGCTCAGCGGTCCTAGTTAAACAACAAAAACGTATCAAGCGCAGAAACAGGAGCAGGTAGGAAGCAGAACATCCAGGCCTTAATAATGATGCGTATTACCAGCTCAGCAGAAGTGAACAAGTGGTAACCTTCAGACTTCGCACAGGTCTCAACAGATTGGAATACATGTACCATCTATTCAACAAGTTAAAGATAGGAACTACTGATGAGTGTAACTGTGGCACTGATGTAATGACTGCTGAGTATCTACTTCAAAGGTGCCCAGCGTATGAGGAACAGAGAAAGCACATATGGTGACCACTTGTACCATTACTAGAAAAGCTCTACAGAGATGTCTACAGCCTGAAACTGAGAACTACTTTCTTTGAACATGTTCAAGTTGACGTCTGAGGGTGAACGAAGAAGGAGAAGAAGCTTACGCACATCAACATCTTTATATAACGGAACTACACTGCGTCCGAGCTGACAATTCATGCTTTCTCTCAACATCTTCTGATCCCTCGTGCACTATTCTTTTGTGAAATAACTCCCACTGTCTTCTCTCTATGTCGTGCTTTCTCCCTTTTCATCATTGTTGTCTGTTTACACAAAGTGTTCCGGCGTTATTCATTTGGTACTGTGGCTGGCGAAAGTTACAACCTCGTTTTAATTTTCGCAATAATTTCATTGCAGGTTGAATTCGTTTTATGACATTTACCACACCTCCCTCCACCCTTAAGTACCCCGGCGGGGATATTTTCTGGCGTTCTGAGGGGTAAAGATCAATATTAACATGTGCTAGTGTTACTGTACCATTAGACTAACTAGGATTGGAATTGTATTCTGTAGGTTTTATCCAGTTTGTCTTTAACACAACCTGGTTTTTTGTTTTGTTCGTCAATATAACAATAAGTTCCCGTAAGCCGGGGGTAGCGGCTGTGCGGAGATGGAAGTTTTATAACAACTAGTTATGGCGTGATAGAGGGTGGATAGAAAATTAGTTCCCGGAACTGGAGAATAGAACTGGTGAACTAAAGGTAGGAATAGCACAGGACACGTCAGGTAGTTAACCGCACAGCTCAAATGATAGCTGTAGAAGAGAACTGATAGATAAGTCACCTTCTCGCTAGACCTATTCTTTGCTCTAGGGGTGTTAGATTAGTCTAACATAGCAGCTCGAATCTATTCCCTACCAAGTTAAATTATTACTCGTCTTAACCGTAAATTAAATTGTAACCGAAAAGTTAAGAAATTCAATAACTGCTGTTTAAAATAAATCACTGCACTTTAATGATTACTAATATAAAATAGGTGCATAATAGGTACAAACACCTGTTTTGAAACTTCCTAGAGAAAGTTTTGTTATTGGAACTTGGAATGTACATACGCTATATGCGTGTGGAAAAGTCAGAGAACTAACACATGAACTTGTTAGATACTCTTGGGACATCCTGGGCCTAGCAGAAGTCAGATGGACAGGATTAGGTGAATCAATAACGGATGATGGTCACAAAATTTGGTTTAGTGGAGATGAGTTCAAACATCAGCATGGAGTAGGTTTTATTGTACATAAAGATAGATTGAACTCTGTCATCAGCTGCACCCAAGTAAATAGCAGGCCTATCACCATACGCATTGCAGCACATCCAAAGAACATCTCCATCATACAGGTATATGCCCCAACTACTGACTATGAGGGTGATGCAATTGATACATTTTATGAAAATCTGGATGAAACAATTAAGAAAATTCCAAAGAAAGATCTTCTCATCGTGCTAGGTGATTGGAATGCTAAAATAGGGCCAGATGCATACGGCCAGTGGGCTGGCACGGTGGGGAAATTTGGGACAGGAGAAACCAACGATCGAGGACTAAGGCTACTAGAATTTGCCAGCAACTATAAACTAACCCTTGCAAATACACTATTTCCTCATAAGTTATCAAGAAGAACAACGTGGCATGCCCCGAAAACTGAGATACATGGCCAAATTGATTTTATTCTTGTATCCAAAAGATTCAAGTCCAGTATTAATAAAGCCAAGACTAGGACTTTTCCTGGCGCCGACATTGGTAGTGATCATGACATGGTATTGATGACGCTCAAGCTTAAACTCAAAAAGAATTATAATCAAAACAGATGTTCTCAGTTAAGATTCAATTTAGACAAACTGAAAGATCCAGAAATCGCGGGAATCTTTGAGGCAACTGTTGGAGGAAAATTTGCAGCCCTCAACTTTCTGGAGGATGATATCAACTCAATCACAGAGAACATGAAAGACGTGCTCATTGAATCAGCAACAGAAATACTTGGTAAAAGAAAGAAAATAAACAAACCATGGGATACAGATGACATTCTGAAGTTATGTGATAACGGCGGAAAATGAAAAAGGTTAAGAAAGAGGTTCCTGAAGCAGCATGGCAATACAGTATGGTGAATAAAAATATTAGAAAGAAAATGAAACAGGCCAATAAAAAATGGGTAGCTGATCAATGTGAGTCCATTAATACGGGCTAAAAAAAGGTAACAGCAAGGCAGCTTTTGACACATTAAGAAGACTATCAAAACTCCAACAGCCCTGAGTAACTGTCATAGAAGATAGCAACGGAGCTTTGCTCAATGAAAGAACAGCTGTAATGAGAAGGTGGACATAATATTGTAAAGAATTATATAACTGTAAACTCGACACTGAATATAGCATATTAAATAACATTAAGTGTGACAACAGGGAACTCGGAAATGCAGCAATATTACGGGAAGAAGTGGAAGAGGCTATATGTTTGATGAAAGGAGGGAAGTCACCAGGTGTGGATAATATCCCAGCAGAGCTCTTGAAATATGGAGGACGAGATATACAAGTATTACAAATCATGACAACAATTTGCCAGAAAATATGGAGTACTAAATAATGGCCAAAAGAGTGGACGCAGTCATTAGTAATACCGCTTCCAAAGAAAGGAAATCTAAAAATGTGCAAGAATTACAGAACCATTAGCCTTATTAGTCATCCAAGTAAAGTGATGTTAAGGATACTTTTGAACAGAATAAAACAGAAATCAGAAGAAATCTTGTCCGAGGAACAGGCTGGCTTTAGACCAAAAAGAAGTACCTCAGAACAAATCTTCAATATTAGATTACTGATCGAAAAACATCTCCAGCATCAACGCGATTTATACCATAACTTCATCGATTTCACAAAAGCCTTCGATCGAGTCTGGCATGAAGGCTAATGGCAAATAATGAGAAAATTCAATTTTGATACCAACATCATAGATATCATTGAAGCACTATACAAGGACGCAAGCAGTGCTGTTTTTGCAAGCAATGACATTAGAGAATTTTTCAAAACAACTGTAGGAGTTCGTCAGGGATGTATCCTGTCCCCAGTGCTCTTGAATATATATCTAGAACATATTATGCAGGAGGCTCTCTACGATTATACAACAACCATATCGATTGGAGGCCGACCTGTTTGCAATCTACGTTTTGCTGATGATATCGATCTTATAGCTGGAACAGAATCAGAACTTCAAGACCTTACATCTACACTGGAGAAAGTAACAAGAACGTATGGGATGGAAATTAATATAGAAAAAAAGCAAGATATTGGTGAATAGCCATAAGAAACATGTTCCGACCAACATTACGTTAAATGGGCAAACGTTAGAAGAAGTTAACACCTTTAAATATCTCATCTCATCTCATAATCGGAACCTCTTCCTACCCCGTGAAACGAGGTGTAGAGGGGACCCAAGTGCACAAGGCCCATGGGCAGGACATGTAATCGAAGTGACTTGGCAAACAGGTGATTAGCCCATTGTGCCCCCTTTAAATATCTGGGGTCCACTATTTGTAGGGATGGAAGATCAAGTAAATAAATCAAGACAAGACTTGAGATGGCCTCAGCTGCCATGACAAGGCTGAATGTGATCTGGAAAAGTAACATCAGTTTTTCTGTGAAGATCAAATTATACAAATCACTTGTATTATCTATTCTCTTGTATGGGTGTGAGGGCTGGACACTCACTGCAGATATGGAGCGAAGGATTCAGGCTTTCGAGTATAAATGTTATAGAAGAATTTTGCGCATTTGCTATAAAGAGCACGGAACAAATGTCTATGTTAGAGAGAAAATAAACACCTATGCAGGCCACCAAGAACCACTTTTGTCAGTAGTGAAACGTCGAAAGCGCGCCTGGTTTGGGCATGTAACTCGTCATGACTCCCTTTCGAAAACGATCCTCCAGGGAACAGTCGAAGGTAAACGGAGAAGAGGAAGGCAAAGAAAATCCTGGGCTGATAACATCAAAGAATGGGCAGGGCACGGTTTTTCCACACTTGTACGCATTGCTGAGCTGCTGATGCTTCCACCATGGCACCCCTACGACCCATGACGGTTTACGGGTTGAGATGAGATGAATATATAATAAAAGATTTGCACCTTTGGTATATAATATTTCACACATACAAAAACTTTTGACAGAAAGAAAATAATGTCACTGTTAGTTCTTTTCATCATTTTGTGGTTTTGGCGTCTTACTTTGTATTTTCCCTATGAGTTAAACTTAACTTGCGTGGCAGGTGGTTGTAGTTGACTTCTCTCGGTCGTTTCATCTGGACATTGAAGACACTATGCTTATGCCAGGTAACAGACAGTTTTGGTCCACTGTTGACAGTGGACAGTTTCCAAGGAAAAACTGTGTTACGCTTCTCACTACCAGTTTGAACCCTCAGAACAGTGGTACTACGAATCGGCAACTGGGTTTTGAGCTTCGATGTAACAGATGCTCACAATGGCGGTTACTTATGACTTCTCTTCAGTTATCTGATTCGTTTGAGGCTTATTACTTCTTGCAATAAGAGGCAGCCATCTGGATAACCTCTCAGCTCTAACAGATCTTGAAATGATTTCGGGGAGTGCGGGGTTTACTTTACTTATGTTTGAATATCGCCCTTATGATACCCTGTTCAACCAGTTGGTTATAATTAGGGTATATTTTGCAATTCCTGTCTTATAAGCTAAGTTGATGTTAGTCCTGAAAAGGACCCTTAGCAACTGCTGTCTGACGTCGTTTGCCCATTCATTATATATAGTGGCCTTTTGATTCCATGTGTGTACTTGCTTTGCTCTGTTTATGCTTATTTGTGTTATTTCCCTGTTGTGTCGTCTTTCCTATCTTTATATGTTGTAGGGTTTTGTAGATAATTGTTGGTAGAAGGTCCTCTAGTATTTCCTTCAATGACTTTTCACTTTGCTGTTGGTTGTATCTCTCTGTTGTTTTGTTTCCAATGCCAGTGATGATCTGTCTTTCTACTTCGGTTCTTTTAAGGATCTCTTAATTGTCGGATTTTAATTCTGCCAACGTTGCGATGTCCTCTTGTATTTGCTGCTGTACTATTTTCGTGTCGAGTGACACTTGTTTTGCACTTTCGACGCTACCCGTGTTTTCATCGCATCTGTCAGTTGAGGTTCGGTTGATGTCTGGCTGACGGTTTTCTCTTTCTTTTTGTAGTTTTTGTTTCAGATCTCTCACCTCTGACCTAAGCTGCTGACTTGTTCAGATAGGCTGTATTCGCGTTTATGACATAGTGTGCTTGCCGCCACTCTGTGCTTTGCCTTTTGGTACGAAACTCCTTTTGAATTGGACACTGTAATTATTTGCCTTGTTTGCTGGTATTTGGGGCACCCACGGTATCTTGCTCCGTGATTTTCGAGGCAGTTGGCACATCTATTTTCTACACGTGTTCTTTGTGTGTAAAAATTTCCCGGCACTTCGAACATTGCATCACTGGCGGGATGTAGGCATGCATTCTTTGTTCTGAAAAGTAATACTTTCCGGAGCTGTTGCCCCTTGTGAAGTCACTATTATCAAGCTGGTGTCTTCTTTGTTCCAGGATTTTAACCTTTCGGTGTGTGTGATTCTGGCCAGAGGATTTTCGGCCTGAATGCAGCTTATGATCTCTGCATCTGACAGGCTGGTGTCGATCCATTTAATTACTACCGTCTTGATGTCTCTGTGGATTTCCGCTTGGATTTTGATCCGGTATTGTAACTGAAATTCTTTAGGCCCGGATACTAGAGCAGCCATCAGCGATTTAGTCTTGTCCGTAACATTCAGGGCAAGTATCACTCCCTGTTGGTGCCTTCTGATACTTACTATGCTTCTTTTGCCTACTACACCCCCCAGGACATTGATTACTTTGTCGTCTGGGAGTGCCCTGAGGGTGGCCTCTCCTCCAGACAACTGCGTAATTTTAATTTTGCGGTCTTGTTCCACCTCCTTGGGAGTTCTTTTCTGTAGTCCGCCTGAGCGGCATCTCCCATCTGCCACCACTGGCCGTGCATCTGTTTTTCGGCTCGGTACACTGTCCTCGTCTGTCTGCTCTCGATTCTGTGTGGCATTCTGGGTCGTTCATGTTGTGGTCTTCTTTTTTTTTGCATTTAGACCTTCGGCTTGTCGCGATTTTCGCAGCTACTTTAGACGGTGAGCTTGGTTTCTCAGGCTCAGGTTCCTGATTGTTTTCTATACTCTCTACCGTCATCGGAGTTTGGAGCAGCTTCCCTGAAGTAGACACAGCTGTCGATTAGGTATCGTATGGTGGTGGCGACATGGCCCTCATCTTATCTTTTGCTTCCCGAATCCGTTGGAGCTATCTCATAATGTTCACTTCGATGTCTGCAATGTCGGGGATTTCTTCTATTACGTCAGAGACGTTTGCTTCTGTCCCTTCTTTCGCCTCGTCAGGGGTCGGGTTATTCAGGATCTCTGGTAGGCTATTACCCGTCTCTGTTAACTCCGTCGTGGTGTCAAGAGTTTTACTGGTCGGCTTGTTTGGTATCCCGTTTCCAGGATTAGGAGATGCTGGTATGTATTCAGCGCTGGTGGGCTAGTGTACACTTTCCGCTTCTTGGCGTGTGGTTTAGATCGGACCATTTTTACTATATTGCGATGTTGTTGATATCGAATGTGACAAGAAAACGATGAAAAAAAAAGCATATGCGAAAAGCGGGATCTGCAGACTGGGTCTGAGGCGACTTCTTTATATACCCATCTCAGGTCTACCCTTTTCTCCGAACGTCCAATCATTCCGTTCCTTTTCTTCTTGAAAACATTCGTGGGATTTCAAGGCTGTTATGCGAATTTGTGCTAGTTTAGCGACAAAGTCATAATTACCTCCTCAGTTATCAAAAATAATGCTCTCCCATTGCCATAATTACACGAATTAGTAGTTTCTGCACAAATCTCAAATAAAATTATTCAGTTCGGGGCATTAATTATAAAAATGTCGCAGAATTTATGTTATAGAAATTCTTTACGATTTCCCGTGTGTATCTGGCCGTATCGTGACAGTGGCGATGCGCCATTTTTTTAACTCGGGGAATTAGTCAAATCTTGGTGCCACCCACTTCTTTTATTCATCCTACTTTGCTTAGACATTTATTTTCTTCATATTCTTGAATACTGCGTTACCTCTTCTTCTCTCTCTTTCCCTCCCCACCACTTATCCCTACCCTTATTTCTAAGTCGCACTTTCTGTCTGATGTTGTTAGTGTCCAGGTAACATAAACCACACTCAGGCTAAATTGCAACAACATCGATCTAATGTGAAGTCATCGTTCCGTGCCTTCATTGCCGTCATAAAATATACAACCAGACGATATTTTAACAGCTCCGCCTCTTGTTAATGTGTTGTGATTTTATTGCCAGATATTTTCTCCCCACTATCCTAGCAAGACCACACCCGCGCCTTCTGTTTTTCTTCAACTATGTTTGTTATTAAGGGTATTTATATTCTGTTTGCTGCAACTATATTGGTAATTGTGGGTATTTATATAATTTATGCGTGTCTATCTTTGCTGTTATTCTCCGTAATCACGTGTTGTTATCCTTGACATTAGCATATATGATTAAAAAAAAAAAACAACAACACACAACGAAATTGTATGTTCCTCACAATGTTGTTAGGAGGTACTCTGTATCTCAGAGGTTGTAGAAATGCTAGCAGGGGTTGGCAACCGGTCAGTCTTGATCTACCGGTAGATTCCAGTGAATAATTGGGTAGATCTCTACGGTGATCGGAAAAGGGGGAGAATTTTAAACCTAGGGGAATTTCGGATTAGTCCCCTTCCACCGCTACTTAAAAAACCAGCTGTCCTCAGGTTTAGAGGTACTTTCACTGCATTCCTAGTAACGACCTGCAAGTTAGCTTATTAAAATTCACTTAATTCATGACCCACATACGTTTGAACGCCATCTTTTGTTGAAGTGAATTTAACATTCGGCAACATATTTAGTTTTCATTTTCCACCGCTGTCGATTGGATTGCATGGAGCGTGATGCAGTGACAGTTTCATATTGGCAGGAGCTGGTGTGGATCTACTGTCTTGGTCATTCAGGGGTACACGGTAATGAGAGAGCTGACAGACTAGCACCAATAGAACCCACAGTTGGGGACACAGCATATGGATAAGGGAGAGATACTGAGAACAATTAATGATCGCCTGTTAGAGAATGACACTGCAATAGATGAATCATCAAGGTTAAGACTGTTGGAATTTGACATCAATCGTAAAGCTAGCAGAGATGGACGTATGAGAGGATGCATCCGTCATGTATACAACCAGCGAGCTACAGGAGCAATTAGCAGTAACACTCTTCGACATATACTGAGGGAGACGAGTTCCCTTGCATTTATTAGGGATATTCTGTCCCGCCACCCTGAACCGCAGATACATGTCATAGCTTGCCAGAGTTCTATTCGTGTTTGCGGTTTTGAAGTACACACTCTTGATTCAGGTTTGTCAGTTTCATTCTGTGTTTGGAAGTTCTGACAAAAATGAGATATAAATAACGTTTAAACATTGTTTAAAAGATGTTAGGGTGCAGAACTTTAGACGTTTCATACGATTAATCAGACCATTAAATCGGTGCATTGTTTTACATGTTGTCGCGTTCCGGCATAGCGTTTAAAAAAAGGTCTGATTGAGCGGGCTGCTAGAGTCAATAAATCAATAAATCGATGAGGAAACGACGAAGCCTATCGCTACTACCCAGCCGAATGTTAATTGGTACATCGTCCTATGTCCACAGGCACTGGAGACAAAGCGTTATTCCTCCATTCCGCTCCAATGTGCTACCTTTTTCTCACTGGCTCATTGGCTCAGAACTTTTATTTTGGTATCGTAATACTGTACTGTTTTCGGTGTTCGTTTTCAAGAATACTTTCTAGCCAATAGTTATGAAGTTGTTATGTTTGTTGGTTACCTATATTTCTAGAGGTACATGTCAGAATAAACAGAAGGTTCTCCCGCCCCATTATTCATGGTTTTGAATCTTGCCTTAGGTGGTTTAACCCCATTTACTTTCCGTGGGCTGTGGGGCACATGTCTTCGCTAAATGTTCGTTCTGTTATGGTCCTTGGCTGTTCTTTCTTCATTTGTGTGTGTTTTTATTTTTATTTTTTAAAATTTCACTTCATGCGCCACTGGCTTATTCTAATTGAACTCTGGTATCGCGGTTTTGGTAGGAAAAGCTCCTAAATGTTGTCTGTGTTAACATATGATTGGAAACATTGATAGAGTCTGCAGAGTTGGAAGAAAGTCATATTTGCACTTGTATTTGCCTAGTGTGACGAAAATTAGATGTAAGAAACATGGGCATTGTCTGCGTTAGTATTTGCTGACACGGCAGAAAATTAGATGTAAGAAACATGGGCATTGTCTGCGTTAGTATTTGTTTATTAGTCGTAAAGACCTAAGGGTCTTTTATGTTTGGACATGCGCCTTAATATAACCGACTAGGTTGAACGGGACGCGCCTCGCCAAAACGAGGCAAAACGTTATAAAAATATTTGTCTATTCGGAAGAAAATTAGAATAAACAGGAGCATTTTTTTGGGATGGTTTTTGTCCAGTCAGAAGAAAATTACATTTAAAAAAACCTAGGCTTGGTTTCCAGCATCTGAAGAATAGTGGATATAAAGATGTTGTTATCCACACTCTTGCGTAACTGCCTGGCAGAATCATCCCCGAGAACACGGCTCAGCTGGGCACATTGAGGCTATGCCTCATTAGTGTGAGTTATGATCTCTGACTAATCCCCACACCCTTGTCATGACCTCTGGTGTCGCTATCGGTCTTGATGTGACCTCGGCAGGTAACTTTCTTTCTTATTCCTCAAGAGTATGGCGGCATGTTCACCTTGGGTCAGAGTTGAAACCAGCGGGGTCTTTGACCTTTTTTTGACGTCTGTCCACTACCACAGCGCTAATTAAAGACCGCAACAGAAAATGACACATGTATGTATGGACACACTGAATGTCGTAGTTACAACTTTTTGACAGCATTATTTTCTCCCCAAACATTTAACACACGAAACGAAACCAGACATGCGCCCTAATATAACCGATGGACCATATGTCTAGGTTAGGGTTCCCATAATGTTTTGTTCAAAAACCGGGACATTTTCAAATTTTTACCTAAAAAACCCGGGACATTTTGTAAAAAAACGGGACATGTTAAAAATTAAGGTAAAGCACAAATAAATCTATTATATATTATATGTTGCACTTAAAATAAGATACTGGTATAAAAATACACACATTAACTAACACAACTTCCACTTTAAAAAAGAATTCTAAATTACAAACATACTTAATTAGAAAAATCGCACCTTTAAAAAATACACAATAGTCAAGTTTATATTTCAGATTCATCAGAATATTTATCAGATTTATGGGCCTGTTCAAGAAGTTTTTTTTTTCTTCTGATATTTGGACATAGAACTCAGCACAAGAGAAATCCTTAAAATTGGTCTTTATAACGGATAAAGCTTTCACTGTCTCAATTTTAAGTCTGTTTTTTTTTTCGTCTGTCCAAAGCGCATTTATTAATGAAAAAATACGTTCAACAGCTGCATTGGATCCTGGCAGTGCCAAACAAAAATTAACTAGGCATTTCAGGTTCTCAGCATTTATATCCTGCTTTGTAAAATGAGCGAACATCTCACACCATTTTTCACTGACACTTTGATCCTTCAGTTCACTCCACACATCAAATGTGCGTTCACAATATTTTTTCACACATGCAAACTCATCAAATAAGTCCTCTTCATTCACAGTAAAATTTGGTGACACTGTCTTCGTGAATATGTAGCTTTCTTGGATGTTATTCCAAGTCACAGATTCCTTTCCCTTCAAATTGATCCAATCCATAGACTGAAGAGGCGTAAGAAATGGTGTATACCACTCCTGAATATATTCAATGCAGGTGTCATAGAAATCTACTGCATAGCTTTGAAACTTTTCAACTGTTATGTGTCCTTCTTTTTCTAATTCTTGCAACTGATTTCTCACAGTAGTAGTAAGAAACTTTTCTGCCTTCCTGTAGTTAAATCATTTGGTAGATGCTCACTGAACACTGTTTTGGTCGACTTTCGAATTTTTGTTCGAGATCCAAACCGAGGGTCCACTGTAACCGGAAATTGATAAAGTAACACTACTAAAACACGGAATAAAATCTGTTACCCAAAGATTTTTTTTTTAGGAAGGACCCTTAAAAAGCGGGACATTTGGAATAAATTCGGGACACCGGGACATTTTATAAAAAAACGGGACTGTCCCGGGAAAAACGGGACGAATGGGAACCCTAGTCTAGGTTCAACGTGGCGTGCCTCGCTAAAATGGGGTAAGACTCTATTTAAAAAATAAAAGAGAGCCTCGTCAGTGTGGGATTCCTCGTGAATTAGAGTACAGAGGAAGTCCGATTATGCGAATTAGTTCGTGATAAAGAGATGTTCTGATAATCAAAATTTCTGATAATTGGAATAAGGAAACATCCATTTTATGCAGTATAAAAAAATATTAATTAGTGCACACTTTAAAGATATGATTGAAAATTTCATTTCAGCGATGAACTTTCAGCATTTACTCTTTTAGCCGACAATTTCTCACCGTGACTAAACTGACTACTATAACTGTGAACAGACTGGAACTGACTGGAATAGCAACTGCGGGGTCTGACGCGGCGAAGGCTGATTAATTCACAAACCGTGCCCACGTTCTTTTGTTTTGGCGACTCGATTAATTGGCAGTTCGGATAATCGGGATTAGGTCAATGGGAGTTCTACTGTACTTGTGTTATTATTGTTTTAGTTGCTTTGATTGTTGTTTTTATTGTCTCATTCAGGTAAGAGGAGTCAGTGTTCTGAGTGTACATGCATTGTCTCATTCAGGTAAGAGGAGTCAGTTTTCCGAGTGTACATGCAGTATTGAGCATTCAGTAATTTTCATGAATAATTTCTGGCGTCATTGTCCATGACAGACGACACAATGTAGGTCTTTGTGTTTTCTGAAGAATAGTTCTTATTGTTTTTGGCTTATAATCTCAGCTTGTCTATGTAGGCTTTGCAGATCTCAGTGTTAAACTGTGTTCGCTTGTTGTTTCCAGCAGTGCTTAATGAAGCACGCTGAGAATATTTATTTGGAAATTTTATTTCATTTCATTTTTTCCTTCCCATAAGGAAAAGAAAACACGGAGAAGAGAGGAAGAGACAGACAAGAAGAGGATAAAGAAAACATAAAACGATTTTGAACGGATATCACAGGGCAAGATATGTACATACAGGCAGGCATACCTCGGGGATATTGCGGGTTCGGTTCCAGACCACCGCAATAAAGCCTATATCGCAATAAAGCGGGTCACACCCATTTTTTTGGCTTCCCAGTGCAGATAAAAGCCTAAAATCATGTTTACACTATGTCTATTAAGTGTGCAATAGCGCTAGGTCTAAAAAAAAAACAATGTACTGTAAAATTAATAATACTTTATTGCTAAAAATAAAAATGCTAATCTGCATCATCTGAGCCTTCAGCGAATCGTAATCTTTTTGCTGGTGGCGAGCAAAATCTGTCGGAATAAGAAGGAACGTTTTAATAAATAAACATGAATAATTTGAAAAAAAATCGCAAAATCGTAATAAAGCGAAGCGCAATAAATCGAGGTATTCCTATATATATATATATATATATATATATATATATATATATATATATATATATATATATATATATATATATATATATATATATATATATATATATATATATATATATATATCCAATACCATAATTCCCGCCGTAAGGTACTTCGGTCGGTCGTTCTGTCACACTTTGCACACCGTCATTTGCGCACGGTTTCTATTTTCGAGAGAGTGCATTTACTTTCGAGCACAACTGTGTTTGAAAGTTAGACAATAATTGTAATGTTTCCCCATATATGTACTCTCGCGAAAATAGCAAAGTGTGACGGTGTGCAATTAAATCAACAGACAATCAAGATACTCTTCTGTCCAGTTTCATTCGGGAAACGGATTTAACTCATCATTTTTCTTAAAAATGACCTTAAAATGTAAGTTTTTTTATTGTTTCTTCAAGACAAAATTTTAATTTAAAGTATTGCAGGCTTATTGTTATGGATCAAAATGATAAGATGGCTAAAAGGAAGAGACGATCTCGTCATTCACAGCGAGCAAGCGAGACTGTAGGAGAAGCAGCAATGTAATACGTGTGACAGAAACAACACACTATAATTAAAAACCTGGCTCATTGTGGGTCCTATCCGTCGCCGCTTATTCTTGTCATCTATTCAGAGTTCATCAAAAATACATTGGTTAATTTAAAAAAAAAAAAACCACACAGACACACAGAAAGTAGATGGCGTTTTTACTCTTTTGCACTTTAGGACGAGCCGCCGTCGATTTTATATTGCACATGAGGTCAATCTCCTCTCACATTGTTAGTTCTCTCCCTCACTTATCTCTCTCTATGGGCGTCTACATTCGGTATGCATCACACGCGCTCACAAAAGCGCGCGCGCCCATACTAAAACCACAGTCCAGCGTAAGTCGGACTTCATTCGGGAAACCTCTCACTGTTAGTGTATTGTACTTCAGCAAGTAAGCGTGTGCTTAGAGCGCTTGCCTGTCTATGTAAAGTTACCTGGTTCGAAACCTAGTTGCGTCACGTTTGTCCGCCCAGCTTTAAATGGATACCTGATTCTATTGTTAAGTTAAGGAAGGCAAAGCCAGCGGGGAAGAGAACTGACCACCAAGGCTGAAACCTAGTATAGTGGTCTCCAACACTTCTCTCCTGTACTTCACAGGGAAAAAAGGGGAAGTAGCCTTGCATTTCCAAGTTTTGCGGTGGAGAAGATATAGTATTTCAACCTAAACAAACGGTCCGTCGGTTATATCAGGATGCATGTCCAGATATAAAAAAATGCTGATAGCATAGTTGTGTATCAGATCATTACTTTGTCAGAACAGTGGTGTGACAAAACGTCTGAACATGCTCTTTTGTGTGATCTCTCACACCTTCAGCCCTCCGGCAGTATCCTTTCTTTTTCTTCATTTTTCTCACTCATCGCTTTTATTTGGCATAAATCATGCCTTTGTATTTTCACTATTTTGCTCTATGATGGACATAGCATAGTGAAGTCTCTAACACGCCACTCCCCTATGGCAGTAATTGCTACGGGAGTAATGCGTATCTTATTGTTTACCACTCCTCAGACGTATTTACGCTTCGCAAGGTTTGGTGACCCGGCCGGCGATAATATTTTATCACAAAATCGATCTGTCCATCCTTTCAAGAGACGGGGCTTGGTTATCTAAGGAAGTTGAATAGAACCAGATTTGTTTGGCGAAACACACGATAACCCGTGCACGAGGCGGAACTTATGATATAATCGCTTCCGGTCCTTGATTAAAAAGTAATCATGGATTTATTACATTTTAGCCAATATGAGTCTACAAATGTGTTGGTGAGAGTGTATGAAAGACATCAGATGTCCATATATGGTAGTACGTGACCTTTGTAGGTACGCACCTTATTTCACGTGGGACTATTTTGAAATATCACACCCTATCTGCATGATTTGAAATGATTGGATCTTTCTGATTAGATTCATAACATCACTGGAGGGAATATAGGCTGACAATTTCACAGTTTTATTTCTCTGTGATTTGCACGCTCGCCAAGACAACATCAGACCTCGCCACAGTGAAAACTAGATTCATAATTCCTAATTGTTATCCGGACCTTTTATTGGAGAACCAGATAAGACTTATAAAGCACAGGAAATCTCTTTCAAATTTTAATAAGGAACACTGGAACTAGGAAATTGAAGAAACACGGAGTCAGAAGGGGCAATCTATTGTAAAATTAAAAGAAATCCCAGACACGTGTTGTAAGAGAACGATTCGTCTCTTTTATTCATCTGTGCGACAAGTCTGTAGCCAGGATTGGCGTAAGTTGTGATTTACTTTTCAAATTTTATTACTAACATATATATGTATATATTACCATGTGAATTTTATTGTGTGAACCTCGCTATTAGATGTCAAAGTCATTTGAGGCTGGCAACCTCAGCGTATAGAATGATGATTCATGAACCACCACTGCACAGGCTGGCGATTGCTTTATTGATAGTTTCGTAAAGAGAACTAAAAGCATAAAGTAGTTCCAAGTTCCCCGTGGAGCACGGAGGGAGAGATGAAAAGAAATGATGTACATTCTAAGAAAAAGATTTAAATTTTCAAAGCCGTTTATATGTCCCTGTAAACATATTCACTTTGAAATTAATGTAAGGTTTCACGCTTTAAACCAGCGTAAATGTCCATGTGAAAATATTCATTTTAATTAACAGAAGTTTCAAACTTTTCCACAAGTGTAAATGTAAATGAAACATGAATGAATTTATATTGTGAACACTTTTTAAACAGTGGAGATGTAAATGTAAAACATATTATATCTGTACGTTTAGCCTTTTCATTTAAATGTAATTTAAAGGTAAAGCTATTCTGTTTAAATGTAAAGGAAGTTTTATCCCGAGGGATTAAATTTAATTCTCATCGAGGGTAAACTCTGAGTTAAGTGGGATGGTGAAATAGAAGAGGAGGAACCCATAACTGTGTGTCGGAGAACGCCATACTCAGAAGAGCGTTCTTTTCTATTCTATCATAGTTATTTGTGGTGCCAGCAGAACGTACTATTTTTGGAACAAGACGGGAGACCAAAAGACGCAGCAATAGTGAACGCAGTCAGCGACTCATAGCTTGACTGCCTGCGTCAGGACCAGCGAACCAGAGCTGGTCAAGACCGCACTCCACCTCCACGTGGTGGTCCTGGAAACAGTCTGCAGCAGTGCAGTGTGGCTGAGCGAGTGTGGATCGCAATGGGAAGGCAAACCCGGTCCTAAAAAATGCCGTGCAGAAGTCGGATGTGTCGACCGAAAGGTGCAGATATCACAGCTTAGGCGTAAACAGACACAACGCAACCACCGTCCTTTTCAGGACGAACGAGGAAGAAGAAGAAGAAGAAGGAACAAGACGGGATCAGTGGCCTACGCTTTAAGACAAAGGACGCACGGTGTAGACTTTCCTTGAAGTTTCTGGGAGACGAGTTACACCCGACAACCTTGGCCAGAGACGAGTGATCAGTGTGAAAAGACAGAACCGTCATTGGCAGCTAAGTTCAAACATGTGCTGTCACTTGAACTTCTTAACCCTTTTCGCAATCCCCAAATACGAGGATGATATCTTTTTCTTTATCCATAACTATTCAAATTATTTTCAAACTGTTACAACTAAAGTGATTATTAATTTTTGTTATTTGTAATGTTACAAATTTAACTTCGTTTTGATCATTTTAAAGTTACTGCATGTTTTTCTCAGTCAATTACTACACACATTTTAAACAGAGCTATACTTGAATAATAGAATTCCACTGTGCAAATCTTTGGTGGGGGCTTAAACGAGCTGATAAATAAGTGTTTAAATTCTTCACAAAAGTGGTCGGCAGGTTACAGAATTAACGTGCTCAGCGACAGCCAACATTGTTTTCGCTTACCTGAATTTCTTGTGAAGACTCCCATGTGATAGAAGCTTTACTACTCTTCAGTCTACATTTCTGCCAAGAGTAATCTTGTGTACAAATAGACTCCATTGAAGCCTATATTAGATACTCTTGAGTTTTGGCCATTGCTGGACCACTACAGCAAAGCAGAGGAGGCAATACCGTCACAAGTGGTAATGTAAGTGCAGTCACAGTCTAATTGGGTTAGAGCACCGTTCAGCTTGGACAGGTTCATCGGTTATATTAGGGCGCATATCCTAAAAAAGACCATGTGATCTGGTTTAGGAGATGAAGTAGACTTCAGTTCGGGTGTACATAATGAGGAAACAAAGATTAAGGCCACACATTACTTATCGAGAATAAAATACCATTGTTCCTAGATATAGCAAACCCAGTATCTCTCAAACTTTAGCTATGAGCCTACCTTCTTCTGCTTCAAGTACTGTGCTCGCTGGCATAGGTGATCACGTCTCACCACAACTCCCTGTCCCAAATGCTGTTTATCAGTTCTGTTGTCAAATTCTTCCCAAGCCACAATGTTAAACTACCCAGTATCTTTTATCTGTGTCGTCCTGTCTCTTTTTCCTTCAATTTTTCCGATTGTTACAATATACTCCAGTTTTCCTATTGTTACAATATATTCCAGTTTTCCGATTGTTACAATATATTCCAGTTTTCCGATTGTTACAATATATTCCAGTTTTCCGATTGTTACAATATATTCCAGTTTTCCGATTGTTACAATATATTCCAGTTTTCCGATTGTTACAATATATTCCAGTTTTCCGATTGTTACAATATATTCCAGTTTTCCGATTGTTACAATATACTCCAGTTTTCCGATTGTTACAATATACTCCAGTTTTCCGATTGTTACAAGATACTCCAGTTTTCCGATTGTTACAATATACTCCAGTTTTCCGATTGTTACAATATACTCCAGTTTTCCTATTGTTACATTATATTCCAGTTTTCCGATTGTTACAATATACTCCAGTTTTCCGATTGTTACAATATACTCCAGTTTTCCGATTGTTACAGTATATTCCAGTTTTCCGATTGTTACAATATATTCCAGTTTTCCGATTGTTACAATATACTCCAGTTTTCCGATTGTTACAATATACTCCAGTTTTCCGATTGTTACAATATACTCCAGTTTTCCGATTGTTACAATATATTCCAGTTGTCCCCCTTCTCGTGACATGCCCAAAGATAGTGGACTTCTCTCTAACATGTGTAATAAGCGTCCTTTGTGTACTGGTTTCTATCAGGACACCCTCATTACTCCTGATAGTTTTTCATGATAATCTTACCATTCTTCTGTAAAACCACACTCCTGTGGCCTCTAGGGAATTTCATGTTTGTTTGTCGATTGTCCATGACTCACTTCTATATGACAGTATTGGCTCTATATAGCACTGAAGAACTGTCTTCCTTACTTCCATTGCTGTACGCCTACCACCTTTAGTGCTTTACCATATTCTTTTATTACGTGGACTGTTGCTTGTCATGGGGAGGGAAAAGAAAAATGATGGCACTGTAGATAATCGCTCCCTCAGGCATGTCGTAAGAGGCAACTAAGATGAGGTTTGTATGAGGCTGGCAACACCATCATGTTGAAGAAAATGCTACAGAAACCACAGCTACAACAGCATGTGAATGCTTGGATGTAGGCTTCCTGGGGACCGGCTGCAGTGGGGACTCTATACTCTATAAGGAGCGAAGATGATGATGATTATGTAGATCAGGGGTTTTCAATCTTTGTTTTGCTGATGGCCTCCTTCTGAGCCTCATTTATCTCCTGTGGCCCCCTCATAATCCCTGTTAGCTGGAAAAAGGTACTTTACTATCTTACTGTGGCTCCCTCATAATCGCTGTTAGCTGGAAAAAGGTACTTTACTATCTTACTGTGGCTCCCTCATAATCGCTGTTAGCTGGAAAAAGGTACTTTACTATCTTACTGTGGCTCCCTCATAATCGCTGTTAGCTGGAAAAAGGTACTTTACTATCTTACTGTGGCCCCCCTCATAATCGCTGTTAGCTGGAAAAAGGTACTTTACTATTTTACTGTGCCCACTCATAATCGCTGTTAGCTGGAAAAAGGTACTTTACTATCTTACTGTGGCTCCCTCATAATCGCTGTTAGCTGGAAATAGGTACTTTACTATCTTACTGTGGCTCCCTCATAATCGCTGTTAGCTGGAAAAAGGTACTTTACTATCTTACTGTGGCTCCCTCATAATCGCTGTTAGCTGGAAAAAGGTACTTTACTATCTTACTGTGGCCCCCCTCATAATCGCTGTTAGCTGGAAAAAGGTACTTTACTATTTTACTGTGCCCACTCATAATCGCTGTTAGCTGGAAAAAGGTACTTTACTATCTTACTGTGGCCCCCTCATAATCGCTGTTAGCTGGAAAAAGGTACATTACTATCTTACTGTGGCTCCCTAGAAATATGGCAATGCCCCCCTTTTTTTGGGGGGGGGGGGGGGAGCATATGGCCCGCGTTGAGAACCATTAATGTAGACAATCATCAGCTCTACGTAGACTTGAAGCGTTGCATCTCTCCGTCAGCCATGTTTTCTAAAACATGAGATGTGTAGGATGGAAGAACAAGCTGTGAGGGTAGTTTTGCATCTTCACGCTAATGGTGCACGCGTGATATATGGCTCACCCAGGGCTGAAATCCGGAAGCGTGAGGCACTCTTCTGAGATTTGTTTTGTTAATATTTGTTGTTGTTGTTGTTGACAATTTGCCCCGGCGAATACTTTTGTCCTTGAAGAATTTCCCAAGGGAAAAATAAGATGAATTTATGTAGCTAAGACTGAGAGATGGGGAATTTACCGAGCGAAAACTGTTCTGCCAATTTTTTCCCTACGCAGAAGTTGCCAGATATGGCATGATTTAAACGCTGAAACCGAAAGCTGGGAGCAGGTAAAGCAGTGCAGTTGTTTTGCAAAAAAAAAATCTGAAATATTTGGAAAAGGATTATTCACTTTGTGGGGCTTTTATAGCAGGGGCGATAAATGTGTCTGGAGTGGATAATTGAGGGAGGGATTTGGCTGTGTGACGTCACCGTGGAGCTTTTGTGCTTTCCCTGTGATCTGTGTAGCCTTGACAACCGATCTGGCGTCGCTGGCAGCGGTATCGTATGTGATCTCCTGACGTCACAGGAAGCTTAATCCCAGGTTTCTGCTGTGGGCATATATGACTCAGTTGATGTCTATCTGTCTCATAGTATTCATACCTTCAATGGCTGTCTGTTCAACAATATTCTCAGCCTCATTAAATTTTTTTGTCTCACACCATTCGAAGCCTCAAGATGTCTATCTCTCAAAATATTCAACCTCAATAGCTGTATATCTCACAAAATTTTCAACGTCAGTAGCTGTCTATCTCTCAAAATGTTCAACCTCAGTAGCTGACTATCTCACAAAATTTTCAACCTCAATAGCTATCTATCTCACAAAATTTTCAACCTCAATAAGCTGTCTGTATCACAAAATTTTCAACCTCAATAAATGTTTGTCTTACAACATGCCCATCCCTAAAAGATGTCTGTCTCGCAACATTCCCATCCCAAACAGATGTCTGTCTCACAACATTCTTGTGACAAAACGTCTAAACATGTTCTTTTGTGTGATCTCCTCACACCTTCAGCCCTCCGGCAGTATCCTTTCCTTTTCTTCATTTTTCTCACTCATCGCTTGTTATGTGGCATAAATCATGCCTTTTCATTCGTTATTTTCACTATTTCGCTCTATGCTGGACATAGCACTGTGAAGTCTCTAACACGCCACTCCCCTATGGCAGTATTTGCTACGGGAGTAATTCGTGTCTTATTGTTTGCCACTCATCAGACGTATTTACGTTCCGCCAGGTGAACTGTGGTATTGTAACAATACCCAGTCATCAGACCGGTCACCCGCTTATCTCTTTGAATCCGTCTGACCACTTGTGGAAACGTGTCGGTCCAAAATTTGACCCCATTGAGAAGCTGCTAATCGTGTTGACACAAGCTTGTTTGTGCGTACGATGAAAGACGACAACACTGTCTGACCAGACATCTGTCTGGCGGAGGCATGCAGATAAAGGGGATAATTAAATAATCTGTCGAGATAGACATCTGGGCGGAAAACATTACGCCAGGAAAACACGGTCACAATATTGTGATAAACAGACGTGCGCTGGAAGTCTTAGGTAACGATATGACACCACTGTTGTAAGAGGCCACGCGTGTATATTAAATTTAATATTTTCAAATACGCGTGGGATGAGTAATGATAAACTTCCCCACCCAAACAGTGCTAGATGGATTTGATTGGTTCGCCAGAATCTACAATGATTTGATTGGAACATGCAGCAGGAAACCCAGCTGGATTTGAACTGGAAACTGTACAATATAATGTAGTGAAAGCACAGACACAGAACAGCACAGACTGCATCGCAGCATCAACTAAACACCTTCTACAAGCCAGAGGAAAGAGGATAGGACTTATCATTCCACAACTATAAGTACCAGATCGAGTATTGGGCAACTTTGGAATTTACAAATAAACCCGCAATTTTAATACAAGACTGGAAACTTGCGAATTTTATCCAAGGAGTCAGAGAGGAATTTTAACAAAAGTTTTCCCAGGCAGGATTCATAGAACACCAGCCGTCAGAGATATTTCTCAGACCCAGTCATAAGAGGAATTAAACCAACAGTTTTCCAAGGCCAGGTATTCGCAGAACATCAGCCGTCAGAGGAATTTACTCATATTTCCCAGACCAAGTGTTGCGTGCATATTTTGACGCACATATTACAAAAATCGATATGGCTGTTTAATATGGAAAAGATATAGACATTCATTCATTTGTGTATGAGAATTCACGTAGCCATAACCGCTGTAGGAAAGTCTGTCATCTTTGTCGATACAAAACACGACCCTAGCGATACGAAGCACAATGTTCCATCTAGGTCGAATCGACATGAGATCATCAAAATAGGGTCTGGCAATACATGGAGTCCGAATTATACATTGTACCGTACCTTAGGAGAGTCTCTAACATAAACTATAGTAGAGATACCATCTCCTTTAGAAGAAAACCACTTCATGAATCATATTTCCTTAAGAATCTACCAGCCCTTTGAAAAGTGCGTACCCGCCATTATCACGGTACATCGGAACTCATCACGACTTGTCAAGACAACTCATACTTCCGCTAGACCGGAATAACAAGAATCTAGTCCCTCCTACCTATCCAAAATATACAATATAGGACTGATTCTACTTGTACTAATAATATGTAATACATATGAATTCAGGCCATAAACACAATAAGCAAATTAATATATTTTCTGGCCCTAAAAAATAAGTACAAACGTAAGCGCAATATCCTTGCGCCGGATCAATATCCAGAACGATTACTCCTATAATCAAAAGTGTGAATCAAACATGGATTCTCTCGCTTTTACCATAGACAGCATTTTCATACACTAATGAATGAATGTCTATATTTCCCATATTAAATAGCCATATCGATTTTTGTAATATGTGCGTCAAAATATGCACGCAACAGATTACCACACCCCTCGGGAAAAAAAAATGGTACATTTTTTTTTTTTTTGAAACACATCTAGGAGCAACATACAATAGGCTCACAATGCACCAATAACAATGCGCAGATGATAAGCATAAGTTTTATGACCTTAGAGAAGGTACTTCTCTAAGTATTAATATTTCCAGAGAGGTGTCACCAACGCATACTACAATATTAGCAATGACACAATTTCCACATTAGTTTATACATAAATTTCATCTAAGATATCTTAACATCATGATCATCAAAGACGAAAAAACATTGAAAGATTAGCGGTGAATAAATATCAATGAACCGCTAAGTAGTGTTACAATCAATATATGATATATTACATATGTGTACACATTTCAACATAGAAACAACTGTATCAAAGTTGTATAACAGTTATGAATCATGTGGGCATCTAGACAAAATATCTGCCATCACATTTTCTGACCCACGGATAGCTCGCACCGAAAAATGAAATGGCTGTAGAGCAATCGCGTATCGCGTTGATCTCGTGCTCTTCAGATTTTTACTCTGAATAGCCGTAAGAGCTTTCTGGTCAGTTTCCACAATGAAATGCGCGCCCAGAAGAAATCTTTGCAGTTTAAGGATTGACCCAACCATAGCCAATAATTCACGGTCTAGGACCGAGTAATTCTTCTCTGCGGCATTTAATTTCCGAGAAATATACATCACAGGATGCAGAGTTCCAGAGTACTCTTGCATTAGTGCCGCTCCAATCCCAGTGGATGAAGCGTCACTATGAAGAATAAATGTCTTATCCTTAGAAGGCAATACTAGGATAGGTGAAGTAGAAAACATAGTTTTAACCTTATCCAAAGAGGATTGACATTCTTGAGTCCAATGGACTACATTAGGAGACCCTTTCTTTAGCAAGGAAGAAAGAGGTGACATAATGGAGGACAGATTCGGGATGAATCGTCCATAAAATTGTATTAGACCTAAGAGACTTCGTACTTGCTTTTTAGTCTTAGGAATAGAAATGTTAAGTATCTTACTTGTATTATGGTCTTCTGTTTTTAGGAACCCATGACCAACACGGTGTCCTAAGAAAGATATTTCGCTAAAACCAATACATGCTTTCGATGGTTTCGCTGTCAGGTTATGCTCGCATAAGATAGACAATAGTTCATTTATACCATTATAGTGATCGTTCCAAGTATCACTGAAAAGACAGATGTCATCAAGATACGCAATGACATCTGAGCGATGAGATAGGATTCGACGTATCATGCGTACGAATGTTGCAGGGGCGTTCATAAGACCGAAAGGCATGAAATTCCATTGGAATAGACCCCTAGGCGTCGAAAAAGCAGTAAACGGTTTGGCGTGTTCGGATAGTGGAACTTGCCAATATCCCTTAGACAAATCGAGTTTAGTAAAGAAGTGAGAATTCGATAGTCTCGTAAGTAGCTCTTCTAGTAAAGGCATAGGTTCAGCATCGAATTTAGTCACTTGATTCAATTTGCGATAATCCACGCAAAGACGTATGTTATTGTCTTTTTTTCGTACTATAACCATCGGCGAAGAATATGCTGATGTGGATGGTTCAATAATTTTTAACTCTATCATCTCATCTAACTCTTTCTCTACCTGTGCTTGAAAATGTATCGGGATAGGATACGGTCTGACTCTTATAGGACTATGGTCAGTAAGAATAATGTCATGTTGAATGACATCAGTTTGACCAGGAATGTCAGTAAGGACATCCTGAAATTGTTCTAACATAGTAGAAACTTGTTTCTGCTCTCCTGGAGATAATTCTGGAGAAATTGCAACACCTTTCCATGATTCATTAGAGTGAAGAGGAATCATTGGAAAAGGTAAATTTACATCCGAGAAACTCGTTTCCTCATCCTGTATTACTGACAGAGATGAGTACTGTCCATGTTGGACTGGAAAATCGTCCGTTGCCTGGAAAACAGGTTGTAAATAATCAGGACGTTCATGGAATTCCGTGAGCATGTTGATGTGGAAGGTTTTACGCTTCCAGTCAATATCGACGATATAGTCAACATCGGAAACTTTTGATATTATATCGTACGGACCTTTCCAAGAAATGAGAAGTCTATTTTCCCTACAAGGTAGCAAGACAAATGCTTTGTCACCTGGACAAAGTTGACGCAAACATCTCTTTTTATTGGCAAATTCCCTTGCCTTCTGTTTCGCAAATTCAGAAGAAGCAGTTGCCAATTTGCATGCTTCAATAATCTTGTGTCTAAGTGCGATGACATATTCATAAGAGGATTTTGTGTCATCGACAATATTATCAGCAGTTATAAGATCATGAAGTAAGGACATAGGACCTCGCGGTTTCGCGCCAAAGACAAGTTCAAAGGGAGAAAATCCTGTATGTTCGTTGGCGACCTCTCTATATGCAAAGAGAGCCGCGGGTAAAACCCTATCCCAATCCTGAGGATGATCTTCCGTTATCTTACCTAGTAGGTTTTTCAGAGTTCTATTCAAACGTTCCACCATCCCATTGGACATAGGATGATAAATACTACTCAGCGATCTCTCTATCTTCAGAGTCGACATTACTTGAGACATGGTATCCGATATGAGTTGGGTACCATGGTCGGATAATATCTCTGCTGGAAACCCCAGACGAGAAAATATTAACCAAAGAGCATCTGCGACATCAGCAGTAGTTATGCTCTTTAGAGGAACAGCCTCCGGCCAACGTGTGCACATATCAACACACGTCAAAATAAATTGGTGTCCTCTAGCAGACTTTATCTTAAATGGACCAATGATGTCTATCGCCATTTTTTGAAATGGCCGAATGGGAATGTCTGCAGCCTGAATAGGTGCATCATGGCGTGGACCTCTGGATTTAATCTCTTGACATACTTTACAAGATCGACAATAGATTCGTATGTCCTTATTCACAGCAGGCCAAAAGAAAGATTGAAGAACTCTAGCTTTAGTACGGGAAAAACCCATATGTCCAGCACACTGCGAATCATGAGCGTGCTGTAAGATTTTAACTCTCATATTTTTAGGCACAAGGATTTGAGAATGAATGGACTTAGCGGAGTCTTGTACCATACGTACAAGTACGCCATTCTTCATCGTAATCCAAGATTTACGATTAGTATCCTTATTCGGATCACCTTTTGTTGCCAGAGTAAAGAATTTCTTTAGAGTAGGATCATCTTCCTGCTGTTTGATAAAGGAATCGTGGGAAATCTCCAAGGGATCATCTCGGATCTGCGCATCATTATCTTCAGAATGTGAAGATTGTGGCATATTAAGAGCTTGAGCCCTAGTGATTACTGCATTAGCCGATTGCATATTAACATTTTCCCAATTAAAAATTTGCTGTGGAGTGCATTCTTTCACCCCGTGAATGCGACCGATGATAAGATCAGCGATCGGATTCGGCAAGAGACATGCTTGCACCTCTCCTGTAAAGAAAGGCGTAGCAATATTGATAATGGCAGTGGAGTACTTCTCCAATGTGCCACCAAATGTTACACATTTGACTATATTGCCTGTAGCTCGAGAAGGATTTACGAGTGATTGCCTCACTCCAATGGTAGTGCACCCCGAATCGAAAAGAATTGATACCGGAGTACCATCTATTAGGCCCCTATTAAAGACAAGAGCACCCCTTCCATTATGCGCAATTGACGCATGGAGAGCGGGAAGCGGGTGACCGCAGCTTAAAGTAGACACTGTGGTTGGATCGAATAATGTTTTGCATTGCGAACACTCAGATGCTCTAGCAAAATCGAAAGCGGAATTTGCTACACTGTTGGAGTCTTTTTTATCATTATTCTGATTATCGGTGTCGTGGAACTCCTGTTGTGCAGAGTTAGCCTGGTAATACGATTTACCATGTCTTTTGTGTTGTGATCTACCTCGGTTATAATTGTCTCTATAATTATTATTGCCTCTGTTATAACCCCTATTTGGGTTTGAATCATAATATTCATGATCATAATCATCATACTCGTTATATTGAGTATCCCTGTAATATTGGTTTTTTTTTCTCCATGAAGCACTTGGGTAGTTCCTATAGCTACTCCCTTTCCGAGAATTTCTAACATTATGGGTACCCCTCGCGTGTCGAGGACTATCAGCCCGATTCCAGTTCTTCAAAGAAGAACTCTGATTTGAGCGGTTATCTTGGTTTTGATACTTATTCCAATTAACCTTTTTATCAAATTTATTTTTAGCTCCTTGGAATTTGTGTGAGTAATTCTGATTATATTCTGTTGCCGAAGCAACTGGCATACTCTCTTTAATGTTAGAGTTACTAAGAATCATGTCAGGGTGTGCCATGGCATACTGGTCACAATATTCTTCCATTTGCTTTATTGTACCAGGTTTACGCTCATGTAAGAACTCTAGGAATGATTTATTTACAGAAGACATGACCTTGTCTCTTAGCAATAAATCCGTAAGACCATCAAATGTTTTCTCTGTTTTGGATAATTCAATCCATCGTGAAAGTGTAATTCGTGCTTTTGAGATGAAATCTGAGAATTCTACACCTACCTCAGGTCTCATTGTTTTAAACAAAAGACGGTAACCTTCCTCAGACAGCTGATATCTCTTTATCAGAGCTGCCCTAACAGCATCATAATTATCTTTGTCGGCCTCTTCAACAAAATATAACTTACTTAGGGACTCCCCTTTTAGATTTTCAGACAACTGATTCACATACTGTGATTTGTCAACATTATGAGATCGACAAGCCCGTTCAAATCTAGAAAGCCAAAATGTTATGTCATCACTGGTAGGGTTAAACGCTGGTACCTTGACCTTGTACACAAAGGGTTTACCATTACCACCAGATGCCTGATTAACATTACTCATACGTGTCAATTTTAATTTCTCTAATTCAAACTCATGTTCTCTTATTGCTTTTCTCTCTTCAGCTTCTCTATCTAATTTTTTTTGTTCTGCAGCAGCAGCAGCTTCTAATTTTTTCTGTTCTGCAGCAGCAGCAACTTCTAATTTTTTCTGTTCTGCAGCAACTTCTAATTTTTTCTGTTCTGCAGCAACTTCTAATTTTTTTTCTGCTCTGCATCAGCTTCTAATTTCTTCTGTTCTGCCTCAAATCTCCTTTCCTCCACTTGCATCTGCAATTTCTTAAGTTCAGCAGCAGTATCAGCTTCTTTTTCTAATCTTTTTTCTTCAGCTAGAGCTTTCCTTTCTTCTGCAGCAGCTTTTTTTCTTCTATTTGAAGTTTTCTCTCCTCAGCCGCAGCTTTTTTTTCCTCAGCAGCAGCTTTTCTTTCTTCAACAGCAGCAGCAGTTTTTTTCTCTTCTGCAGCTAATGCTTTGTCATATTGAGCAACAGCCCATTGTTCTAAGTCTTTTCCAGTCTTATCAAGAGATTTTCCTTGTGCAATGAAATAATCTAATGTAGACATATTGTCTTCTTAAATCAGAAACCTGAAAAAGTAAATAAATTACCCTCTTTCACGTTAATGGGAGACAAGTCTATACCATAGACTTAGTCTTAGTCCAAACTTGTATGGTTTATAATAACCAATGATAACTTGAGTACCTATGGACAACAATAACTGTATCTCAAATACTGTGGGAGACAAGCCTTACAAAGGTCTTGTATATCTCAATGTAATCAAAGATCACTTGGGTACCCGTGGAAAATAATCATAAAGTACTGATCTGTACTATACTATCAGTGTATACCACTATAACTCCTATGTCATATGTCAACTAAAGACATTACAAAGGACAAACAAGAAAAGACAATATGAAAACATTTGCAGAGATCAAATTAAATTAAATAGGAGAAATGAAAAAAAAATGATCACAGAATCCGTGATGATAACTGCAATAAGATAACAAGACAAATAACGCCACAGTGTATAAACATAAGGGTGTAAAGAAATCAAAAATAGAAAAGATGAGACCTACAATTATACAAACAAATCAAACAAAACTAAGGAACACAAAATTATTAACAAAAACAACGAAGAAAAGAACACCTCATCACAACTAACAGAAATAGCAGCAAATTGTTGCTAACAAATTTCCAATTAAGAAAATGTGTACCTATAGAATACTAGTACCAGACCAATGTCACTCGGCATACCTTGTACTAGTCACACAGAACATAAACTAATTTAATACATAACAAATAACATGTAAGCATAAATAGCATATAGCATACAATATAATTTATGTCATGAATGGAATGTGTTGCAGGTATAGTGTGTAAAGCAGGCACAGTTTATTTTAATACTAATAACTTGCCACTTTATTCAGTAATAGATTTAATTTTAAACTATTACACTGTCAATTTTTCTCTGTTGAGCATATGAAGATCCAACGATGAACTATGCACTTTATGTTCAACAACACTGTGATTCTTCTGTACGTTGAGAAATGTCAACAATACTGCTCCAGATATTTTCTACACTTGATACCACTGTCCTGTGTAATACTGTCTGTACAGCGAAAAACTGTCAACAAGCGCTGACCTAGATACAGCATCCTATCGGTAATACAGGTCAAGCTGACATCGACTGTATAGCTGTCCTACTGGTGTTGATGTGTTCAAACAAATGTTCTTTCAGCTGTAAACTGTGATTCTCAACACAAAACTGCGTAAGCTGGACCCAGGAATCTGGCTCGCCACTGTAAAGTTTCTTTTCTTCTTTCCACTCTGTAAAGTGTCAGTCTGTATGCTCTGTAAGGAAGAGTGGTGTGTTGTTGAGATCAGGCATGCTCCAGTCTACCCAGCTGTAAATGGGTAACTCACCCTAGTCCTGAGTTAGGGAAGGCAAAGGCTCCAGGGGAAGCAGGCCCTAAACTTGGTCACTCCAACCGACGCAGGATGGTGTATGTATGAAGTAGAAGTGTAGAGTGTGATTACCGCGAATGGTGTACTGTTCGTGTGCTGACCAATATAACCACTCATACACTTGTGTCTACAAGGCACCAATGCAGACTGCTGGAATCTTTGTTTTCTCAATTTATTCAGACGTACACACTGGGACATACGAGTACATCATGGTATGTTGACATATCAATTTGTAGGTATACATAGCAGATCTGAAGTCATGACACATTCAGAAATAATGGGCAGTACATCAAAAGTTCAATTGTCATGATACATTATGGCCGCATCCCCCTATCTGACTAAACGCGTCAGTGAAGGCAGATCGGTAAATAACTAAAGTTACTTGACGTCCATAGTTTGTAGCATATATTATGAAACCACGAAAGAGGGGGTTTCTAGCAAGATTGAGATCTCCCTGTCACTGTCCGATAATAGGATAAATAATCTGTTCTCTTGGCAGTGATCAAAACATATGATGACCGAAATCTAACATGGCCGCCTCCCTGAGTTGTCGTTCACTCATTCATAGGAAGGAGAATATAAGCCAGAGTTAATTTATAATGGGTATATAAATGATTTCATAAATGTTTCCATACAGCTCTACGGTGATCAGGTTAATTCACGTAGCCATAACCACTGTAGGAAAGTCTGTCATCTTTGTCGATACAAAACACGACCCTAGCGATACGAAGCACAATGTTCCATCTAGGTCGAATCGACATGAGATCATCAAAATAGGGTCTGGCAATACATGGAGTCCGAATTATACATTGTACCGTACCTTAGGAGAGTCTCTAACATAAACTATAGTAGAGATACCATCTCCTTTAGAAGAAAACCACTTCATGAATCATATTTCCTTAAGAATCTACCAGCCCTTTGAAAAGTGCGTACCCGCCATTATCACGGTACATCGGAACTCATCACGACTTGTCAAGACAACTCATACTTCCGCTAGACCGGAATAACAAGAATCTAGTCCCTCCTACCTATCCAAAATATACAATATAGGACTGATTCTACTTGTACTAATAATATGTAATACATATGAATTCAGGCCATAAACACAATAAGCAAATTAATATATTTTCTGGCCCTAAAAAATAAGTACAAACGTAAGCGCAATATCCTTGCGCCGGATCAATATCCAGAACGATTACTCCTATAATCAAAAGTGTGAATCAAACATGGATTCTCTCGCTTTTACCATAGACAGCATTTTCATACACAAATAAATGAATGTCTATATTTTTCCCATATTAAATAGCCATATCGATTTTTGTAATATGTGCGTCAAAATATGCACGCAACAATGGCCATGTTACATTCCTGTCATCATATTTTTGAATCACTGTCCAGAGAACGGGGCATGTATCTTACTATTCGGACAGTGGCAAGGAGATCTCAATTTTGATAGAAACCCCTTATCGTGGTTTCATAATATGATATAAACTGTGAACATAAAGCAACTTTAGTTACTTACCGATCCGCCTTCACTGACGCGTTTAGTCAGATAGGGGATGCGGCCATAATGTATGATAACATTGGAAGCTATTGATGTACTACCCATGATATATGAATGTGTCATGACATGGGATCTACTATGTATGCCTGCAAATTGATGTGTCAACATATACCCATGATTTACTCGTTATGTCCCAGTGTGTGCGTCTAAATAAACTGTGTAAAAAAGATTCCAGCAGTCTGCATTGGTGCCTTGTAGACAAAGTGAATGAGTGCTTAGATTGGTCAGAACACGAACAGTCCACCATTCGCGTTAATCACACTCTACACTTCCACTCCATATATACACCATCCTGCGTCGGTTGAATTGACCAAGTTTAGGGCCTGCTTCCCCTGGAGCCTTAGAGGGAAACTACTGCTTACAGCTGCCTTTGGCTTCCCTAACTCAGGACTAGGGTGAGTTACCCATTTACAGCTGGGTAGACTGGAGCATGCCTGATCTCAACAACTCGGTACACTACAATGGACATATACCGTAGTGGCACCACAAACAACATGCTACAGTGATTGATAGTGGAGCTTTACCGAAGAAAGAGAACACACTTTACACCACACTTTACATTGGCACTTTACAGTGGTGGGCCAGATTCCTGGGTCCAGCCTACGCAGTCTTGTTGTGTTGAGAATCACATTTTACAGTTGCAAGAACATTTGTTTGACCACATCAACACCAGTAGGACAGCTATACAATCAATGTCAGCTTGACCTGTTCTGACAAGTGTAGCAATATCTGGGTCAGCATTTGTTGACATTTGGCACAGTACAGTCAGTGTTCTAAACTAGTGATTGTTTAGCCTGCTGAAATAGAAGAGCAATGTTGAACATAAAGTGCAAATTTCATCGTTGGATCTTCTAATGTGCTCAAAAAAATTGGACAGTGTAACAGTTAGAAAGCAAATCTATTACTCAATAAAGTGGTAGTCTAATTGGTTAAAACTGAGCATACAGTACAATACATTGCAAATGCAACACATTTCATTATATAATGTACACATTTATGATTTATATGTATTTATGTTTATATATTATTTGTTTATATGTGTGATTGTTATGTGTTTGCGGGCCTGGATGGGAGGTGACTAGAACAGGAAATACCAAGTAATATTGGTCTTGTTCTGGCGTTCTATAGGGAGCAATTTCTTAATTGAAATTTGCATGCAACATTGTTTGCAAATATTTGTTAGCTGTGACGACTGTGTTCATATTTGTATTTCTAATATTTTTCTGTTCTTTATTTTTGTTTGATTTGTTTGTATAATTGTAGGTCTCATCTTTCCTTTCATTTCAGTTCTTTACACCCTTATGTTTATACACTGTGGCGTTATTTGTCTTGTTATCTTATTGCAGTTATCATCACAGATTCTGTGATCATTTTTTTCATTTCTGCTATTTAATTTAATTTGATCTCTGCAAATGTTTTCAGATTGTTTTTTTTGTTTGTCCTTTGTAATGTCTTTAGTTGACATATGACATAGGAGGTATAGTTGAATACACTTATATTATAGTACAGATCAGTACTATATGATTATTATTGTTATAAAACAAAGTGTACAAGACCTTTGTAAGGCTTGTCTCCCAAAGTGATTGGTATAGGAAATATTATTTTCCACAGGTACTCAAGTGACCATTGATTACATTAAGGTATACAAGACCTTTGTAAGGCTTGTCTCCCACAGTATTTGAGATATACAGTTATTGTTGTCCACAGATACTCAAGTTATCATTGGTTATTATAAACAAAATAACCATACAAGTTTTTCACTAAGACTAAGTCTATGGTATAGACTTGTCTCCCATTAAAGTGAAATAAGGTAATTTATTTACTTTTTCAGGTTTCTGATTTAAGAAGACAAGATGTCTACATTAGATTACTTTATTGCACAAGGAAAATCTCTTGATAAGACTGGGAAAGAGTTAGAAGAATGATCAACTGCTCAATTTGCTATTGCATTAAAGTCAGAAGTACTGAAGGGAGCCGCGCTAGCGTAGTGGTTACAACACCGCTCTGGCGACCGGGTGATACAGGATCAAACCCGGGCGACGGCATTTGAGGATTTTTCGTCGACCGGGATTTGGACTGGATTAACTCGAGACCTGGCGAGGACATTTGAAGGAGTGTCGTCGACCAGGGACTGGCGGCTCCTGAGCCGACCCAGCTGCAATGGGTACCTCCGAAATCGGCGAGTATTTGCCTGAATGGCGAGGGACACCTGTCTCTGTACAAGAAATAAATGGATACTCACGTAAAATCAATGTCATTTTAGACATAAATAATAACCTGAGATTTCGCCTCGAGTATTAGCGGGCGTACGCCAAAAAAAAAAAAAAAAAGTACTGAAAGCAGAAGTTGAACAAAAAAAGATAGATGCTGAGAATTTCAGATTGCAGATGCAAGCTGAGGAAAGAAAAGCTGCGGCTGAGGAGAGAAAACTTCAAATAGAAGAACAAAAAATAGAAGCTGCTGCTGAAGACAGAAAAGCGGCTGCTGCTGCTGCTGCTGAAGAGAGAAAAGCTCTGGCTGAAGAAAAAAGATTAGAAAAAGAAGCTGATACTGCTGCTGAACTAAAGAAATTGCAGATGCAAGTGGAGGAAAGGAGATTTGATGCAGAACAGAAGAAATTAGAAGCTGCTGCTGCAGCTGAACAGAAAAAAAATTAGAAGTTGCTGCAGAACAGAAAAAATTAGAAATTGCTGCAGAACAGAAGAAATTAGAAGCTGCTGCAGAACAGAAAAAATTAGAAGCTGCTGCAGAACAGAAAAAATTAGAAGCGGCTGCAGAACAGAAAAGATTAGATAGAGAAGCTGAAGAGAGAAAAGCAATAAGAGAACATGAATTTGAGTTAGAGAAATTAAAATTGACAAGTATGAGTAATGTTAATCAGGCATCTAGTGGTAATGGTAAACCCTTTGTGTACAAGGTCAAGGTACCAGCGTTCAACCCTGCCAGTGATGACATAACATTTTGGCTTTCTAGATTTGAACGTGCTTGTCGAGCTCATAATGTTGACAAATCACAGTATGTGAATCAGTTGTCTGAAAATCTAAAAGGGGAGTCTCTGAGTAAGTTATATTTCGTTGAAGAGGCCGACAAGGATAATTATGATGCTATTAGGGCAGCTCTGATAAAGAAATATCAGCTGCCTGAGGAAGGTTATCGTCTTTTGTTTAAAACAATGAGACCTGAGGTAGGTGTAGAATTCTCAGAATTCATCTCAAAAGCACGAATTACACTTTCACGATGGATTGAATTATCCAAAATAGAGAAAACATTTGATGGTCTTACGGATTTATTGCTAAGAGACAAGGTCATGTCTTCGGTAAATAAATCATTCCTAGAGTTCTTACATGAGCGTAAACCTAGTACAATAAAGCAAATGGAAGAATATTGTGACCAGTATGCCACGGCACACCCTGACATGATTCTTAGTAACTCTAACATTAAAGAGAGTATGCCAGTTGCTTCGGCAACAGAAAATAATCAGAATTACTCACACAAATTCCAAGGAGCTAAAAATAAATTTGATGAAAAGGTTAATTGGAATAAGTATCAAAACCAAGATAACCACTCAAATCAGGGTTCTTCTTCGAAGAACTGGAATCGGGCTGATAGTCCTCGACACGCGAGGGGTACCCATAATTTTAGAAATTCTCGAAAAGGGAGTAGCTATAGGAACTACCCAAGTGCTTCATGGAGACAAAAAAGGATGCTCAGTATAATGAGCGTGATGATTATGATCATGAATATTATGATTCAAACCCAAATAGGGGTTATAACAGAGGAAATAATAATTATAGAGACAATTGTAACCGAGGTAGATCACAACACAAAAGACATGGTAAATCTTATTACCAGGCTAACTCTGCACAACAGGAGTTCCACGACGCCGGTAATCAGAATAATGATAAAAAAGACTCCAATAGTGTAGCAAATTCCGCTTTCGATTTTGCTAGAGCATCTCAGTGTTCGCAATGCAAAACATTATTCGATCCAACCACAGTTTCTACTTTAAGCTGCGGTCACCCGCTTCCCGCTCTCCCTGCGTCAATCGCGCATAATGGAAGGGGTGCTCTTGTCTTCAATAGAGGCCTAATAGATGGTACTCCGGTATCAATTCTTTTCGATTCGGGGTGCACTACCATCGGAGTGAGGCAATCACTCGTAAATCCTTCTCGAGCTACAGGCAATGTAGTCAAATGTGTAACATTTGGTGGCACATTGGAGAAGTACTCCACTGCCATTATCAATATTGCTACGCCTTTCTTTACAGGAGAGGTGCAAGCATGTCTCTTGCCGAATCCGATCGCTGATCTTATCATCGGTCGCATTCATGGAGTGAAAGAATGCACTCCACAGCAAATTTCTAATTGGGAAAATGTTAATATGCAATCTGCTAATGCAGTAATCACTAGGGCTCAAGCTCTTAATATGCCGCAATCTTCACATTCTGAAGATAATGATGCGCAGATCCAAGATGATCCCTTGGAGATTTCCCATGATTCCTTTATAAAACAGCAGGAAGATGATCCTACTCTAAAGAAATTCTTTACTCTGGCAACAAAAGGTGATCCGAATAAGGATACAAATTGAACACCAATCTCGGTCCACAGCCTGTAGTATTCCTGACAGATGCAAGATCAGCACTCCAAGCACTTCAGTCCAGAAAATTGCCAGTTATACAGGCCCTACTTTCTGAACTGTGCAACCAGCGCAGGGTCGCCATGCAGTGGATACCGTCTCATTGTGGAATACCAGGAAACGAGAGAGCAGACGGACTGGCTAAAGAAGGTGCTGCAGACGAACAACCGGATGTACCAGTAACGTACCATCAGAAGAAAAAGATGATCAAATCTATCAGAAAGCCACCAACATCAACGCAGGATGACTACCAAGCTATGAACAGATCAGAACAAATAGTCATTCTGCGCCTCAGAACAGGACACAACCGCCTCCGCAGCCACATGTATACAAAATTCAAGATTGGCAATTCAGCCATGTGTACATGTGGACAGGCACCCCAGACAGCGGAGCACGTACTGCAAGATTGCCCCGAATATGATATATTGAGGCAAACCCACTGGCCCAGAGAAACAACACTGGAAGCAAAACTATATGGACCCCTGTATGAACTACAAAAGACAGTGAAGTTTATACAAGAAACAACATTGCAGATATAGACAATATATTTCAAGCGAATGAAAGAAGAAGAAGAAGAAAGGATACAAATCGTAAATCTTGGATTACGATGAAGAATGGCGTACTTGTACGTATGGTACAAGACTCCGCTAAGTCCATTCATTCTCAAATCCTTGTGCCTAAAAATATGAGAGTTAAAATCTTACAGCACGCTCATGATTCGCAGTGTGCTGGACATATGGGTTTTTCCCGTACTAAAACTAGAGTTCTTGAATCTTTCTTTTGGCCTGCTGTGAATAAGGACATACGAATCTATTGTCGATCTTGTAAAGTATGTCAAGAGATTAAATCCAGAGGTCCACGCCATGATGCACCTATTCAGGCTGCAGACATTCCCATTCGACCATTTCAAAAAATGGCGATAGACATCATTGGTCCATTTAAGATAAAGTCTGCTAGAGGACACCAATTTATTTTGACGTGTGTTGATATGTGCACACGTTGGCCGGAGGCTGTTCCTCTAAAGAGCATAACTACTGCTGATGTCGCAGATGCTCTTTGGTTAATATTTTCTCGTCTGGGATTTCCAGCAGAAATATTATCCGACCATGGTACCCAACTCATATCGGATACCATGTCTCAAGTAATGTCGACTCTTAAGATAGAGAGATCCGCTGAGTAGTATTTATCATCCTATGTCCAATGGGATGGTGGAACGTCTGAATAGAACTCTGAAAAACCTACTAGGTAAGATAACAGAAGATCATCCTCAGGATTGGGATAGGGTTTTACCCGCGGCTCTCTTTGCATATAGAGAGGTCGCCAACGAACATACAGGATTTTCTCCCTTTGAACTTGTCTTTGGCGCGAAACCGCGAGGTCCTATGTCCTTACTTCATGATCTTATAACTGCTGATAATATTGTCGATGACACAAAATCCTCTTATGAATATGTCATCGCACTTAGACACAAGATTATTGAAGCATGCAAATTGGCAACTGCTTCTTCTGAATTTGCGAAACAGAAGGCAAGGGAATTTGCCAATAAAAAGAGATGCTTGCGACAACTTTGTCCAGGTGACAAAGCATTTGTCTTGCTACCTTGTAGGGAAAATAGACTTCTTATTTCTTGGAAAGGTCCGTACGATATAATATCAAAAGTTTCCGATGTTGACTATATCGTCGATATTGACGGGAAGCGTAAAACCTTCCACATCAACATGCTCACGGAATTCCATGAACGTCCGGATTATTTACAACCTGTTTTCCAGGCAACGGACGATTTTCCAGTCCAACATGGACAGTACTCATCTCTGTCAGTAATACAGGATGAGGAAACGAGTTTCTCGGATGTAAATCTACCTTTTCCAATGATTCCTCTTCACTCTAATGAATCATGGAAAGATGTTGCAATTTCTCCCGAATTATCTCCAGGAGAGCAGAAAACAAGTTTCTACTATGTTAGAACAATTTCAGGATGTCCTTACTGACATTCCTGGTCAAACTGATGTCATTCAACATGACATTATTCTTACTGACCATAGTCCTATAAGAGTCAGACCGTATCCTATCCCGATACATTTTCAAGCACAGGTAGAGAAAGAGTTGGATGAGATGATAGAGTTAAAAATTATTGAACCATCCACATCAGCATATTCTTCGCCGATGGTTATTGTACGAAAAAAAGACAATAACATACGTCTTTGCGTGGATTATCGCAAATTGAACCAAGTGACTAAATTTGATGCTGAACCTATGCCTTTACTAGAAGAGCTACTTACGAGACTATCGAATTCTCATTTCTTTACTAAACTCGATTTGTCTAAGGGATATTGGCAAGTTCCATTATCCGAACACGCCAAACCGTTTACTGCTTTTTCGACGCCTAGGGGTCTATTCCAATGGAATTTCATGCCTTTCGGTCTTATGAACGCCCCTGCAACATTCGTACGCATGATGCGTCGAATACTATCTCATCGCTCAGATGTCATTGCGTATCTTGATGACATCTGTCTTTTCAGTGATACTTGGAACGATCACTATAATGGGATAAATGAACTATTGTCTATCTTACGCGAGCATAACCTGACAGCGAAACCATCGAAAGCATGTATTGGTTTTAGCGAAATATCTTTCTTAGGACACCGTGTTGGTCATGGGTTCCTAAAAACAGAAGACCATAATACAAGTAAGATACTTAACATTTCTATTCCTAAGACTAAAAAGCAAGTGCGAAGTCTCTTAGGTCTAATACAATTTTATGGACGATTCATTCCGAATCTGTCCTCCATTATGTCACCTCTTTCTTCCTTGCTAAAGAAAGGGTCTCCTAATGTAGTCCATTGGACTCAAGAATGTCAATCCTCTTTGGATAAGGTTAAAACTATGTTTTCTACTTCACCTATCCTAGTATTGCCTTCTAAGGATAAGACATTTATTCTTCGTAGTGACGCTTCATCCACCGGGATTGGAGCAGCACTAATGCAAGAGTACTCTGGAACTCTGCATCCTGTGATGTATATTTCTCGGAAATTAAATGCCGCAGAGAAGAATTACTCGGTCCTAGACCGTGAATTATTGGCTATGGTTTGGTCAATCCTTAAACTGCAAAGATTTCTTCTTGGCGCGCATTTCATCATGGAAACTGACCAGAAAGCTCTTACGGCTATTCAGAGTAAAAATCTGAAGAGCGCGAGATCAACGCGATACGCGATTGCTCTGCAGCCATTTCATTTTTCGGTGCGAGCTATCCGTGGGTCAGAAAATGTGATGGCAGATATTTTGTCTAGATGCCCACATGATTCATAACTGTTAAATTATATACCTAACTTTGATACAGTTGTTCCTATGTTGAAATGTGTACACATATGTAATATATCATATATTGATTGTAACACTACTTAGCGGTTCATTGATGTTTATTCACCGCTGATCTTTCAATGTTTTTTTCGTCTTTGATGATCATGATGTTAAGATATCTTAGATGAAATTTATGTATAAACTAATGTAGAAATTGTGTCATTGCTAATATTGTAGTATGCGTTGGTGACACCTCTCTGGAAATATTTATACTTAGAGAAGTATTTTCTCTAAGGTCATAAAACTTATGCTTATCATCTGCGCATTGTTATTGGTGCGTTGTGAGCCTATTGTATGTTGCTCCTAGATGTATTTCAAAAAAAAAAAAAAGTACCACCTTTTTTTTTTTCCCCGAGGGGTGTGGTAATCTGTTGCGTGCATATTTTGACGCACATATTACAAAAATCGATATGGCTATTTAATATGGAAAAGATATAGACATTCATTCATTTGTGTATGAAAATGCTGTCTATGGTAAAGCTAGATAATTCATGATTGATTTACACTTTTGATTATAGGAGTAATCGTTCTTGATATTGATTCGGCGCATGGATATTGCACTCATGTCCGTACTTATTTGTTCGGGCCAGAAAATAGATTAATTTGCTTATTATGTTTATGGCCTGAATTCATATGTATTACATATTATTAGTACAAGTAGAATCAGTCCTATATTGTATATTTTGGATGGGTAGGCAGGACTATATTCTTGTTATGCCGCTCTAGCGGAAGTATGAGTTGTCTTGACAAGTCGTGATGAGTTCCGATGTACCGTTTACAATGGCGGGTTACGCATTTTCAAGGGCTGGTACATTCTTAAGTAAAAATGATTTATGAAGTGGTTTTTCTTCTGTAGGAGATTGTGTCTCTACTAGAGTTTGTGTTAGAGACTCTCCTAATGTACGGTATCATGTATGATTCGGACTCCAGGTAATGCCAGACCCTATTTTTGATGATCTCATGTCGGTTAGACCTAGCTGGAATATTATGCTTCGCAACGCTAGGGTCATGTTTGTATCGACGAAGATGACGGGCTTCCATACAGCAGTTATGTCTACGTGAAGTAACTGGATTACTGTAGAACTGTATGGAGAAACTTTAGGAAATTATTCATATGCATTTCAAATTAACTTTGGCTTATATATACCCTCCTGTGAGTGAGTGAGCGACAACTCAGGAAGGCGGCCATGTTACATTCCTGTCATCATATTTTTGAATCACTGTCCAGAGAACGGGGCATGTATCTTACTATTCGGACAGTGGCAAGGAGATCTCAATTTTGATAGAAACCCCTTATCGTGGTTTCATAATATGATATAAACTGTGAACATAAAGCAACTTTAGTTACTTACCGATCCGCCTTCACTGACGCGTTTAGTCAGATAGGGGATGCGGCCATAATGTATGATAACATTGGAAGCTATTGATGTACTACCCATGATATATGAATGTGTCATGACATGGGATCTACTATGTATGCCTGCAAATTGATGTGTCAACATATACCCATGATTTACTCGTTATGTCCCAGTGTGTGCGTCTAAATAAACTGTGTAAAAAAGATTCCAGCAGTCTGCATTGGTGCCTTGTAGACACAAGTGAATGAGTGCTTAGATTGGTCAGAACACGAACAGTCCACCATTCGCGTTAATCACACTCTACACTTCCACTCCATATATACACCATCCTTGCGTCGGTTGAATTGACCAAGTTTAGGGCCTGCTTCCCCTGGAGCCTTAGAGGGAAACTACTGCTTACAGCTGCCTTTGCCTTCCCTAACTCAGGACTAGGGTGAGTTACCCATTTACAGCTGGGTAGACTGGAGCATGCCTGATCTCAACAACTCGGTACACTACAATGGACACATACCGTAGTGGCACCACAAACAACATGCTACAGTGATTGATAGTGGAGCTTTACCGAAGAAAGAGAACACACTTTACACCACACTTTACATTGACACTTTACACCAAGTCATAAAAGGAATTATACAATCAGTTTTCCCAGGACAGGAATTTGCAGAACACCAGCCGTCAGAGGAATTAACATATTTCCAGACCTAAGTGATTCGAACAGCATCTAACTAAAGGGCTGTGGGTCCATTCTAATCTGTGCCAGGAGAAGTGTGTATTCCCAAAATTTTGGTGTAAGTGTAAACAATTTATTTACTAATGTAAATTCTACAGGTTTCTTGCTAAGTGGGTATATACGAGGCTGGCAACCTCAACATATGAAAATAGTATATGCATGAACCACTACTGCAAGAGCTGGTGATTGTTTCTGACTAGTCGAGCGGGAAACCCGACAAGAGAAGAGCATCACCACCAACCGCCGAAATCGGACAGATTGAGTGAAGAAGTGCCCTCATCACCACGAAGTGACGAAAACTACGGCTGCAGGACTCATCTGGAGGCAAGTTTGTTTGTGAAAAGGCTACAGCAAAAATACGGACATTATTAACGCCATACCAAAACCTCAATGAGGAAAAAATTAATATAACTTTCACCCCATTTAATCCTTATTTTAACTTGTTGAACTAATTGACTATTAAATTTGTTGTATGTTATTTTACACTAAACAATAATTGTTGATCCAGTTTATATGTACGAAAGCAAATGTGTGAGCCAGTTTTTCTTGATAAATAGATATATATAAATATAGAGCCATTACTCATAAGAGGGCATTCGTTGGATTACTCCAACTGGGGGCTTGAACGGGCCAGAACCATTGCATAAACCCTTCACAAAAGGCGACGGGCCAGATAATAAGTTAACAAATTTGCTCAGCCCTTAAGCAGCGTTTGTTCTTGACTTCTGGGAATATCTTGTGAAGGCTCCACTAAGGTAGAGGCGCCATTCATCTTCTATCTACATCTTTGCCAAGAGTAATCTTGCGCGAAGATAGATACCTTGGTCGACCTACTTGTAGATACACTTGCGTTGTGACCATTAGTGGACCACTACTGCAAAGGGGGGGGGGGGGCAATCGCGTGACAATTCTCAATCTAGTTCTACAGACCAAGCCAATCGGTCACTGCCTCAAATTTGCAGCTGATAAAATGGCTGATCTTTTCTCCCTCATTCCTGTTACATTTCAAAGGCCTTATATTGTTATTGGTCCCTTCTGCTACCCCCCTCCCCCGCCCATTTACTCTTCGATTCTGATGATATTATAGTCTTATAGTTTATCTTATAGTTGCTGATATGAAAGTGAGATACTATTGTTCACAGTTCTTGCCTTTTTTTTTATTTTTTATTGTTAGCACGGGAAAACCCGATGTAGATATCTTTATTCTTTTCTTTCTTTTTTTTTTTTTTTTGGACTGGGAGGCTGAAGATACTCAGTATTCTGTGTATAGAAGTGATGGTCCAGTAGATACTGTTTTTAAGTGGCTGTTGAGTTGACCGATGTCCTTATCGTCTCTTGCTTGCAGTGAGGCATCACCTGGATAATTTTTGTTCGATTAACTGGAATGCTCTTGATTACTTTACCTTTTCTTACGTTTTGCCTTTTTTGGTCCTCTTTTGCCATGAAGCTTTGTAGGGAGCTGAATGTTTCGTTGTTTGAGTTAAGTGTGTGGCATTAGCTGCTGTGGGCGCTTGTTGTTATTGGATTTATGTAATATTGCCTATCCATCTGCGGCTTTGTCTTTGTCGTGCCCTAAAACCAGATCTTTTTCTGTTACAGGCACGCAGAGGTAATTGCTCGGGCGCCATTCTCATGAGATAGCCAGACCACTTTATTTTCTGTCTTTGCACGATCTAGTTCCAACAATTTGTCATCATTTCATTCTGTTTCACGTGGTAGCATTAATGGATCTTCTTAATTATTTAATCTGGCACGATGTGATTTTCTTCTCCTGTTTTCTAGTCAGGGATCATGTTGGACACTTATATCAAAGTGTTCGCAAGAATATACTGTTTATCAGTTTTCGTTTACTATCAATACATATATTTGAAATTGTGAGAAGTGGTGACAGTTGGTAAGTCATTGCACTGGCTTTTTGACATCTTATTTAATGTTCTACGTTCAATGTTCCTTTTTCTATGAAAATGATTCCCAGGTTTTTAAACTCTGGAATCACTTTCAGCTTGATGCTGTTGACATGTATCTTAACTGGGCTCTTTATTTATATATGTTATTCCGAATGCCTATACTTTTTTTCCGACGTAGTTGTGCATAATGTCTGGAATTGAAAAGCTCTAAAATTATCGTTATTCGACTTATTATTCACTGTCCCTGAACACATTTATTAAAAGGACGTACATCATTGTTTGTGAAATCATCAATTACTTTGTCCACGGACGGCAACATTTGCCCAGACTACAAATTGGTAAATGCTTAACCGACATTTTCGTACTAATACAGTAAAAAATTATGTGGGACAAAATCGTGGATTAGTCATTCCTTCCATATACGAGTATAATTTTGTTACTGTCGATTCTACCAACAACAATAGGCCACGGAAATTAAAAGGGAGATGATGCCTCACGGAGTCATAATGCGGTGGCTTTCATTCTAGAGACCCAAGTGGCGTAGTTGATAATTTTATTCTCGTTTCATTTCTTCTCCAGGACATGGGTTTTAATGAAAGGCGTAGCTCTTGTTTACCACAATAGACTCCGTGTGGTCCTGGGCGTGTCTGTGATGAGACAGACAAAACATGACCATTTCTCGTGCCAGGTGTGTCGTAAAACGCTGCCAATGTGATATTAACATGTCCTTATCAATTTCCTTATCATCGAAACCAAGTTGCAACGTAGACCACGTGCGAGAGCTCATAAAGTGATATGGCACTAGTTTGCTTCATGAGGGGCCTCTTCAGCAGGGTGGTATGGGGTTCCAGAAGACATGCTCATTACAAATCCAACTTTGCGACAAAAAGTCATATTCAGCAATTATATCACTGAAATACGGTAAGAGCAAAGGACATATAAGGTGGGAAACACGAATAAACAAATTTGATTTAGCTGGTAGTGAAATAGGCGTGTTAGGGGGATGAAAATAAGATGAGAACGTGAAAAGTGAGCAGTGCACAAGTTATGGGTGAGGTGATTGGAGGAACGATAGAAAGTATTGAAGGAATGGTACACAAGAACTGTAAGATGATCCATAGACACTTGAGCCATATAATAAATATAAGGAGCCGGATGTAGAGGCTGCAGAAACGGCAGTAGAAATTATTTGTTAGAGGAGAGGAAGATAGAGGAGAGAAAATATTGAGGACTCTGTAACAACTGTCACTTGAATTGATGGTGTATGTTTTTCCATGAGAATGAAGAGTTCCTAATGAAAGGATTAAACGATTTTCAACACGAAAGGATTAAACCCTTCAAGACCAGAGACGAAAGGTGATGGATGGCCGTTAAAGTCGGTCTGCGGAAACAGTACTGAATCTGATGTAGGCAAAAGCTGTCATGGATTGTAGTCACAAGCAAGATTGACTGTAGTCATAACACCTTCGACCACAAGTCATTGCTAGTAGAATGTTGCACTATTGGTGGAAACCCACTTACTACTTAAGTTGCTGTTATAACACATCTAAGGTGAGATTGTATACTTGATATTTAAGAATTATAGGTTGTCTTTACACGTGGACCTTAGAAACAAACAACCAGCACTGGAAACACCAAACTCAGCACTGGAGACTGTCTGTACATGTGTACCTAGGGAGCAAACAACCGACTTTGGAGACTGTCTGTATAGGTGTGCCGTAGACGCCAAACTAGCGCTAGAGACTGTCTTTACAGGTGTACCTTTGAAGCAGACTGCCAGCATTGGATATTATCTTTACACAAGCATCTTAAAAGCAAACAACCAGCATTACAGATAGCTTTTACATAAATGTCTTAGAAGCAAACAACCAACAATGGAGACAGATTTACACTTGTATGTTAGAAGCAAACAACCAACATTTGAGACTAAATTACACTTGTACGTTAGAAGCAAACAACCAACATTTGAGACTGTCTGTACACGTGTACGTTAGAAGCAAACAACCAACATTGCAGACTAAATTTACACATGTACCGTACGCTAGAAGCAAACAACCAACATTTGAGACTGTCTGTACACGTGTACGTTAGAAGCAAACAACCAACATTGTAGACTGTACACGTGCACGTTAGAAGCAAACAACCAACATTGTAGACTGTACACGTGCACGTTAGAAGCAAACAACCAACATTGTAGACTGACTGTACACGTGTACGCTAGAAGCAAACAACCAACATTGGGGACTATCTTTACACGCGTCCCATAAAAACTGACATTCCCTTACAGACCACGGTTTTTTGGGACGTGGAGGTAATCATGAAATCGCGCCCCTTCTTATGTTGTTGAAAATCGAATGTGTTTGTGGTAGGATGAGATTTAACATCACAGGGACGCGAACATTGACGATATAAAACTCTGGAGAAACTGAATACACAAGAAAATGAGTAATATTCAAGAATGGAAACGCTACGTTATATATCTTACTGAAAACGCAAATAATATACTATTAAAGTCTAGTAGACCAAAAATAGCATCAGGGTGATAATGTTTACCGAAATTTTGTTACATTATCCACACTTGCATACACTGACTAGGACATCGTAATTATCTCAGTTGTTATTTATTCTCTTGCGTTACGTCATCGCCGACCTTGCTTACGGCAACAAGTACTGTTGTTTTGTGTCTTAAACATCGGGTCCCCACGATGCCATCGCGCGAGACAAAGGCTTGTGACGCAAGACCAGAAGCTTTGGCATTTTATACTTCACACTGCTTTCGTTCTCTGCAAGCCTAGATTAGTTTATTTTTAGTCTGCAGAAAAATCAATAGAACATTCCGGGAGCCGCGTGAGCAATTTCGGTGTTAGGGTGGCAAAAATGACCTTACTTATTTGTCCCATTCTTGGCAAATTGATTCGATCTGTTTACCGTTGAGTTTCGGGAATTTAAAATCTACTTTTGCCAAGGTAAGACAAATTCGGTGTCTTCTGCTTTGGTTACCACATAATGGACTTTAGTGAGTTGTTACAAGACTGCATAATGCGTCAGACAGCGCCAACACCTGTCTGTTTTAATAGATTCTGTGAATAAATCTGCGTATAATTCTCACTATTATCATTTTTTTTTTCATCATCCGCATTACATATGTTGGGATTAAGTTGTACCTTTACCGAGAATGTAAATTTGTGACGTAACTTTATCTAGATGTTGTAACTTTATCTAGATGTAGTAATGTAACGTTATCGAGATGTAGTGACGTAACGTTATCCAGATGTAGTGACGCAACCTTACCTAGATGTAGTGACGTAACGTGACCGAGATGTAGTGCTGTAACCTTACCGAGATGTAGTGCTGTAACCTTACCGAGATGTAGTGCTGTAACCTTACCTAGATGTAGTGACGTAATTTTATCTAGATGTAGTGCTGTAACCTTACCGAGATGTAGTGCTGTAACCTTACCGAGATGTAGTGCTGTAACCTTACCTAGATGTAGTGACGTAAGTTAACTGAGATGAAGTGCTATAACTTTACCGAGATGTAGTGCTAAAACTTTACCGAGATGTTGTGCTAAAACTTTACCGAGATGTGGTGCTAAAACTTTACCGATTACCTACAGGTTACAGCGTGTTTGTGAATGGCGAAGCTGAGTTGCAGTTACTTAGCAAGATCATATTATTATGGTTTCTTATTTAGTGCAGGGCTTCCCAACCTGGGTACGTGTCATGAAATATTCTAATCCACATATATAAATTATTAGGTAAATATGAAGCCTAACAAATAAAATTAATAAAGAGAAGAGCAATGGTAAAATAACAGTGCTGTCACAAAGAATGTACTCGAAATCCCCATTGTTTTCTGCTTCGTCTGCAAATTGTAACGCTTTCACGTTGATATAAAAGCTTACTGTATTATTACCCGCCTTCTTCAATGAAACGTGTGCTGCATTTCTAAGAAAAACATTGAGACGTACTGCGTAATGACCTAAATTAATCCTAACATTAATTATACTGCGTTACCAAAACGAACGAACAGATGGACAAAAGGATAAAGAGAGAGGGGAGGGCTGAAAATCAGGAACGCATGCATCACGCGTGTAAGTCTACATGCACTAATTTTTTTTTCAGACGGACAGTGATAAAATACACTACCCTTTCCCAGAGTTAGGTTTATAAATCATAAAAAACTCTTATTAGAAAAGATAACATTAGATGGGTTTACGGTTGAGAACATAACAGTACCCAGACAGCACATCTTCGAAACAGGAGGTAGAAGAAATTGCATATTTTGAATGCAGCCACGTAGCTCCTTTAAATTTGTATTTTTGGGTTCCTTAGGGCTTGCTGACAAATAATATGTAAAACGTTACGCAAATAGTCCAGGAATTAATAAATTATACCCAAAATAAAATATTGGGGGTGCCTGACAGCATAAAATCATTTCTGCTCATAAGATTTTTTTTTTTTTAACGTGTTTGAAAAAAATTTACGTTACAGAAATAGCCTACCATGTAAACTCCAAATTGATTGGAGCGCAACAAATGAAAGCCTAACCACGATTGGTCGGGCTATAAATACTATCTTGGTTGTTAGGGGAAACGGGGAAAGGTAACATTTTTTCAAACACTTGTCGAAACGGGGCTCATTGGTCAGACTCGCTGATATACACACTTGGGAGCGTTAGTTCGAAACCACTTGTTTAAAATAGCTTGATAAAGCATCAGTGCGTTGAAGCCAGCATATATTTTGCTAAATAAAAGCCTGGAAGATAAGCAGATGGGAATTTGTGCCAGTTTGTGCCAGAATTCATTGCTAATCAACGTATCTGTGTTTATTCGTATGAATTGTGGGACAGTGGTCTTGATGGTACTGAGCAGCACCTGGTCAGAGCTTTGCTGAATCCAGTGTCGGACAGCATACTCCTTGGTCCTTTTAGCTATCAGTGAGGTGTCTCCAGAGCCCAGAGGAGAATTCGAGCAGAGGAGTCCTTTCCTGCCGCCATCACGCCAGATAAGCTAACTTGGCCAGCTGAGCTCAACATTATGTCCCCTCATCTTGAACTGACTTTGTAAAATTAACATTAAGAGGGGAATTTACTTGTCTTAAAATCAGGAACTGTGAACATCTCCAATACTAGTCCCTAAAGACAAACTATTGAAGTCATGATGACAAATACCAACAGAGCTTGAACAAAACAAAACCAGTATTACCTCATTTTACCACTACACAACTGACACACATAGAACATTTGTAATAATATATGTCACTACAATATTCATATTAAATACATTCTGTACATAACTTGTAATTTAAATTGATTGTGATTCCTGGTTCCCTTGTAGTTGAATCAGGACACATATTCATTCATGCCAGTAATGAATACATATTGTTATTTGAAAGTTTATCAGTGACTCTTTTAAGATATCTTTGTAGAGTGTTATATGTATGTGAGTGTCACAGTGTTGTCAAGAGTAGTGGATTAAATTAAATTGTTTATCTGTCTGTTGTTGTGACTTACACTTCATCATACACATACCCTAGACACATAACGTAGCATCACACTATTCCAGAATAATTCTGACTGAGATATATAGATATGTGGTAGCAAGTAAGGTTATCTATAATACACTACTCTTAATAGATATAGATACCTTCACAGCTGATCTCAGTCAGTACACTAAGTTCCCTATAAGTATTTATAACATCCCACTTCACCACATATATTGGGGGTCTCGCTCTTGGGATTTTGAATCTTTAACTATTAAAAAATATTGGGGGTAATTCACTTCAGGGAATATAAGAATTAAAAGGTATCCTTGGGTGGAATTAAATAAGGTTGAGCTCACGGTGCCTGTGTTGTCCATTAGATATATAGTTAGAAATTGAATTGTTGGGTAGACATTATAAAAATTTACCTGATAGACAATGGCGGACCTGGCCAAATTTCGATCTGCTGCGGTTCAGACTGCAAAAGAGTTAGGATTAGATGGGCAAGTTATGGTTGCCTATGTCACAACGGAATGTGACAAATTTATTGAACGCGAAGAAAGAAGATTAGAAAAAGAAGCCGAAAGAAGGTTAGAGGCTGAGACTAAGAGGTTGCAGAGCTGAGGCTGAGACTAAGAAATTGCAGATTGAGAAAGAGACAAAGAGCTGCTAAAGAGAAATTGCGAAGAAGCAGAAAGAGAAGACAAAGAGATTAGCTGCAGAGAGGGAAGCAGAAAAGGAGGAGAAGAGATTACAAAGGGAACATGAGTTACGACTAAGGGAGTTTGAGTTTCAAGGCCATGCTCCTGAAAATGGTGCCAGTCCCTTTGCCTCTGATGCTACGGTTACTCAGGGAGCCTCGACCTCAGCTATGAACTTTCATTTAGATCATTTTGTTGAGAAAGACGATGATATTGAGAGCTATATAAATAGGTACGAACTATTAGCTACCACGTATGGGTTAGAGAGAGAAAGGTGGAGCTTAAAGTTATCTCAGGGACTTCGTGGGGCAGCTTATGAAGTTTTTGCAAAAATGAGCAGAGGTGATCAGGAAAATTATGACATGCTAAAGCAGGCTCTTTTGTTAAGGTATGAAAAGAATGCAGAGTTTTACAGGAAAAAATTTAGGAATGCTAAACTACTGTCAGGTGAAACCTATCACCAGTTCTCTGCACGAATCGAGACATACTTGGAGAAATGGACTTCTCTGGGGAAAACCCAAGATCTTAAGGAAATGGTCCTTATAGAGCAACTAAGAGAGTCCATGGCTCCAGACCTGAGAAAGTTTCTCATGGAACAAGGTGCAGAGAGGCTGGGTGAGTTGCTAAATGTTGCTGAAAGGTATCAAGCAGCTCAAGCAGAGGTAACAGGTAATAAAAAGAAACAGGTGGATAACTTTAGGGCACCACAGAACTTTAATAAATTTGATCCTAAGGATCAAAATAAAGGTAAGCACCAATTTGATAGGCCACGGTATGACAATAAAAATAAATTCCCACAATTCGATGAAAGGAAATATGATGAAAGAAAATCTTTCAACCAAGGAAAAAGGTGGTGTAAGAATTGTCAGATGGACAATCATGACACTGACCGTTGCAGAAGGAAACCTGTGTATATGGCAACCCTTCAGGTCAGGTCGACCTCAAGACAGGAGGAGGATATTATGTTAGATACCACTCCAGAAGAGATGAGGAAGGCACAGGCTGGGGATAAAACACTCAAGCCTTGTTTCAGAAAATTGTCAACTTGTCATACAACTCCAGGCAAGGGAGATTTTTACATGAAAAACAAGTTGATGTATAGGAAGACTGGAGCTAGATCCAATGGTCACGGACAGCTGGTTCTTCCAAAAAGATACAGGACAGAATTAATAAGGAGCCTACATGTGAAACCAGATGGGGACCATGAGAAGATAGGTACCATCATTCAAAAGGTGGCTCACAATTATTATTGGCCCAAAGCAAGATGGGACATTGAGAATTTTGTAGAAAGGTGTAGCATAGCACATGAGGTAAAGGTAAAGGTAAAGGAACCCGTTACACGCCCATTGAGGCATATTGGGAATATGGTGTTAGGCCCATATTATCTTGACCGTCGGCACACGAGGGGTGATGTGGTCGGCATCACGCCGGCCGCCTTAACCTTCCCAGAGTAGCTCTGGTACCCATTTGGGGCTGGGTCAACCCAGGAGCCGTTTGTGGCCTAAAAATTTTCCGCCTCATCTGGGGATCGAACCATAGACCACTGCGCTAGGAAGCCAGTGCACTAACCACTATGCTACCGCGGCTCCCATAGCACATGAGGGAACACCCACAAGTGGGAACATGGATCAGGACCTGGACACGCCACGGGGCAAAATCAGGCCTAACAATAAAAGGAAAAATAAATTTGATAAAGTGGACCAAATGGAATGGGAAGCCCCTTTTCACGGACAAGCTTCACTTAACTGTTTTACAATGGCCACTATGCGGAGAGTGCAAAAGGATGTCTTACCCCAGGATAAGCCGAAAATCCCTCAATCGGACTTAAACAAACTGGAGGAAGAAAATGTAGAGAGGAAATCTCTCATCAAGAATTTTAAGTGGGGAGAAAGCCCCAAAAGAAAAATTGGTAGCGGTCGTTTTGTGAATGAAAATTCTGGGAGGAAAAATCATCACTATAAAGCTTCGAGTGGAAGAGACCATACCGGTGCATGGACAAATAGGTCCACACAATTAAAGGTCCATATGTAGCTATGTTAAGAACGTGGACTGATGAAAAGGCAGAGGAAAACATTACATCTTCATACCAGTATGTGAATGAGCTGACCACTCGGTTAAAAACTGGCTGGAAACTTGCCAATGAAAATTTGAAACAAGCCAGGAAGAAACATGCTGCCTATTATAACAGGAAGGCGAAAGACAGAAATTTGGCTGTGGGAGAGAAAGTACTGCTTCTTTTGCCCGGGAGTCAGAATAAGTTACAAATTGGATGGCAGGGTCCATATACAGTTCTAGAGAAGGTGTCTAGAACAAATTATAAGATAGATAAGAAGGGGAAAGAAAAAAATCTATCATGTGAATCTCCTGAAGAAATATTTGGAAAGAGAACATCAGGAAGAGACACACTTGTTGACCTTGTCCATCGCCATGGAGATGAAAAAGGAACCACTTTCATCATTTGAATATCCATTACACCCCTGTGAGACAGCAGCACAGGTGAAAATCAGTACACATTTAACGAAAACTCAGAAAGAGAGAGTGCAACAGGTTCTAAATAATCATGCAGAGGTGTTAACAGACCGACCAGGGCATACAAACCTATTGGAATATGATATGAAACTCATAGACTCCACACCTGTCTGTATGAAACCATATTCGATTCCGTTTGCTAAGGAAAAAGCTTTGAGGGAAGAGATAGACTATCTGTTGAAGGAAGGAATTATTTCGCACAGTGAGTCTTCGTATAGTTCCGGGGTGGTACTCTTAAGGAAGCCCTCTGGAGAACATAGACTCTGTATAGATTACAGGAGACTGAATGCTATTACAGAAGGACAGGTGGATCCATTGCCGGATACAAATCAGCTGTTTGCCAGACTAAATAAAGCTAAATATTTCTCAAAAGTGGATCTGAGTAAAGGATACTATCAGATTCCAGTAAAGCCTGAGGTTAGACCATACCTAGCTTTTAGTACCTCAGAAGGACACTATGAGTTTAATAGATTGCCATTTGGATTGAAGAATGCGCCTAGTGTCTTCTCTAGAATGATGAGAAAATTATTGGATCCTCTGAATAATCCCTGTATAACAAATTTTATGGATGATATCCTTATAGCAACAGAAACATTTGAGGAACACATTGACTCTCTGAAGATGCTGTTTGATCGACTTAGGGAGGCAAATTTAACAGCCCGACCAACCAAATGTTGCGTTGGATGTAAAGAATTGGAAATTTTGGGACACACAGTTTATCAGGGAAACATGACCCCTGACCCAAAGAACTTAGAGAAACTACAGAAAGCCCCGAGACCACAAACCAAGAAGGACGTGAGATCCTTTGTCTCATTATGTGGTTTCTACCAGAAGTATATCAAAAACTTTAATTCCATATGTGCACCGTTAACTGAATTGACACGTAAAGGACATCCAGATCGCATTACATGGACACCACAATGTGAAATGACTTACCAAGAATTGAAGGAAAAGCTCACAAGTAAACCCATTTTGAAATTACCTGACTTAAGTCAAGAATTCATAGTAAGGACGGATGCAAGTAATATTGGGCTAGGTGCAACTCTACTACAGAAATCAGATGCATTGGATGGGGAATTAAGCCCAGTGGCATATGCTAGCAGAAAGTTGAATAAAGCTGAAATCAACTACTCAACTAGCGAAAAAGAATGTCTTGCAGTAATATGGGCAATAAAGAAATTCAATATTTATCTATATGGGAAGGCATTTAAGTTGCAAACAGATCACAAACCTTTATCGTTTTTAGCACAGGCTAAGCATGAGAACTCTAGGTTACTCCGATGGTCTTTGCTTCTGGCTCCATATAATTTTAGCATTGAGTATATATCTGGAAAAACCAATTTGGGAGCTGATTTTTTAAGCCGCCATCCGTGTGATGAGAATCACCGTAAACCCCAGAAATAATAATAAATTTCTCTATGTGTATATAGAATAAAGGACTGACATATAATGTCTGTTTTAAGAGGGGAGGTGTCATGAAATATTCTAATCCACATATATAAATTATTAGGTAAATATGAAGCCTAACAAATAAAATTAATAAAGAGAAGAGCAATGGTAAAATAACAGTGCTGTCACAAAGAATGTACTCGAAATCCCCCTTGTTTTCTGCTTCGTCTGCAAATTGTAACGCTTTCACGTTGATATAAAAGCTTACTGTATTATTACCCGCCTTCTTCAATGAAACGTGTGCTGCATTTCTAAGAAAAACATTGAGACGTACTGCGTAATGACCTAAATTAATCCTAACATTAATTATACTGCGTTACCAAAACGAACGAACAGATGGACAAAAGGATAAAGAGAGAGGGGAGGGCTGAAAATCAGGAACGCATGCATCACGCGTGTAAGTCTACATGCACTAATTTTTTTTTCAGACGGACAGTGATAAAATACACTACCCTTTCCCAGAGTTAGGTTTATAAATCATAAAAAACTCTTATTAGAAAAGATAACATTAGATGGGTTTACGGTTGAGAACATAACAGTACCCAGACAGCACATCTTCGAAACAGGAGGTAGAAGAAATTGCATATTTTGAATGCAGCCACGTAGCTCCTTTAAATTTGTATTTTTGGGTTCCTTAGGGCTTGCTGACAAATAATATGTAAAACGTTACGCAAATAGTCCAGGAATTAATAAATTATACCCAAAATAAAATATTGGGGGTGCCTGACAGCATAAAATCATTTCTGCTCATAAGATTTTTTTTTAACGTGTTTGAAAAAAATTTACGTTACAGAAATAGCCTACCATGTAAACTCCAAATTGATTGGAGCGCAACAAATGAAAGCCTAACCACGATTGGTCGGGCTATAAATACTATCTTGGTTGTTAGGGGAAACGGGGAAAGGTAACATTTTTTCAAACACTTGTCGAAACGGGGCTCATTGGTCAGACTCGCTGATATACACACTTGGGAGCGTTAGTTCGAAACCACTTGTTTAAAATAGCTTGATAAAGCATCAGTGCGTTGAAGCCAGCATATATTTTGCTAAATAAAAGTCTGGAAGATAAGCAGATGGGAATTTGTGCCAGTTTGTGCCAGAATTCATTGCTAATCAACGTATCTGTGTTTATTCGTATGAATTGTGGGACAGTGGTCTTGATGGTACTGAGCAGCACCTGGTCAGAGCTTTGCTGAATCCAGTGTCGGACAGCATACTCCTTGGTCCTTTTAGCTATCAGTGAGGTGTCTCCAGAGCCCAGAGGAGAATTCGAGCAGAGGAGTCCTTTCCTGCCGCCATCACGCCAGATAAGCTAACTTGGCCAGCTGAGCTCAACATTATGTCCCCTCATCTTGAACTGACTTTGTAAAATTAACATTAAGAGGGGAATTTACTTGTCTTAAAATCAGGAACTGTGAACATCTCCAATACTAGTCCCTAAAGACAAACTATTGAAGTCATGATGACAAATACCAACAGAGCTTGAACAAAACAAAACCAGTATTACCTCATTTTACCACTACACAACTGACACACATAGAACATTTGTAATAATATATGTCACTACAATATTCATATTAAATACATTCTGTACATAACTTGTAATTTAAATTGATTGTGATTCCTGGTTCCCTTGTAGTTGAATCAGGACACATATTCATTCATGCCAGTAATGAATACATATTGTTATTTGAAAGTTTATCAGTGACTCTTTTAAGATATCTTTGTAGAGTGTTATAAGTATGTGAGTGTCACAGTGTTGTAAAGAGTAGTGGATTAAATTAAATTGTTTATCTGTCTGTTGTTGTGACTTACACTTCATCATACACATACCCTAGACACATAACGTAGCATCACACTATTCCAGAATAATTCTGACTGAGATATATAGATATGTGGTAGCAAGTAAGGTTATCTATAATACACTACTCTTAATAGATATAGATACCTTCACAGCTGATCTCAGTCAGTACACTAAGTTCCCTATAAGTATTTATAACATCCCACTTCACCACAGTACGCATGCCCCAAGTGGGTACGAGAAGTCTGTTAGTGGGGAATATTTGGTAAAAACACAGTAACTATTGTATCCTATTGAAATGTTCCAAAAGTATTAGCGTTATTAAAAAAGACAGTTGTGAAGTAGAAAGAGATCTGCGAGTGCATTTCTCAACCAAATTCGAAGCAAGAAACAAACTGGAGGACGGACATGATAATGCTGATATTTATTTTTAAATGTACCAAGAAACAAACTGGAGGACGGACATGATAATGCTGATATTTATTTTTAAATGTACCAAGAATAAAACTTTTGGTTGACAAGAAACCGAGTCAAGGGGCTCACTAATTTATACGACCGTGTTCTGATAAACATGTGCCCCGTGTAGTGTTGGAAGGTCTCTGAAGAGATAAATAAAGAATATGACTACTGCACCCCATGCATGTCGTACAAGGCTACTAATACGAAGTTGGGCATGGAGCTGGCAACCTCATCATGTCAAATAAATTGCCACATAAACCACTGCAGCAAAGAGCATGTGAATTCACGTGCATGCTTCATGTAAAGGGGGGGGGGGGGGGGGGGGGGGGGGGGGGGGGCGGGGGGGGGGGGGGGGGGGGGGGGGGGGGGGGGGGGGGGGGGGGGGGCTAGCTATCTTGGTGGTTCCTTGCTTTTTAAGAGCGCAACATGTCACAACTTTATGGCACACACAAATAGAAAGTGGTTTTATCCCTTAGAGAGTAAAGGAGTATGTAGGGCCGAAACACTTGTCGGACGGGGGGACTACTTCTGATGATCAGATTGCTTCCTGTTGTATCGCTCTGTAAAGAGTTTCCTATCATCATATGTACCGAATATAGGTTTTATTTATGAAAACTCGGTTAATCTGTTTATCTATTTTTCTTAGGGGCATATACGTGGTAAACTCTAGAATGTATTTCCTCTCATATTGAAAATGGGTTATTGGAAGATTTACTACAAACCAACGGGGTACGGGATACTGAATAGGGGGTGTTAGAATATTTACTAAAAGCCAAGGGGCACGGGATATTGAATAGGGGGTACTGGAAGATTTACTAAAAGCCGAGGGGGTACGTGGACTGAAAAAGGTTCAGAACCCATGATTTGGTGTGTGTATTTACTTAGATCAGAGTAATAGCCAGATGAATTTCGGCACAACTGAAAATGTTGAACATGCGCCGATTAATCCCAGAACCTGATATTCCAGAATGGATCCAAGTTTAACGCATACATATTTTGAAGTGCACTTATGACTGCCTTGTGTTCCAGTCTGGTTCCGCCATTGTCCAAGATTCATCCTAACATATTTGTTTGGACAGTTTAGCTGTGATGTTCTGCTGGCAGATTCTTTTATCCATAGATGATCTAATCTCATCCTCCTATTTGATGTCTTTGAAGAAGAAGAAAAAAAAAAGCGACGTTTTGTCTTCATATGCTGTAAGATTTACGTCCCTGCTGCGCTCTCCGTCTGAATGTGAGCTTCTCTCAGTGGGGCCCTCTGGTGTTTATTTGGTTGCTTGTTTGTCAGAGCAAACATTCTGATTGCCACGTTCTAAGCATGGTTTGTGTGCCGTGTCCACACTCTTCAAGGTCAGCGGGGAAATGTCTCAGATATGCTAACAGGACGGCTTCCCACTGCTGTTATTTGTTGAGAAGCCTAGGGCATTTGATGTCAGAGGATGGGGAGATGGAGGTAGGTGAAGTAACGAAAACAACATCAGCAAAGTTCGGAAGCAAGATAAGAAAGCTAATGATCCTGATTAGTAAATTTTCTGCTTTTAACACAAAGTACAAGTTGACTCAACAGTCACTCCCTAATTTTAAATTTTTATATCCTGTCTTGTAACTTTTGCATATCCTGTCATGTAACTCTTGTATATCCTGTCTTACAACTCTTGTATATCCTGTCTTACAACTCTTGTATAATCCTGTCTTACAACTCTTGTATATCCTGTCTTACAACTCTTGTATATCCTGTCTTGTAACTCTTGTATATCCTGTCTTGTAGCTCTTGTGTATCCTGTCTTGTAACTCTTGAATATTCTGTCTTGCAGCTCTTGTATATCCTTCTTTTAACTCTAGTATATCCTTCTTGTATATCCTGTCATGTAACTCTTGTATATCTTGTCTTGTAACTCTTGTATATCCTGTCTTGTAACTCTTGTATATTCTGACAAAAGATCACAACAATGGCTGCCAGTTAACAAATACGCTTTATTTGTTATTCCCAGAAATAAAATAAAATGTAAAAGGACCAATCAACTGACGTTACAGGAGACATACAAAAATGGCTAACCGCTATGAAATCATGTGGTCAACAGACCGGATCTCAAGTTCTACTGTAATATTCACGTGACATATCATTTAGTTAATAAAATAGCAGTTAATTGTCTTGATGTTGACATTTGTTCCATAAAAATTAATTGGATAGGAGGGAAGAGATAATAGTTTTAAAATACAAAGTGACTGTTCAATCTTCCTGTAGTTAAAGCATATTTCAGTGAATAGTAACCCTGCAGAAGGATCCAAGAGAAGAAGATAACATTAATTTGAACTGCGCGCGGCTCGCCAAAACGAGGCATAACTGGTATTTAAAAACAAAACAAACAATGTATAATTATGCACTTTTTGATTATTAGTTTGATTACATTCACTTTGGACATTCTCAGATTTTTTTTTTAAATTTAATTTTTTCCCGCTTTCTTTGCCAAAGCACGACCTTTCAACACAGATCTAAGTCGGTCATTTATAGCAGAGCGCAAATTCCATTAAACAGAATATATGAACTCTGTCGCCTCTAGTACAGTGTTGATAAGTACTCGTCAGTTAGCATGACGAATTCAGAAAAGGGCTAATCCTGAAAAGCACTGCTAGCACTTGCAGCGTTAATAACCTGTAAGTCCTGAAAAGGACTTATAGTGTCTGTTCGCTAGCATGATGAAGCCCTGACAAGGGCTTGACCTAAAAAGTACTGCTAGCTACGCCGAGGCTGCATGAACTGCCTGGAACCCATTAACATGTCTGTTGTGCTGCAACAATCATAATTAAAACAGTAATGATATTCAAGACTGAAAATTATAGAACAAACATAAATATTTATCGTTACTTTGGAAAACACAGAAAACATAAAACGATGTTCTATGGACATTTTTATTTGTTGCTGTCTAGCGGCTCAGTGCTTCTCGAGGAGCTGGTAATCTGTTTATATTTGTTCTGTTGATTCACCTTCTTAAAGTTTCCATGAAATTCATTGTTGACTCGTTAGGTTATATTTCAGCAATATCGTTTTGAATGTCGATTTCTTTCTGGTCCCCTTTTCACCCTTATAATGACCTAGAGGCCACCACAGCGGTTGGCTCCTTTGCAGGAAGTCTGCGCCAAAACATGTCACGTGATTGTGCTATTGTGGTGTCTGCGCACTGTATTTATGTGTTGCATGATAATGTTGCCATTACGACATTGCTTAGAAGGGCGCAGGTTTCCTAGGTTTCGCCCTCGCCCCCTTTTTTTGCAGTATTGAACCGGAGGATCCAAACAACAGTCCTAAGGCTATTGGGTGAAATATTATTTCTTAAAGAGAAAACATAAGGTTTCATATTCTAAGTCGTTTTGTTATGGAATTCAGGACAGTAAGTTACCCCCTTACATAACAAATAGTTACTCTTACAACAGCTTCAAGTAGACATCGTGGTTAAAATCAGGAGTGAAGTTGGAAGTCGCAACCAAGGTGGAGTCGGTTCAGTTCCTAACGCAGGCGGGAAAAAAGACAACAGGAGGCTGACACTTGGGTGTCAATACTCAAGTCGGCCTGCCCCTTCAAAGTGTAAAGGAGTTAAAGAGCCGAACAACTTATCCACGATGTAGCACTTCTGATGATCAGATTTCCTCCCGTTGTAACGCGCCTTACAGATTTCCCTGTCATATGATAAAAAACGTAATCATGTTTTGTAAATTAATAGATGTTATACTTATTAGCTTCATTCTGTAAGAACATGGCAGTCCTTTTATATGTTGCATGATTTTCGGCATTATGTGAACCTAGCGAGGCAGAACAATGTGGAGTCTGCGTGCAGTGTACTCTCGGCCAGCTGTACATCATTGCTTGTCCTCTTTGTTCGGTGGTCGGAGGCTGCCAGTCCTCGGACATCTGCTGGTGACATGCAGACGACTTCTCCATCCCGACGACCCTGACACTGTTGACCATCAGGACTAGCGCCAGGGCTTGCTGTTGCCAAGATTTCTTTGTTTGTTTGTCTGTTGACTGTACTGAGTTGCTCCTGTGCCTAGAGGACGAGTACTGACAGAAAATTCTATGGTCTTGACCTCTTTGTTTTTTTTTTTTCTCCTCTCATTATTCTGCAACTGTAACTAGTCACAGTAAAGTTACTGTTTTCAGTGGAAGATGCCTTGTTTGATACGTATATTGCGGATATAATATTCGAATTGGCTGTATATGATTGTCTAATTAGGTGCACGTGGAGAAAAGTAAGTGTTATTAGTGCATTATTATTTTGAAATACTGAATTTTAAAAATTCAGTCACACAGGAATTACGGAAATGACGTTTTCGCAATGATCGGTAACACGTTTAAAGGAATAATACAACTAATAATTCTTTTTCAAATTAGCTCACTGGCAGGACATTGTGTGTATATATATATATATATATATATATATATATATATATATATATATATATATAGATATATATATATATATATATATATATATCTATATATATATATATATATATATATATATATATATATTTATATATATAAGAGCCTGAGTTATTTATTAATATATTAATCGTCCCGTCCATCGATTAATTGATAAAACAAATATATTTCCATTTATTAAAGGCAATATATATATAGAGCGGTTACGCTATATACTTTCAAATATTTATAAAAAATTAAAAAAAATAAACACGATCATATATACTTATCTTGATATTCATTTATATCAAATGCATATATATTGATATATAAGAATTACCAGGGTCATTATATATAAATATATATATGCTAAATAACAAAGTATATATAATAGATCAGATAACCAAATTTCGAAATGTTAGTGGATAATACTAACATTGAAAAAAAACTTTTTTTTTCTTTCTCTACATATCTAATGGTTTTTAAATAATTTTAATGCGCTGTTTTTAAATCTGCAAACCGTTTTTCTCTATCAGGTCGGGATCTCTAGAAATACGCAATTGAAGTTTTTTTAACAAGGCATAAAGTATTATAACATCATTCATACAAGAAGTGTAACAGTTATGTAGGCTTGAATTTCTTTGTAGTCGACTTTCGTCGGTGAATGGCATGTGGTACATCGCGATGAAGCATCCAACAATAATCGGCAAGCATGGTCACACTCCACCGTCCTTGATAGCGTGATTCCATTACGGCGATATCTTGATGGAATCGTTCTCCATGTTCATCGCTGACTTCGCCAAGTTTTTCAGGGAAAAAGTCAAGATGCGAATCAAGCAAATGGATTTTGAGGGACATGTTACAGCCCATAATTCTGTATGCATCTATGCACTGCTTAACAATATGCACATAGTCGACAGATTTGTGATTTCACAGAAAGTTATCGACGATCGATTTGAATGCCATCCATGCGCGAAGTTCACTACCATGTAACAAGTTCTCGAATTGTTTGTCTGCAATAACTTTCCTAATCTGAGGTCCTACAAAGATACCTTCCTTTATCTTTGCATCGCTAACTTGCGGAAACTTTTCTCGAAGATAAGTGAAAGCTTTGCTCGTTTTATCTAACGCTTTTACGAAATTCTTCATGAGCCCCAACTTTATATGTAACGGTGGTAAAATGATGCCGTCTTTGTTAACTAATGGCTCATGTATTACATTTTTATGCCCGAGCTGCATACGATCCCTGATAGGCCACACCTTTTTTGTATAATGTCCCTGTCTGTTGCGGCTGTCCCATTCACATAGGAAGCAACAAAATTTAGTATACCCAGTCTGCATGCCCGTGAGAATTGCAATGACCTTTAGGTCTCCACAAATCCGCCATTGGTAGTCATTGTACTTTATTTTTGCCAAAAGTATAGCCATATTGTCATAAGTTTCTTTCAAATGAACAGAGTAGGCGATCTGGACATTGTTTTAGACTTTCCGTTCGTCTTGGTAAAGCGATGAAAAGTCGCCATTCGTTGACTATGTGCTCATGACCGAGGTGGACCATTAGACCGTTTACATCTTTGCAATAGCAGATGCCATCATCCATCTCAAAGTATTGAACAAGTTCTCTGTGTCTATGACGAAATTTAGATATCGGAGTATTGGGCGCTAAAAGATTCCATTCTTTGAGTCTCGAACCGAGTAATTCCGCTTGTCCTTTGGTAAGAGCGAGATCACGTATTAGATCTGAAAGTTCTGAATGGTTAATTAAGTGAACACCATCATTCACCGGTATATAATCCGAGTCAGAATTAGTTTCTAAAGCAGGTAAACTATCACTTTCTGATGGTTCATTCACGTCCAACGGATATTGTTATGGTGGAACTGGGATCGGACACGTGATTGGATCATGAGGCACTGGTTTCGATACCGATTCTACAACTTCTAGAAGCCATATTTCGCTCAGAATTATTTCAAAATACAGTAACTATTTGAAAAATAGCGTAACATATGTCATGCATCTTTTAGCAGTATAAAAAGTAGAATTATTTTGCATTTTATTAATTTTTAATAAGTTATATAGTAAAAATGAAACGGAGCAAATAACGGTTTCCCAAAAATATATTTATTCACAAATATCTTAAGAACCCGACGTGATAGAGATAAACGGATTTCAGATTTGAAATCAGCGCAAGAAACTGACCTAAGAACACTTATTCTTATATAAGAAAGAAAAATGTTGTTTGTCAGTGTAATTTGCATAATTTTCAGAAGCAATTGATCGATCTGCAACGCAGTTCAATTTGGTAGCAAAAATTTGTTGAGCTAACGTAGAAAATATTTTTAAAGATAGGTTAGGGACTGGGTTAGCGCAGACCATCGAAGAAAATGACGTTATGAAACTCTGGAAATCATTTCCTGACACTTCTGACTGAAAAATCTCGCAATGTCAGTATTAACAGTATTATCGACATACTCACGTGAGTCATTGTTTTCAGTGATAAACTTGTCAAGTCTAATTATAGGAGTAGACTTACTGATGAAACTTGTGCTGCATGCATAGCTCTCAAAAGAATCAAGTACACTTACTTACTTAGTCAGTGAGGTGTAGATATTTGGAGGAACGAGCTTAATAATACCCTATCGGCTGTATCAAATAAACAACTGGTATAAAACAGCTGTCGTCGTCGCTGGTAAAGCAGAAAAAGTCTCACTGAGATTTAAAAATGCCTATTTTCTTTCCTTGGTGCTTTTTTTAATGTTTATATTTATAATATGAGCCATGGCTTATCATTTCATGTTATAAGGTAAATTACCACTAATAAGTGATGTTATTTTTTTCATTTGTCTTTATAAAAGTATTAATATTAATAATGATATGATCAAGGTATCTTAAATGCTTTCATTTATTTTAATATTTGTGTGTTATACTTTTGTTAATAGAAAAGCAATGAGTACACGTACATTAGGGTTCCCATAATGTTTTGTTTGAAAACCGGGACATTTCCAAATTTTTACCAAAAAAACCCGGGACATTTTGTAAAAAAACGGGACATGTTAAAAATTAAGGTAAAGCACAAATAAATCTATTATATATTATATGTTGCACTTAAAATAAGATACTGGTATAAAAATACACACATTAACTAACACAACTTCCACTTTAAAAAAGAATTCTAAATTACAAACATACTTAATTAGAAAAATCGCACCTTTAAAAAATACACAATAGTCAAGTTTATATTTCAGATTCATCAGAATATTTATCAGATTTATGGGCCTGTTCAAGAAGTTTTTTTTCTTCTGATATTTGGACATAGAGCTCAGCACAAGAGAAATCCTTTAAATGGGTCTTTATAATGGTTAAAGCTTTCACTGTCTCAATTTTAAGTCTGTTTTTTTCGTCTGTCCAAAGCGCATTTATTAATGAAAAAACACGTTCAACAGCTGCATTGATCCTGGCAGTGCCAAACAAAAACTAACTAGGCATTTCAGGTTCTCAGCATTTATATCCTGCTTTGTAAAATGAGCGAACATCTCACACCATTTTTCACTGACACTTTGATCCTTCAGTTCACTCCACACATCAAATTTGCTTTCACAATATTTTTTCACACATGCAAACTCATCAAGTAAGTCCTCTTCATTCACAGTAAAATTTGGTGACACTGTCTTCATGAATATGTAGCTTTCTTGGATGTTCTTCCAAGTCACAGACTCCTTTCCCTTCAAATTGATCCAATCCATAGACTGAAGAGGCGTAAGAAATGGTGTACACCACTCCTGAATATATTCAATGCAGGTGTCATAGAAATCTACTGCATAGCTTTGAAACTTTTCAACTGTTATGTGTCCTTCTTTTTTCTAATTCTTGCAACTGGTTTCTCACAGTAGTGGTAAGAAACTTTTCTGCCTTCCTGTAGTTATGCACCACCGTGTGATAAGCGAAGGTTGCTTCAGAAATAAAAATGCAAACGATAAGGAAAAATGTAAAAGACGATGGAAGAATAGGACCACATCATTACAGAATGCAGATAATTTTTAAAGAAGTTCATCGCCAATTTTGACACACGCTGTCAAAAAAGGTTGTTAACCCGGCCTAGTGTCTTGATCGAAGTTCTTGATTATATCGTTTTTATTTCAGAGTAGAGGGCAATGGTGTTTAAAACACACATACACTTACACGCACACACATACACACACACGCGCGCGGTCGCACGCACACGCGCGCAAACACAAAGGAAAACCTGATATCTTGGTAATCATATTCTGACCCTAGCCAAAGAGACAGCTCAAGCAGAAAAATGTGAACTTTACGAAAATTAACAACATCCTTCAAATGATATTGGAAAAAATTATTTCGCTTGTTTTCTATCAATTCCATCATCATTTTTCATCGTCATGATTTTCCTTTTCGCTCTCTGTGGAGCATAGAACCACCACTGCAGCTGCCTCCCCCCCCCCCCCCCCCCCCACCGCCTTACAGGAAGCCAGCAAACTACATTCTCATGCACGTGCAGCTGTGGTTTCTGTAACAATTAATTTTACATGACATGATGAGGTTGTCAGCCTTATGTACAGCCCCCACATTAATTGTCTTGAACGACGATTGCCTGAGGGGGCAGTGGTCCGATTCTTTATTTGGTTCATAAAAGATCCCCTGTAACGACTTACTTAGTCGTTCCCCTTCTACCGTGTAACGACACGGGTTGTAAATACTGTGCAATAAAAGGTCAAGGATCCCGTTACACGCCCATTGAGGCATATTGGGAATATGGTGTTAGGCCCATATTTTCTTGACCATCGGCACACTAGGGGAGATGTACTGTGCAATAGCTTTACTTAAAATTGTATTACCCTGTTCTAAAATAGTTTAGAACGTCCCGCAATTGGAATCCATTGTCTCTAAGGGATTGTTTTATCCTTCCTTTTCCAGTAGATTTCTGTACAGACAAGTGGGTTTAAATGTCGCACATTTTGGTCACTTGTTCTGCGTCTTTGCGCGTCCTCTTCGACTGACTCCGGTCGTGCAAGCCGACACGGTGACTCATCAAACATGAGCTGTGATTCGCCGGGAGCAGATGTTTCCATGGGCACACTAATGCCACCTTATCGCTTTTGGTTCTGCTTGGGTCAGGGTTACTAAGTGCCAGATTGGCACTCATATAAACACTCTGTTGTAGTCGCGGAATGCAAGTCTTGTGTGTGTGCGTATGTGAGTTTGATTCTTTGGTCCGCTAGTAATAAATAGATCGATGGAAAACAACACTGTAATAAACTTTGAATGTTAACACAGAGATATACTTAACACTGTGATAAACATTTATTGTAACACAGGGATAATTTTAACACTAATTAACATTTAATGTTAACACCCATATATACTCAACACGGTAATTAACTGTGACTTTAACAAATGGACTTTAACACTGTAATAAACATTGAATGTAAAACAGGAGTATACTTAACACTAATAATCATTGACTGTAACACAGATATATACGTAACACTGTAATACATATTAAATGTAACACAGGGATATACTTAACACTGTAATAAACACTCACTGTAACACAAGGATATACCTAACACTGTAATGGCCATTGTATGTTAACACAAGGATATACCTGACACTATAATGAACATTGTATGTTAACACAGGGAAATATTTAACACTATAAAAGACATTGTATTTTAACACAAGGAAGTTCCTAAAACCAAAAAGAATCTACCAAAGCTTATTACTTAGGCAAGATTTTCGTTAGTGTAACTTTAAAAACATTCTTAAGCGGGAGATTAGGATACTGATATTGTGGTTAAATGGTAAAATCTCCCAGCTGAGCTTTTTCAGGACTGTTTTTGTGCTCTTCATGGGTTGTCTTTTGATCTTGCTCCATGACTGTTCTTTATGAGGCACCAGTCGTCCGATGTGCCCTAACGTCTTCAGTCTTGTCGACCTCATGGCGTTGGCTTGTTGTGATTGTGTAGGCGATGTTTTGTTATATTTGGCCATATTCTCCGTTTGCTGCTTTCATGTGATCATATATACTTCTAAGCACTCTCTTCCGTTATAGTTCAATGTCATTACTTCTTCCAGTGAGAAAAAAAAAGAGCCTGTTAAACTGGACTTTTCGTAACGTTACTATGCTGGACAGCAGTCACGTGACGGAGATGTAGCATAGAAGAGTATTGTGTTGTGAAACGCATCATGATGATGATATCTCATTAACAGTAGCTCACTATAAAATTTAGATTTTGCCAGGGCAGCGGCCTTTCAGCCTACTCTTTACGATTTCCAACTGCCGTGGGATTTTTAACGTGCTCAACTTGCACTTAGGACCTTATCCAAGAAGGCTAGGCACCCGATCTCACTACCCAGGAGATTGGGGGGAGGAGAGTATAACATCATTAGGATCACTAGTTCTGAAAAAAAATTTCCATAAATTAAATTCCCTCAACTGGGAATTGAACCCTGTAGCCCCATTAGAAACTTACTCACCACAAAAATATTTATAGGATGTGTGATTCCCTATAAACACACATTGGGATTCTCGCCGGTGCTACGGAGCTCGTGCACTGTGCTGAGATCCTCCTTGTGTGATCCACGGGAGGAGATCGGAGCACTGATGGAGTTGTCCGTGTGCAATGAAGATAATCCTTAAAACCAAACCAAACCACTATATAAAAAATTGTGTGTGTTAACGCCTGTAATCAGTTGTCATTCTATTCGCCGTGCTGCTTATCTCTTTCGTATCTTCTTTCCTTACCCCCCACACCCCCCTTTTTTTTGTTCGTACGGATTTTCACGTGAACATCACAAAGCTACTTATGTTGACCGGTCCTATACGTTTTATAATAAACTTTGTAAAGTATTTAACTTCGTTCACACTCTATTTCTCCTCCGTTTTTTGTTTGTATGTCCCTGACGAAGAGCTTATGGCCGTACTGAAGGCAATTCTCCTTAATCTTTGTCCCACTAAGACTCATTACTTATTTTCTTTGACACCCCCCCCCCCGCCCCCCCAACCCCCTCTTAGCACTTTTCTGATTATCTTATTTAATCCATACTCGTTATCAGCGCATGTCCAGCCGGAAGTGTACCTCATGATTATCGGCTACATGCAATAATAAAAGCTCAGCTGGGACCGGCGTTCCAGGTGTGCCGCCGAGGTTTTGTAACTTATCACCAGTGCCATTTGTTCATTTGTTGTCTGGGTCGTTTGTCATGACCTCTCTTAGATCACACAAGGAGGATATCAGCACAGTGCACGAGCTCCGTAGCACCGGCGAGAATCCCAATGTGTGTTTATAGGAAATCATACATTCTATAAGGGTTATCACCAGTGCCATTTGTTGTCTGGGTCGTTTGTCATGACCTCGGAATTATAATATTCACACTGTCCGAGTCTTCGGCGCATGCTGTCCACTTGACCCTTCTGCTGACCACATGCTGTCTGGCCACCTCTTGTACTTCGATCTGCCGTGGTTATTATTTCTCTGCATTGTCTGGTTGACCTCTGCGACTGTTGTGCCATCACCTGTCCATTACACGTTTGACCCCAGACATGCTGGTTGGTTGCAATGAGAGGGAGACGGTTTTTTGACGAAATCTGGAAGCACCAGGGCATAATTTGAATCCCCAGTTGTGTAAGTAATAACTTCAGATTTGTTTCTTATTTTGGCCACTTTTATACGTACAGGTACATTTGTTAAAACTGTGATAACAATACAGAGTAATTAAAAAGTCTGTCTTTTTAAAAAAGTGCTTATGTCTTCACTCTTATCTAAAGATTTATATGAAACAAACGTTAAAATAAAGAGAATTAACTGCTGTTTTATTGCATCAAGTGTTAACAAGTGTTAACATCACATCTCATCTTGAGATCACCGGGTAATTAAGCATATGAGATTGTGTGGCACGTACTATAGACTTTTTCGCTCCTTACATAGCATGGAACCACCACTGTAGGTGACCCCCGCGAGATAACCTTAACTGAAGGGCAAACTCTTTCTTTGTCCCCTCAGAGACCCTCGGGTATTACACGCGGCATTACTGACTTCCCTGTGAGTAAAATTAGTCTTTTCTTGTACTTGTCGTGTTGTAGCAAGTGTATATTGCGAGAAGAACAACTTCCAGCTGAATTCTAAATTAATCAAAACACTTTAGCCTCACAAGGAGCATAGGCCTTCAACAAACACATGCCAAGTCCTCCTGTCATGTGCCATGAGCTGAATCTGTTTCCACGTTTTCCTCGTCATTTTCACTTTTGTTTCCAGTTTTCTTCTCCATGTGTTTCTTGGTCTACTTCAGTCTCTCTTACCTGAGGGAATCCAGAACAAGCACTGCCGTGCAATGCTATCTACAGGTTTCCTCAGTGTGCGCCCTATCCATCGCCAACGTCTTTTTCTCAACTCTTGTTCAACTAGTCCTCGTCTGATCCTTGTCATCAGTTCCACATTGGTGACCTTGTCATACCATTTTAATCCTTCTATTCTACGCAAGCGCCCATTTCTGAAAGTCTGTAACATTTTGTTAACTGAACTCTACAGCTAAGACATTATTTACGCAACAGTTACTATTCAGTTGCGTTCATGCATGAGCTGGGGCAGATACATTCCTGCAGGTGTGTTCAGTGATGCGTTTTTTGCTTTCATATTGCAGTGGTTAGGTTTCGATATATTTACTAAGTTGACAAAACTTGTTAACTTGTTATAATATCTTTGATCCCCATTTCGCCGTTCTTGTTGTCTTAATATGAAACTGTATGGATGTTCTTTGTTGTTTAACACGTGTATCAAGAACAGTAAATTTCTTAACTGGCAAGACGATGGTAGTTATGCTAATCTCTAAAATACTAGATTTCCCAGAATGCATCACCAGAGTAAAGGAGACACTTCTTGGGTACACTGTTAACAGCAGATTGATGTTACGGCTCAGAATAAAGACAAAGGGCGGCCCAAACAGAAAATGTTGTTTGAGAAACTGAAAAACGCCCTCTGGCCAACCTTCTCGCTTATTATGAGGAGTTGCAATAGGGGTTTGATAAAGTCCTCTATTTATTCCAGTTAGTGATATCCACCAAAAGATAAATATAAGTGGATGGAAGCAGACATCATCATCATCATCATCAGTTGATAAGATCTCTATGGTGTTGTTTGCTCCACTGTAGTGTATGGAATGTCAACTTGACCTACGCAGTGGTGTGTAGACATGGATTGAGTGTATAATGTGCGAATGATAATAAGGGTTCGTGGTGTTGACAAATGTTCTTTTCTCACACTCATGTATGGCTGGAAGTCATCGACACCAACGACTGTGTACCTTTCTACAGTTTAATTGGACGTATACACTCGACAGCACAGATAGTGACAAATCACAGGTTGGCATAATACATCATAGTACAGTGGATAAATGGTCTTGCAATGTTACATGGGCACTCATGTAGAATAATTGTATAATGGACTGTCAGTAGCCAAGCACTCAGTATCGCCCATACATATATATCAACTGACTTCACTGACTGAGCACGTCAGCTTATAAATAATATTTCAGATGGCTTCTAGACCTAATCTCGTCTAGCGACGATTCTTCAACATAATGTTCAGCACATATTTTTTTCCATATAATAATATTGAACCGCTAGCAATGGGTTCTCATGTGTAGCAGTGATCTCTGGACTAATCAAGCGATAATACGGGCATCCCTTTTCTCTTCTTGAAAGTCACTACATGTTTTGGTTCCAAGATGGCTTCACTCGTGAGCTGTCACTCACGTTTGGATACAGATAATGAATCTGTCCTAAAGTTAGTCATTCATTAAATCTTTCATTGCTCTGTAGATTTGGTCATGAACAATTGACTGCATTCTACAGGGTATAGTGCTGCTAGGAATCGAAGTCGTTTTCATCGAGTCAAATATATTCTCTTAGACATTCAAATCGTACCTATCGAAAATGGTGGCTTCGTACGAGAGTTCATAAGAGTGTCTATTATTACCTTGGTATCAGAAATATGAAAATGCCATTCCTTGGCAATACGAATAAACACTGGGGTAAAGCATACACGATAGGTCTAGACGACTATCACTTTCCCCACAAATACTGAGATCACTTTTTCCCCGGCGACAAGCCGACATAGAAAACACAGTCCCTATCGGGACGAAGCCAAATCACACCACACTCTAGCGACACATCCGCCGAATAGCCTTTGACCTCCCTAGAGACAACAGAACATATAGTTCGACTTAGATATGTAAAGATATACAGATATAAGACAGACTCGTCCTACTCAGACAAACAATACACATAAATTCAGGCCATAGATATTCTGAAGCAAGAACAATCTATTACTACCCAAACAAAGAATAAATCGCAGAAAACTGGATTTATCCGCGGAGTTCGATCGAAAGAGCCGACACAACTTTCAAGGGAAGTAACTCAATAATGACTTTTCCTTAAGCACTATTTTGTTTACAAAATATTTGCGAACATAACAAGTATACCAATGTATAATATTGTAAGATATCAAAGACTGCACGTAACAGTCTTACCACACCTCCCGGGAAAAAAAAAATGGAACTTTTTTTTTTTTTTTTGAAATACATCTAGGAGCAACGTACAATAGGCTCACAACGCATGAATAATGCGCAGATGAAAATATCAGGAATACCTATAACGCCTAATATGAGGCTAAGTCGACTTATCGAGCGACTGGTGAGAATGTGTCTCATAAACTGAGAGAAATTATTTCTCTACAAGTATATTTTTCCAGGAAGGTGTCATCAAAGTATAATACAATTCTGGCAATGACACAATGCCAAAAAAAAAAAAAATTCATATCATCATTTCGTATTAGATATCTTAAATTTATGATTTATGAAGAAAAAAAATCATCAAAGCACAGCGGTGAATAAACATCAATGAACCGCTATGTAGTGATACAATCATTATATTATTAAATTACGAATGTGTATCTATCATGATATAGAAAAGGAACTACTATAGAACTAGACATATCAAGAAGTCTAAGCCCTAATAGTTATGTGGAATCATGTGGGCATCTTGACAGAATGTCTGCCATCACATTATCTGATCCACGAATAGCTCGCACAGAGAAGTGAAAAGGTTGAAGAGCAATTGCATATCGAGTAGACCTCGAGCTCTTCAAATTCTTACTCTGTATAGCAGTAAGAGCTTTTTGGTCAGTTTCTACTATGAAATGTGCGCCTAGAAGGAATCTCTGTAGTTTGAGGATCGACCAAACCATAGCTAATAGCTCACGGTCTAAAACCGAATAATTCCTTTCTGCCGCATTAAGTTTTCTGGAAATATACATTACAGGATGCAGAGTTCCAGAGTACTCTTGCATTAGTGCCGCTCCAATCCCAGTGGATGAAGCGTCACTACGAAGAACGAATGTCTTATCTTTAGTGGGTAGCACTAAAATAGGTGGTGTTGAAAACAATGTTTTAATCTTATCCAGAGAGCATTGGCATTCCTGAGACCAGTGGACCACATTAGGCGAACCTTTCTTTAGAAGTGTTGAGAGAGGTGCCATGATAGAGGATAGATTCTGAATGAATCTGCCATAAAATTGAATAAGACCTAACAGACTTCTCACCTGTTTTTTAGTCTTAGGGATTGAGATGTTAAGTATCTTACTAGTATTATGGTCCTCTGTCTTTAGGAAACCATGACCAACTCGGTGGCCTAGGAAAGAAATTTCGCTAAAACCAATATAGGCTTTAGAGGGTTTCGCTGTCAGGTTGTGCTCACGCAAAGTAGACAGCAATTCATCTAACCCCGAATAGTGATCTTCCCAAGTATCGCTGAAAAGACAGATGTCGTCTAGATATGCAATGACATCTGACCGATAAGATAGGATTCGGCGCATCATGCGTACGAATGTAGCTGGTGCGTTCATAAGACCGAAAGGCATAAAATTCCATTGGAACAAACCTCTAGGTGTTGAAAAAAGCCGTGAGAGGTTTGGCGCGTTCAGATAAAGGAACTTGCCAATATCCTTTAGACAAATCAAGTTTAGTGAAAAAATGAGATTTGGAGAGTCGAGTAAGTAGCTCTTCAAGTAAAGGCATAGGTTCGGCATCGAACTTCGTTACTTGATTCAATTTTCGATAGTCAACGCAAAGACGTATGTTATTGTCTTTTTTACGCACAATAACCATCGGCGAAGAATATGCAGAGGTGGATGGTTCGATTATTTTCAAATCTATCATCTCATCCAACTCTTTCTCGACCTGTGCTTGAAAATGTATAGGTATAGGATAAGGTCTAACCCTAATAGGAGTATGGTCAGTTAGAACAATGTCATGTTCAATGACATGCGTTTGTCCAGGGATGTCAGTGAGTACATCCTGAAATGTTTGCAACATAGTTGAAACTTGTCGCTGTTCTCCTAGAGACAAATCAGGAGAGACAGTAACGTTCTTCCATGATTCACTAGAATGAAGTGGGATCATTGGAAGAGGAAGATTTACATCTGAAAAACTTGTTTCCTCATCCTGTATCATGGACAGTGATGAGTAATGACCATGTTGTACTGGAGAATTGTCCGTTGCTTGGAAAATGGGTTGCAAATAATCCGGACGTTCATGGAATTCAGTAAGCATATTGATGTGGAAGGTTTTATGCTTCCCATCAATATCGACAATATAGTCGACATCGGAAATTTTCGATATTATATCGTACGGACCTTTCCAAGAAATAAGTAATCTGTTTTCCCTACAAGGTAGTAATACAAATGCTTTGTCACCAGGACAAAGTTGTCGTAAGCATCTCTTCTTATTGGCAAATTGCCTTGCCTTCTGTTTCGCAAATTCAGAAGAAGAAGTTGCTAATTTGCATGCTTCGATAATCTTTTGTCTCAACGCGATGACATATTCGTAGGATGACTTTGTGTCATCGTCAATATTGTCAGATGTTATGAGATCGTGAAGCAACGACATAGGGCCACGCGGACGCGCGCCAAAGACGAGTTCAAAGGGAGAAAATCCCGTATGTTCATTGGGTACCTCTCTGTAAGCGAAGAGGGCCGCAGGTAAAACTCTGTCCCAGTCTTGAGGATGATCCTCAGTTATCTTCCCCAGTAAGTTTTTAAGTGTTCTATTAAGGCGTTCGACCATACCATTAGACATTGGATGGTAGATACTACTTAAAGATCTATCTATCTGCAGAGTAGACATTACTTGAGACATGGTATCTGATATTAGTTGGGTGCCATGGTCTGACAATATTTCTCCGGGGAACCCCAGACGAGAAAATATAAGCCAAAGAGCATCTGCAATATCAGCAGTAGTAATGCTCTTCAGAGGAATAGCCTCTGGCCAACGTGTGCACATATCAACACACGTCAAGATAAACTGATGTCCTCTGGCAGACTTGATCTTAAATGGACCAATAATGTCTATAGCCATTTTTTGGAACGGCCGAATAGGAATGTCCGCCGCCTGAATGGGTGCAGCATGCCGTGGACCTTTGGATTTAACTTCCTGACATACTTTACAAGATCGACAATAAATCCGTATGTCCTTGTTTACCAATGGCGAAAAGAAAGCCGCAAGGACTCTTGACTTAGTACGGGAAAAACCCATGTGTCCAGCACACTGAGAGTCGTGAGCGTGCTGCAAAATTTTAACTCTCAAATTCTTGGGAACCAGGATTTGAGAATGACTTGACGTAATGGAGTCTTGAACCATACGTACAAGTACGCCATTCTTCTTTGTAATCCACGATTTACGACTTGTGTCTTTATTCGGATCACCTTTAGTTGCAAGAATGAAGAATTTCTTCAGAGTGGGATCATCTTCTTGCTGTTTTATAAACGAGTCACGAGAAATTACCAAGGGATTATCTTGGTTATGCATTCATTATCTTCAGTAGATGAAGTTTGAGGCATATTAAGAGCCTGAGCTCTAGTGACTACAGCGTTAGCAATCTGCATGTTTTGCCTTTCCCACGTGGAAATTTGTTGCGGAGTGCATTCCTTGACTCCATGAATGCGACCGATGATGAGGTCAGCGATCGGATTCGGAAGAAGACATGCGTGTACATCTCCTGTAAAGAAAGGAGTAGCAATCCTAATGATAGCAGTAGAGTATTTCTCTAATGTGCCGCCAAATGTTACACATTTGACTACTTGTCCAGTGGCGCGGGAAGGATCTACGAGTGACTGCCTAACACCAATTGTGGTGCATCCAGAATCAAATAGCACAGAGACTGGATTGTTATTCACTAAACCCTTATGTAAGACAAGAGAACCTCTTCCATCATGCGCGACTGATGCCGGAAGAGCAGGAAGAGGATGGCCACAGCTTAAAGTAGACACTGTGGTTGGCTCAAATAACGTTTTGCATTGGGGGCACTGAGATGCTCTCCCAAAATCAAAAGCGGCACATGCCATATTACTAGCATCATTATTATCTTTACTCTGTTTATAGGCTTCATGGGACTCTTGTTGTACAGAGTTTGCCTGAAAATGTGGTTTATGTCTTTTGTTTTGAGATCTACCTCGGTTATTATCACCTCTGTAGTTATTGTTACCTCTATTGTAACCCCTATTTGGGTTTGAGTCATAGTTCCCTTGGTTACCATTATCATATTCATTATAATGAGTATCTCTGTAATTATGATCTTGTTGACTCCAAGACGGATAACCCTGATAATTTCTATAATTACTTCCTCTACGGAAATTCCTATAATTATGACCACCCCTGTGTCGAGAGCTATCAGGTCGTCTCCAGTTCTTTGAAGAAGAACCCTGAAATGATTGGTTACCTTGGTTTTGATAACTATTATGGTTACCTTTTTTTATCAAATCTGTTTTGAGGTCCCTGAAATCTGTGTGAATAATTGGGATTGTATGGTGTTGCTGAAGCAACTGGCATACTCTCCTTAATCTTAGTGTTGCCAAAAGTCACGTCGGGGTGTGCAGTGACATATTGGGAACAATATTCTTCCATTTCTTTTAGAGATTTGGGTTTACGCTCATGTATAAATTCAAGGAAAGGTTTGTTCACACATGACATAATCTTATCTCTGAGCAACAAATCCATAAGTCCTTCATACGTTTTTTCTGTTTTGGAAAGCTCAATCCAACGATCAACTGTGAGACGTGCCTTTGCAGTGAATTCTGAGAATTCTACACCCGTCTCAGGCACCATCGTTTTAAATAAAAGGCGATAGCCTTCCTCACTTAGCTGATATTTTTTTATCAAAGCCGCCCTAATGACATCATAATTATCCTTATCTGCTTCTCCTACAAGGCATAATCTAGTCAAAGATTCACCTTTCAAGTTTTCTGATAATTGATTAGCGTATTGTGATTTATCCACATTATGTGTACGACAAGAACGTTCAAATCTATCCAGCCAGAATGTAATATCGTCACTGGACTGATTGAACGGTGGAACCTTAACCTTGTAAGTAGAAGGTTTACCATTACCACTAGATGCCTGATTAACATTACTCATACTTGTCAATCTTAATTTCTCCAACTCAAATTCATGTTCTCTTATTGCTTTTTTTTCTTCAGCCTCTCTGTCTAATCTTTTTTGTTCAGCTTCCCTGTCTAATCTTTTTTGTTCAGCTTCCTTGTCTAATCTTTTTTGTTCAGCTTCCCTGTCTAATCTTTTTTGTTCAGCTTCACTGTCTAATCTTTTTTGTTCCGCAGCAGCTTCTCTTTCTAATTTTTTTTGTTCAGCTTCAAATCTCCTTTCCTCCACCTGCATCTGCAATTTCTTTTGTTCAGCAGCAGCCTCAGCTTCTCTTTCTAATCTTTTCTCTTCCGCCATAGCTTTTCTCTCTTCTGCAGCAGCTTTTTTCTCTTCTGCAGCTAATGCTTTGTCATATTGAGCAACAGCCCATTGTTCTAATTGTTGACCAGTTTTATCAAGGGCTTTCCCTTGTATAATGAAGTATTCTAATGTAGACATGGTGTCTAACAATAATACTAATCACCTGAAATAATAATAATACCACAAGTTCTTAATGACTTGATTAATCAGTATACTATCCCAATATCTGTGGGTCACAAGCCTTAATAAGGTCTTGTATAACAGTAATAATAATTAGGTACTGGTTTATACCATAATCCAAGTGCAGTGCACAGGCAATTGTGTCTTATGAAATATACCTATATAAAACATATGTCAACCAACAAAATACATAAAGTACAAATAGGACTGACAATACAAGAACGTTTGCAGAAATCAAAATAAATCAAATAGGGAAATCAATGAAAATAATCACTGAATCTGCAAAGAATAACAACACAAATGACGTCACAGTATATGAATATAAATTGTGAATAGAACTGAAAGATAGAAAAGGTTAGACCAACAAATTACAAACAAATCAAAACAAAACTAAAGAACAAAGAAATATTACAAAAATAACAATAATTACAGTCTTCACAGCTAACACAAAAGCAACAGTTGTCGCAGCAAATTTTCAATCAAGAAAATTGCACCTATAGAAAACGCCCACAACGGACCCTCTATGACGTGGGATATACTGTTGTGAGGACGCCGCCCAACCTTAAACACAACCCGCTGACATAGAAACTAACATACTATACAAACAAATAACATGTAAACATAAATATATATATAAATTATGTGTATGATAGTATGTGTTGCAAAATAGGCTCAGTTTTACAGTAATGGCAAAGTTATTTTTATGAAAATAAACAAACTGCCACTTTATTCAATTAAACATTCTGGCCTTAAATATTAAAGTTCATATACAGAAAACAAGAAGATCCATCGATGAAAATAGGACTTCTTAGTTCACTCATACTGTCTTCCTGTTAATATTGACAAGAATTGATCCAACTGTTCTGTGAAACTCTGTAATGTCTAATGTAAAAATGTCAACAACGCTGACCTACATACTGCATTCACTTGACAGGTCACGTGACAAAGTGTTGACAAATAGCAAACCAATACTGCAAGTATGTCGTATCAGCCACAGGAAACGGTCTGGTATCGGTAATCTGTTGACTTCTGAACTTCTGCGAGGTCAAACCCAGAAAGCTGGTCCACCAGTTGATAAAGTCCTCTATTTATTCCAGTTAGTGATATCCACCAAAAGATAAATATAAGTGGATGGAAGCAGACATCATCATCATCATCATCAGTTGATAAGATCTCTATGGTGTTGTTTGCTCCACTGTAGTGTATGGAATGTCAACTTGACCTACGCAGTGGTGTGTAGACATGGATTGAGTGTATAATGTGCGAATGATAATAAGGGTTCGTGGTGTTGACAAATGTTCTTTTCTCACACTCAGGTATGGCTGGAAGTCATCGACACCAACGACTGTGTACCTTTCTAGAGTTTAATTGGACGTATACACTCGACAGCACAGATAGTGACAAATCACAGGTTGGCATAATACATCATAGTACAGTGGATAAATGGTCTTGCAATGTTACATGGGCACTCATGTAGAATAATTGTATAATGGACTGTCAGTAGCCAAGCACTCAGTATCGCCCATACATATATATCAACTGACTTCACTGACTGAGCACGTCAGCTTATAAATAATATTTCAGATGGCTTCTAGACCTAATCTCGTCTAGCGACGATTCTTCAACATAATGTTCAGCACATATTTTTCCATATAATAATATTGAACCGCTAGCAATGGGTTCTCATGTGTAGCAGTGATCTCTGGACTAATCAAGCGATAATACGGGCATCCCTTTTCTCTTCTTGAAAGTCACTACATGTTTTGGTTCCAAGATGGCTTCACTCGTGAGCTGTCACTCACGTTTGGATACAGATAATGAATCTGTCCTAAAGTTAGTCATTCATTAAATCTTTCATTGCTCTGTAGATTTGGTCATGAACAATTGACTGCATTCTACAGGGTATAGTGCTGCTAGGAATCGAAGTCGTTTTCATCGAGTCAAATATATTCTCTTAGACATTCAAATCGTACCTATCGAAAATGGTGGCTTCGTACGAGAGTTCATAAGAGTGTCTATTATTACCTTGGTATCAGAAATATGAAAATGCCATTCCTTGGCAATACGAATAAACACTGGGGTAAAGCATACACGATAGGTCTAGACGACTATCACTTTCCCCACCAATACTGAGATACTTTTCCCCGGCGACAAGCCGACATAGAAAACACAGTCCCTATCGGGACGAAGCCAAATCACACCACACTCTAGCGACACATCCGCCGAATAGCCTTTGACCTCCCTAGAGACAACAGAACATATAGTTCGACTTAGATATGTAAAGATATACAGATATAAGACAGACTCGTCCTACTCAGACAAACAATACACATAAATTCAGGCCATAGATATTCTGAAGCAAGAACAATCTATTACTACCCAAACAAAGAATAAATCGCAGAAAACTGGATTTATCCGCGGAGTTCGATCGAAAGAGCCGACACAACTTTCAAGGGAAGTAACTCAATAATGACTTTTCCTTAAGCACTATTTTGTTTACAAAATATTTGCGAACATAAGTATACCAATGTATAATATTGTAAGATATCAAAGACTGCACGTAACAGTCTTGTAAGGGGTTGCCCATGGAACACTGTTTTAAAGAAGCGAATCATGTGCATCATCGTATCCTTTTTTTTGCTCATTGGAGCATGGAGCCAGCACTCAAGCTGGCCGTTTGCCGGAAGCCTGTTTCAAAGCACATGCTTCTATAGCAGTGGTTCCTGTAGCAGTTTGTTGTATGTGATGAGGTTGTCAGAGATGACTGGATTGTCGTTTTACAAAAGATCATTTAGAATACCATGAATAACGGAAAGTTTTCTGATGTTGTGAAGGAAAGAGGCTTAGGTAGAAAATATATATGTTACCGCGCATCAGAAAGCAATAATAACTGTCTGCGATACATGTTTTTTTTTTTTTTTTTTTTGAAAGAACACATTCCAGTAATATGTAAAATTGAAGAAATTTTAGAGAAGAAGAGAGAAGAACTAAAAAGTTGAACAAGATGGCAGTGAAGAAAGTCATCAAAGGAAGATTCTAAAAAGTTGAACAACATGGCATCGAAGAAAGTCAGCAAAGGAAGATACTGTGCAATTGAGATAATGGTGCAGAAGAAGATCAGCAAAGAAAAAAATACTGAGTAACTGAACATCATGGTATGGAAGAAGCCAACAGAAATATAAGCGCTAATGTTTCCTTCTACTTGTTTCGCTACCTAAGAAGCGTGGAACCACCCCGCTTGATCGAGGCCTGCGCCGTAGTTCTTCGTGTGCTTTTGCAGTGGTTCTGTCAGTAGGGCATTTTTTACGTGATGAGGTTGCCAGTCCCAAACACAGCCTCACATGAATGGTCTCTTGCTACATCTCTGACAGAATAGTGGTCCTTTTCTTGTTTGGTCTCCTCGGGGACTTCTGTACCAGTGGGTTAGAAACAGCCATAGAGTCCGTAAATTGTGGAATGGCAAGTTGATGTACTCTCGTTTGTACTTGAAGAAGTTTGCATAGTTGGATGGATTATCTCGCTCTATTCGACGCCTCCGTTCTCGCGCCAGTCAGGTGGTGGTTCATGAATTACTAGAGGTTGTTGACCCTGTAAAACTTATCTTTATATGTTGTCATGTTTTGTATCTGCGTCCATTCCTTGTTTTTAACAAGGTCATGGGGTGTGTGAAACAGAAAGACATTGTCGCTGAGTGATGGGAATTTACTTTACCCTGTTGAAACCTCTCATGGACAGTTTTAACTCCCTCTATGCTGTTTTTTAGTTTAAGGTCAGACCTGCCGGGACAGTAATGCCTTGGCATCTTAATCGTGAAGTTAAATTAAGCAAGGTAATTTGTCATACTCGCATATGTGTGTGTGTCTGAAACATCCCATACATCAACAAGAAAATAACGGTAAACAAGGGATTATATCCTAGTGTAGAAAAAGAAATGTTTTATATTGTAGTTGTTTTGTGTGCTGTGGCTCCCTCCCTCCCTTCCTTTCTGTTCCTCTTACACCCTCCGCCCCTTAGTTGTCCTTGAACGCGCCACTTTATCTTTTGCGCCCCGACCTCTCTTGTTTTCCTGCGTCCCTAAGTTATTCCTAAACGCGCCACTCGCCCCCTACAGCATAATGGTCCGGTACCTCTCTTCATAATTTCATACATTAAAAATGTTGTCTCTGTGGTTCCTGCTCCTTGCTCATCTTTGTTATTTTCTCTCTCTCTCTCTCTCTCTCTCTCTCTCTCTCTCTCTCTCTCTCTCTCTCTCTCTCTCTCTCTCTCTCTCTCCTTCCTTTTTATTGTAATTATTCTACAATTTCACTGAGTGGCAGAGTGGGCAAAGCGAGGCAGAGGTACCGGGTTCGGAACCAGGTAGCGGCACGCTCCAGCAAACCCAGCCGGATATTGGTACTTGATTCTGCTCGTGAGTTAGGGAAGGCAAAAACAGTGAGGAAGTGAACTGGTCCCCCAAGTTCATTAAGCTGAGACCTAACGTAGTAAAGTTTAACCACTTCTCTTCTACAAGGTCATTGGAAGGTCGCCTTCTTTCTTTTAAATTTGTATATCCTCATTTGTATCCATGGGGGGATATACGCGAAATAAATATCAAACAAGGAGCAAAAACTGTCATGTGACCAGTAAGCTTGGTTTAAAGAAAAAATATGTCCAGAAACAAACTAAAATCAAATAATATCTAAAATGGCCTGACTTTACGAGAGACGGCAAACATATGTGTCCGCCAGCGTTGCCACTCCTAGGTGGATTCACCTAGATCTAGGATTTTTGATCCCGTCTAAGTGTCATTTTCCTTTATTAGTTGAAGAACGACACCTATATTTCGCCCCAAATCAACCCAAATCGGCAAAACTAGCGACAAAATTGCCCAAAGTAGCCAAAAATAGCCCAAATCGCCGATATCTAGGTTTTCTTTAAATTTGAGAGTGGCAACGCTGGTGTTCGCTATGAAATCATATGTTGAACAGGCCCGATTTCACAATAAGCTGTAATGTTAATGTGATATGGCATCTTATGTAATAAACCAGCAGTTAATTGTCTTTATTTTGATGTTTGTTTCATAAAATTGTGTTGGATATGGAGTGAACAAATGACAACTTAAAAACTAAGAGAATGACTTTTCAATCACCACAATCTCACTTCCCTATTGCACTTCCTTGACCTTCATCTTACATGCTCACCGTCCTTCCTTTGTCACCAGGAAAACAAAAACTGACATTGTACATAAACATAGAAATAAATCTTATGTAATAGTCAGTGCAGTTGTCTGCTTGTGCGAGAGATGCAAACTTAAAACAGTTCATTCTTAAAATATAAATTATCGTTGTTAGAAATATAGGTGATAGCCATTTATTTTAAAATGGGTTTCAACTTCTTATTTATAATCTTGTGAAGATTATAAATATTTATAGAATGTGTGATTCCTGTATACACATATTGCGATTCTCGCCGGTGCTGCGGAGTTCCTGCACTGTGCTGAGATCCTCCTTGTGTGATGTAAGGGAGGAGATCAAAGCACTGATAGAGTTGTCCATGTGTAGTGAAGATGGCCTTAAAAACCAAACCAATTTATAATCCCTCTTAATCTTTGTTTCCGCATCACGCCCTTCTTGAATAGAAATATTGGAAGTTTGTCACATTTGGGAACTTTTTATTTTGTGTGTTTTTATGTGTGAGAAGTTGCGAAAGTAAAGAAGTTTTAAGATATTGAGGTTTAGCCCGGTCTGGTGAAAGAGAAAGGAGAGAAAACTTTACGGGCAAATGAAAGTTTCTGTCTGCCAAGTCTGATTCAAGGGCGTTAGAAAGTTTCTGTCTGCCAAGCCTGATACAGGGGTATTGGAAAGTTTCTGTCTGGCAAGTATGATACATTGCTATTGGAATGTTTCTGTCTGGTAAGTCTGAAACAGGGACGTTAGAAAGTTTCTGTCTGCCAAGCCTGATACAGGGGTATTGGAAAGTTTCTGTCTGGCAAGTATGATACATGGCTATTGGAATGTTTCTGTCTGGTAAGTCTGAAACAGGGACGTTAGAAAGTTTCTGTCTGGCAAGTCTGATACAGGGACGTTAGAAAGTTTCTGTCTGGCAAGTCTGATACAGGGACGTTAGAAAGTTTCTGTCTGGCAAGTCTGATACAGGGACGTTAGAAAGTTTCTGTCTGGCAAGTCTGATACAGGGACGTTAGAAAGTTTCATCCTGGCAAGTCTGATACAGGAACGTTAGAAAGTTTCTGTCTGGCAAGTCTGATACAGGAACGTTAGAAGGTTTTGTCTGGCAAGTCTGATACAGGGACGTTAGAAAGTTTCTGTCTGGCAAATCTGATACAGGGACGTTAGAAAGTTTCTGTCTGGCAAGTCTGATACAGGGGTATTGGAAAGTTTCTTCTGGCAAGTCTGACGTATGGGCGTTGAAAAGTTTCTTCTAAGCCCGACGTAGGGGCGTTGGTAAGCATCTGCATAGCTGGATACCATTTTGTCTGCCTAATGCTCAATGTCCTCATACAGCAAGAGTCGCAAAAACTATTGTCTGAAATTATTGTTGTGTGTGTTTGTGTGTGTGTTTGTTTTTTTTGTCGGTTGGGACGACCATAGTTGACAAGGGAGAGATGACCTTGTTTTGGCATTTTGGAGTGCATTATTTTGTTTCACTGCCTCGGGTAGTTCTCGTGGGTCTCTGAGGAGATACTGGACGACTGCTATCTCAGGCATGTCGAAATAGGCGACAGATATGAGCCTGTGTATGGGGCTGGCAACCTCATCATGAAACTACTGCTGCCGTTGGAGCACAGACATGCTTGTATACAGGCTTTCTTCAAGCTATCCTGTTACAGTAGTGGTCCCATGTTCTATAACGAGCGACAAAGAAAATATACTGCTTGATACATGTTTGTATTCTTCCGCAAGCAATCCCATCGCACTACTTTAGTCAGGGAAGTACACTGGATTTTGAGTTATCAAGGGAAGAAGATTTAACATTTGTTTGGAGAAATTGAGCCTTGGATTGACACAGTGGTCAGCGCTGATCTAAAGTACCGGGTTCGAAACACCGTGGCGTCACGCTGCAGTCTACACGGCTGTAAATGGTTACGTGACCCTGCACTTGAGTTAAGAAAGGAAAATGCAGCTAGGAAAGGACTGGTCACCCCACCTCTCGAAGCTAGACCTGGTGTAGTGATGTCTTCAACACTTCAGTACCCTACAGCAGTATCTGCTGTCAGACTACCGTTGGAAAAATTATGCGTACGTTTGAGTTCGAGGTTGAGGGGAATGGCTTAGGAGGAGGGGAAACAATTTTTTTTAAGGGGGGAGGGGGGGGGAGAGGAGGGTGGAACTGTGTTGCACCTACGAACCTCACGACAGGTAAACGGACACACAGAAAGGTATTATTTTATACTGATGTGACAAAGTAAGTCACCGCCGGCACGTTTAGCTCTTAAGCCCCTCCTGTGTTACGTCTTCATTTACACTGTTCTAAGCCCCGAAGCGAAGCAAAATGTGAAGTCTGATTAGAACTGAGACGATTTATATGCGATAATATCATTTCTTAAAGCATTTGAGAACACCTAAGAGTGAGACAGGTTTCAGCGTACATTTGAGAACACCTAAGAGTGAGACAGGTTTCAGCGTACATTCGAGAACACCTAAGATTGAGACTGGTTTCAGCGTAATGTAGTCAGACTAAATACGCGTGTATGCGGCTTTGTAAGCTTGTACTGAGGCAGGCTGTTAAGAGTTGCTGTCCATTTTCGCAGCCCCGCCCCCTTTGCCATATTTGAAAGATGAGGAAATAAGAATGCACATTTATAAGGTTTACATTTTTTTTTAATGTTAAAGGTCGGCCTATAGCAGGTACTGCCGTAGAGGATGGAAGTGTTACAGACTTCATTATAGTAAGTCCTTTGCTTTCCCTAATTCAAGAACAGAATCAAGTACCCATTTACAGCTAGGTAAAGTGGAGCGTGACTCTGCCAGGTTTCGATCCCGGTAACTTTGCCGCCCACAAGCAAGCGCTCCTCTAACCGCTTAGCCAGTCAGATGCTCAGCGTAAGATAGTAAAGCTTTAACAAAGCATGTATCCGGTGTCGTAAGCTTGTATTGAGGCAAGTGTTGAGACGGTAAGAGTTTGTGTTCATTTCCGCACTCAGCCCCGCCCCCTCACCCTTCTCTCTTCTCCCCCCCCCCCCTTTTTTTTGACAGGGAAGGAATAGGGAATTTACATTTATAAGCAATTAAAAAAAAAACCCACACACATTATGTTACCCCACATGTGGCCTGCAGCAAAATAACGACAGTTGAGATGATCTTGATGTAGTGAGTCATTGATTTGAATATTCTCAACTTCTCACAAACACGTGTAGACTTAAAGGGTCACGTTTGAAAAGTCCAGATGTATGCGCAAGTTACAAATTCCAGTCATACAGAATGTTTTAAATGTACTTTGTCATAAATTCACACTGATTTAGATTTACATAATCCTGAAATACGTTGGTCCACGTGTAGTTCTGGAAAGGGGGGGGGGGGGGGGGCCCACACAAAGAAAGAATAGGACATCTGTGCCATCATGCATGTCGTAAAAGGTCACTAATGTAAGTTTGTGCATGGGGCTGCCAACCTCATCAATTAAAACAAATTGCCTCATAAACCACCGCTACAATGTGGCTACTTGGTGCAGACTTCCTGCAAGGTCATCAGGTGTAGTTGTATGTCTGTGTTCTGTAAGGGAAAACGATGATACGTTGGACTACCTCTATTTTGTTCTCATGGGTCTCCTGGGGTGAACCTGATGACCACGTTAAACAAGTAGGCAGGCCAGTAAACCCACCAAGAAAATGACCGGAGAATATCCCAACTTGACGAAATTCCTCTTCCGTGCTCATACACTTACTTCCGTTGTAAACACGAGCACATTAATTAAACTATGTGAGGAATTGGAAGCAAATCTGACTAGGCTTGGCTTAATTAGTTTGATCTTATCCAGGTTATAATCTCTTCGGAACTAGATGTTTACCAAAACAAGTTTTCACGAGGTGATGAGGCCAGATCAGTTAAACGACTATGTTTATTTCCAGTGAATCGCTCTGTCAGACATGTGTTTAATAACCTTGCTATAAATAGAAGTATTGATGTGTTTTGAGTGATCATATTACAGGGTGATTGAAAAATCACTTCCTATTTTTGAAGTGTTATGTCTTCACTCTTATCTAATTAATGTATATGAAGCAAACTTTAGGGTGAAAAGAAAATCTCATGTCACATTAACGTGACATCCGGCCTAGTAAACACATGACAGACATAGGAGGCAGCATTATTTTAGGCTGTCTGTTATATCATCCCTTTACTTGCCATTTTACACTTTATTTTATTTCTGTTTTTGTATTCAGGACAGGGGGAACGTATTAGTTTACTAGTAGCTATATCTCTATGTTTTGACATTTGTTTCGTGTATATCCAATGGATAACAGTGTGGATATAACAATCCAAAATAGGAATTGACTTTACAGTCACCCTGTGTTAAACAACTTGATGTATTTTGTGATACTTAAAAGCAGTGAAATGCGTTCAGTGATCAAGCTATAAAGCAGTGTGAGAATTTAATAATAAAGCTATAAAGCAGTGTGAGAATGTAATAATCAAGCTATAAAGCAGTGTGAGAATTTAATAATCAAGCTATAAAACGTTATGGTGAATTTATGATCAAGCCATAAAGCATTGTGATGAATTTCATAATCTACATATAAAACATTGTGATGAATTTAATAATCAAAATATAAAACTTTGGGATGAATTTAATGATCAAGCTATAAAGTATTTGATAATTTCATAATCATCATATAAAGCATTGTGGTGAATTTAATGATCAAGATATAAAACATTGGGATTAATTTATTATCAACCTATAAATCATTGTGATGAATTTATTATCAAGCTATAAAGCATTGTGATGAATTTATCATCAAGCTATAAAGCATTGCGATGAATTTATAATCAAGCTATAAAGAATTGTGATGAATTTATAATCAAGCTATAAAGAATTGTGATGAATTTATGATCAACCTGTAAAGCATTGTGATGCATTTATGATCAAACTATAAAGCATTGTGATGAATTTATGATCAAGCTATACAGTAATTGATAAGTTTAATGATCAACCTATAAAGCATTGTGATGAAATTAATGATCAGCCTATAAAGCATTGTGGTGAATTTAATGATCGAGCTAAAAAGCATTGTGATGCGTGTATTGACCGAGCTATAAAGGATTATGCTGAGTTCAGTGATCAAGCTACAAAGTCATGTGAGAAGTTTAATGATCAAGATATAAAGTGTTTAGTGAGGATGCGTTTAGTGAGCTTTAAATGGTGCAGTATAATTGATTATAACCCATGTATTGTTTTGGGGGAAGGGGAAGTCTCAGTAGGAAACACTGAACCAATAATCCTACTGCTGCCATCTGTCGTGTCGTCGTAAGAGATGACTAATATGAGATGTGTAAGGCTGGCAACCTCATCATGTAAGAGATGACTAATATGAGATGTGTAAGGCTGGCAACTTCATCATGTAAGAGATGACTAATATGAGATGTGTAAGGCTGGCAACTTCATCATGTAAGAGATGACTAATATGAGATGCGTAAGGCTGGCAACTTCATCATGTAAGAGATGACTAATATGAGATGTGTAAGGCTGGCAACCTCATCATGTAAGAGATGACTAATATGAGATGTGTAAGGCTGGCAACCTCATCATGTAAGAGATGACTAATATGAGATGTGTAAGGCTGGCAACTTCATCATGTAAGAGATGACTAATATGAGATGTGTAAGGCTGGCAACTTCATCATGTAAGAGATGACTAATATGAGATGTGTAAGGCTGGCAACCTCATCATGTAAGAGATGACTAATATGAGATGTGTAAGGCTGGCAACTTCATCATGTAAGAGATGACTAATATGAGATGTGTAAGGCTGGCAACTTCATCATGTAAGAGATGACTAATATGAGATGTGTAAGGCTGGCAACCTCATCATGTAAGAGAAACTGCTGCAGAAACCACCTCTGTAAGAGCATGTTAATGCTGTGTGCAGGATGCAAGGGGGAGCCAGCTGCAGGCGGTTTCTCCATGCCCCATAGGGAACAACAACGACAATGATGGTAGTGAAGATACACGCTGCTTCCTTTTTGAAAACCACATCTCACTTGCCCTCTGACCTCTTGAAGATTGAATGTAAGGAGTTTAGGTGGCGGAAAGGGTGAGAGGAAGTTGTCGCTTCTAGTGGGCAGGTGGGGGGGGGGGGGGAAAGAGAGAGTACTTGCTTTAAGGCCGGGGGTAGCGGAAAGAAGTAACGTTGACAGGTTATGACGCACAATTGTAGAACTGGGATTAAATGTAGTTGGCCTGAGGGGGGAAATGAGTGTGACGATTATTGCGTTGTTTTGTAACGGTGTTAGCTAGGTTAACGCACCCTCAACGAACCGGACCAGCTCTTTCACAGCCACTGTTACTGTTAACATTGTCACTGATACTACTTCTACCACCACTACAACAAAACAACTTTGCTGCTGTCATAATTCATTCATGACCTTTCTACTCTCCAAGAAGCATATTCCTTCAATAAACTTGTACCAAAGTCTTCCTGTCCCACGCCATCAGCTCATGGTCTTTCCGTGTCTTCTTCGTCCTCTTCATGTCCGTTTCCAACTCCATGTGTTCTTTGGTTCCGTGGATATCGATCTTGTTGTCAATCATTTCTGTTGCCACCTGTATAGTTTTCCGCTGTTCATTCAATGTTCGAACATTCCAGGTGCCAAATCTGGAGATTCTTTATACAAGAGGTTGGTCGGCAACACAGACTCCTTACGGCTTTCTCTGTGTTGCATCTTGCTCCTCCTCGCTGCCACAATCTCCAATAGTAATTTCTGCAGCTTATTATTCGTGGCGGTCGTATAAAAAAGCCACTTTTGGGCAGCGGCGTTTTATATATTTTTTTTTAAAGAAAAAAAGGGGAATCCAAGGTTTTAAATGTTCCTGGCCCCAAATTTTTCCTGATTTTTTTTTATTTTAACGTGTCGCTTATAAATGTTAGATTGCATAACTTATTGTGAAGCCTGGTTAGTCACCATTTAAGCAAAATGTACAAGCCTGGGTTAGTCACCATTTAAGCAAAATGTACAAGCCTGGGCTAGTCACCATTTAAGCAAAATGTACAAGCCTGGGTTAGTCACCATTTAAGTAAAAATGTACAAGCCTGGGTTAGTCACCATTTAAGTAAAAATGTACAAGCCTGGGTTAGTCACCATTTAAGTAAAAATGTACAAGCCTGGGTTAGTCACCATTTAAGTAAAAATGTACAAGCCTGGGTTAGTCACCATTTAAGCAAGAATGTACAAGCCTGGGTTAGTCACCATTTAAGCAAGAATGTACAAGCCTGCTTTAGTCACCATTTAAGCAAGAATGTACAAGCCTGGGTTAGTCACCATTTAAGCAAGAATGTACAAGCCTGGGTTAGTCACCATTTAAGTAAAAATGTACAAGCCTGGGTTAGTCACCATTTAAGCAAGAATGTACAAGCCTGGGTTAGTCACCATTTAAGCTAGAATGTACAAGCCTGGGTTAGTCACCATTTAAGCTAGAATGTACAAGCCTGGGTTAGTCACCATTTAAGCAAGAATGTACAAGCCTGGGTTAGTCACCATTTAAACAAAATGTACAAGCCTGGGTTAGTCACCATTTAAACAAAATGTACAAGCCTGGGTTAGTCACCATTTAAGCAAGAATCTACAAGCCTGGGTTAGTCACCATTTAAGCAAGAATGTACAAGCCTGGGTTAGTCACCTTTTAAACAAAATGTACAAGCCTGGATTAGCCACCATTTAAGCAAGAATGTACAAGCCTGGGTTAGTCACCATTTAAGCAAGAATGTACAAGCCTGGGCTAGTCACCATTTAAACAAAATGTACACGCCTGGGTTAGTCACCATTTAAGCAAGAATGTAGAAGCCTGGGTTAGTCACCATTTAAACAAAATGTACAAGCCTGGGTTAGTCACCATTCAAGCAAGAATGTACAAGCCTGGGTTAGTCACCATTTAAACAAAATGTACAAGCCTGGGTTAGTCACCATTTAAACAAAATGTACAAGCCTGGGTTAGTCACCATTTAAACAAAATGTACAAGCCTGGGTTAGTCACCATTTAAACAAAATGTACAAGCCTGGGTTAGTCACCATTTAAGCAAGAATGTACAAGCCTGGGTTAGTCACCATTTAAACAAAATGTACAAGCCTGGGTTAGTCACCATTTAAACAAAATGTAGAAGCCTGGGTTAGTCACCATTTAAACAAAATGTACAAGCCTGGGTTAGTCACCATTTAAGCAAGAATGTACAAGCCTGGGTTAGTCACCATTTAAACAAAATGTACAAGCCTGGGTTAGTCACCATTTAAGCAAGAATGTACAAGCCTGGGTTAGTCACCATTTAAGCAAGAATGTACAAGCCTGGGTTAGTCACCATTTAAGCAAGAATGTACAAGCCTGGGTTAGTCACCATTTAAGCAAGAATGTACAAGCCTGGGTTAGTCACCATTTAAGCTAGAATGTACAATGTCATGTAAAACGTATTTTAACGAATTTGTCCCGTATAGTTCCCGCCAGGGGTCTCTGAAGAGACAAATACACAATATGACTACTGCACGGTCAAGCATGTCGTACAGGGCTACTAATATGAGGTTGTGCATGGTGGGGCTGGCAATCTCATTATGTAAAACAAATTGCCACAGAAACCAGCGCACGTGAGTAATTGGTGCTGGCTTCCTGCAAGGGGACCAGCTACAGTTGTGGCTCTATGCTCCCTGTGGAGCACACAAGAAAATGATGATGATGATGATAACAGATTGGCCTGTGGGATAAGGGGAGTGCAGCTTCCAAAGACTGAGCCCCGAATAGGCGCCTGAATCTCGGAATAGCTCACCCGGAACAAACATTTCTCAATGCACTATTACTTTTAAGGTTATACTACCACTGTCACACTCTCCCAGCTGTTTATCGTCAAGCTCTGAAATAATACCAGGCTTACACTTGGAACGTTCCGTCACTTATAATATGGAACTTTCCTATAACAGCATTAAACCCAGCCCTTTCATCGTCTGTTCTTTACAGCCGCGATTCGCAAATGTCCCAGAAAAGTTGATTTTTATCATGCTCATTTCGTATACGCCCTATGCAAGTATGGCTACCTTAACCTGCCCGTTCATAAATTTTCTTGTGTCCTTTTCAACATTGGGGTGGGGTTGTCCTGCCTTGACAGTGGCGTAACTACTCCAGATCAGACCTTTCAGTCAGCACGGGAGCTGCATGTTCTTACATTGGCAGCTTTGAGGAAATACACATTTATCCAGCCAGTTCGTCAGCACGGTGAATGCGTGCATGTGTCCTGTTGTTAAGTGTGTACGTCGTGCTTTAGTGTGCGAGGACATACAACTTCAGGTATACACTCCCGTGAATCATGCGTTCAGTTTAGCTGACGAAACAGTGGATTAAGACAACAGGAGAGCATCTATGCTGTCTCTGATCAGTGAATCTTAGTTCGAGTTTGTGCTGGTCTTTTTCCATATTTACACACGTGTGTTGTCCGACTTGAACAGTTTGCTAACGGTAACAATCTTTGAAAGTGTTTATTTCTAACAGTGTTGAAATTTTGTTGCGGTAATAAAGAAACTATGGAAATGTTAACTTGTAATTTGAAGAATTTTGCAACTGTACCCCTTTCAATGCTAGCCTTCGTGACTGCAGTTTTTTTTTTATAAATCTAGATATCTCGTTGTTTTTCTTATTATATTTTGTTTGCATTATTTCCTTTTTTTCTTTTCCTTTTCATTTTTCATCGTGTATGGTTATGATGTTTGACCTTCCACATTTGTTTCTAAGGGAAGACTTGTTTGCGGGTACATTTATTTCTAATATCTTGTCACTGTGCTTGAGCCAAATTACCTTTTTTAAGTTCTGCGTTGGTTTGATCACTTATGAAAATATTCGTTGTTACATTTGCGGAAATGTGTTAACAATAATTGAGAATCTTTAAAATGTTAACCAATAACATTTGTAGAATTAAATAATGAAACTATTGGTTTACACCGATGCATAATTGTCATGTTTGTTCTCCAGCCTGGTGTTAACATATTTGGTATGCTTCTTCTTTTTTTTTTTCATTTGCACAAGGCGTGTGTTACGAGGACAGTGTACACTAGAGCTCTGATACCGTTTTAGTTCTATCCTTGCTTAAGACAAACACCATAGATCTATACTTTCCCAATATCGGGCTGAGTTTTCGCAGATGGCATTTGGAAATACTGTAGTTACTATTTCGTGATTTCACCTGTGTATGTCGCACGTCGAATCAGATAGATATAACCATTCAGGGTAAATGTAACTGAGCACATTACCTACGGCTTTGTTTTACTTTCCTTCACGTACCTGAGACGGGAGTAGGTGTGAGATCGTACAGTGGTTTTTTTTTTTTTTTTTTTTTTAAATAGGTTTGCTATATAGAGTGTATGGTTGCGCTTGTTGATGCGTGCTGTATGTTGTGTGTAGACAGACGTTTGTTCAGAAACAGTGAAATAGAAGAAAGTCAATCCACACAGTGCGCCCCATTGTCGTATATTTTTGTCAGTGTTTCCCAAAATATGGTATCCGTACTTCTGGCGGTGCGTGGAAAGGGCTGAATTGATTCATGACATACTTTATTTTTTATTTTACTTTATTATACTTTCTTTTTTAGCTGCAGAAAGCTGTTTCTTAAAATTTAGTGTATGAGACTTGTGTACTGTAGAAATACACACTTGTTTATTTACAAGTGTGCGTCGCATATTTAAAATTATTATTTCTTTATATAGTATATTTTATATAACTTTATTGATATATATTAACCAATCAATATCACATATTATATATGCGCTAGTGTAGATTAAACTGTTATTAAAACTACCTCAGATTCTGTTGATCCGAGAGGGGTACACCGGTAAGACTAAACTCATAAGGGGTGCGCAGTTATTGTATGTTTGAGAAACACTGTCTGTGTCATCCTTGGCTAAGACGTTAGGGCAGTTTGTGTTGTTGTTTTTTTGTTTTTGTTGTTTTTTTTTTTTTTTTTAAGTTTCGGAAAAAGAAAAAAAAAATACTTGTACCATTGTATCATATGCGTGGGCCAAGCTATGCGTTCATGTCATGAGACTAGCTGTGTATTTATTTTATTTTTTTAAAATGTTTTCACATATAGTAACAAAGTGAAGTTGGTCAGTCATGCATTCAGACTAGCGAATGTTGTTATACGCATTTTCTTGTAGTCAGCGTGAAGAGGAAGTGGTCGAACATAGACAATTTTGGACTTCCTGTCCAGGTCGCAAGAAGAGACCGGAAGTGAACTCAAGGTTACCGACCTTGTCATATGTTAGGTGATATTATGCTAAGCACATCCAGGAGTTTATTGAGGACAGAAAGGAAATGAGGCGGGGGGGAAGAAAGGGGGGGGGGGGGGGGGTAGGTGTTTAGGAGAATCGAGCATGCAAGGATAGATGGGATAAAGAGGAGAATTACTAAATGACATATAATCGAAAGTCGTTTTATATTATTACATTGTTGCCTTTACATTGAAAGCCATGTGATCATTGGCGCATAGAACCGTAGGAATTTTTTTTTTTTTTTAAGCAGACATGCGCGTTTAACTGCAGACTTTCAAGGCATATCTCCATTTAAAGTTCGGATTACCGCCACCATTACATCAGCTACCGGCACACATTTCACAACCGTAGTTAATGACTGTACACTGATCCTTGTTGATAATAATCTAGCGATATATATGTTGGTTTACAAATGATATCTGACTTTTTTTTTAAAATACAATAAAACGGGAACATTTTTCTAGTTATCGTTTGATTATCTACGCAGGATATTTTGTTTTTGGCCTCGTGAAATGTACTATTGATAATGAACGTAGTAATATTCATAATGGTGACTGGAGTTGTTTGTGTCCCTTAGTCACATGAACACATCCATCTTGAGTGTAAGTGACATATGTATATGACTATGACTGTTACATCTTAGTGTAATTGACACATGTATGCGACTAGTGTTCAGTACCAATGTATGTGTACTTGCAACGTGAGCGGCTTGGAGTGTGTCCTACACTCAAGTAGGTTAACAATCCTAGTTTGAAGGACCAGTGTAGTGGCCGTGACACATAAATATTTATCGCGTTGAGATTGGAGTATTTCCTTTTCTTGTTTTGCTCACTTGTGTAGTGTTTATTGAGTGGATTTCAATGTTGTGCTTCCTTCTTCTGCTTCCTCTTTACCCCTTTTTTTTCGCTGCTTGTGTAGCACGGAGCCACCACTACTGCAGCTGGCCTGAATTAAAGCGGGCATTCATGGTTGTAGACGTGGCCAACAAAATTTCCGACTCCAACTCCTGAAGTTTTTGAACTCCTCCCGACTCCGACAATAGCTAGTTTTAAAATGTGTATCTTAGTCACATGGCATAAAATTATGCACTTATATGGAGCTATGTGTATAAGAATGGTAGATGTGTGACTAAATGAATACGTGGCTTTCGTAGATTACATTTTTCACTATTCATTCATTCATAGAAAAACTCGAAAAGTGATTAAAAATATGATAATTTTAATTTAAATAGAAATTATTCTTTAAAAAAAACGGATCGCTTCTAATTGGTTCACTTCATTGCTGCTCTCATATCGGATTTGATTATTCTGAGGGCAGAAAACAAACGTTCTGCAGTGACTTGAGTGAGTGGTAGTCAAAACACAACTTGAATGGTCCCGTGGTAGCAGAGTATTGTATTTTGAGAAGAATTTGTTTTGTGTTTAACTCACTGTTTCAGAGACCTCACACGGTACTTTTTACTTCCGTTTCTTAAAATGTACTAAGTTAATGATAAACAACTACTGAAAAGTTATTTCAATTTTTTTTAAATGCCCCACCCCCTTTACATGGATCAAACGTGGATTTGTCTTAGCTTAAGTCTCGTAAAATTCGGAGTCGTGACATTTTTTACCGACTCCGACTCTGCTAAATAACGACCGACTCCGCAGCTACGACTCCGCAGCCCTAGTTTTTTTTTTTTAAGTTGTTTGCTACTTTTCTTTGTAGCACGCCCTTTCAACCATCTACCATATACATGGAGCTGTTGGTTATATCAGGACGTGTTTCATTTATTGTAATATGTTTTTGTTCGTATTTATTTTAAACTATATTATCTCTAGTAGGTATTTTTCCTTTTGTAGTTATAGTTCAATATGGTTTTCTTATCCAAAATATGAAATTGTCTAAACTGGTATGTTTTTAATTTTCACTGGAGGGTTATTTGGTCAATCTGTATTTATCTGGGGGTCTGTATTTATCTGGGGGGAGTCTTTCACCAATGTAGACTACTGGCTCGCATCCTTATTTATTTATTTTTTATATGTTAGCTTTTGTTTTTGAATTATAGTGTTTTATTAACTTTTGTATTTCTGATGATGGGGTCTTAGTGCCTATGAGATTTTCTACACTCATTTCTACCTTATGGTTACTACAGTATGTCTTAATGTTTTGCCTCTGCTGGTCATATTTTTTGCAGTCCACCAGAAAGTGTCTAATGGTGTTTGGTTCTTGACACTCTTCTCATGTAGGTTCCTCAGTCATGAAATATCCAGTTCCGAGCTTGAGCCTTAGCAATTTTTTTTATTAATTGGTAATTTTAGTTCATCTTATATTTGACATTTTTTTTTAAAGGATTTTATATGAGTGTCTTGCTTTTTTACTTTGGTCCCATGCTATTATCCACTCTTTAGTTATTGCTTGAGCAATTAAGCTCTTAATTTCAAACTTCCCTAAGCCTACTTTAATTTGGTTATAACTAGTTCTCCACCCTTTGGCTTCTTTGTCTGCAAGCTCATGTCCTGTTGGTATCCATGTTAGTGTGACACTGCATCCTGCAGTATGTAGATATGTATTGACCTGTAGTATTTCCTCTATAATATCTGGCCTGCTACATTCATTTCTGTTTCTGATAGCTAGTACTGATGAAAGGGAATCTGTGAGAATGGTTGCTTTATTTGGTGGGTTTTCTGCCACTATTACTAAAGCTTTTAGGATTGCCATTAATTCTGCTGTAAAGATGGATGTATTACCTGTTACTTTATATCTTTTCAATTTTGGTATTGCTATTCCTGCTCCTAATTGTCTTTCTTCATCTTTTGATCCATCCGTGTATATAGTAAGGCTATTATTTATATATTATTCTATATACTCAAGTGCTTTAATTTTTTTTGAGATTACGTCTTTAGATTTGCTTATGACCTTTGCTAGGTGAGAGTCAGTTTCTGACACTTTTAGTTCCCATGGTGGCCCTAGTTTTTGTAGCACTTCATTTTTATATGAGGATGTCACAGCTCCATGCACAACCTCATATTAGTCACCTGTTACGACATGCTTAAGGGAGCAGTAGTCTTGGTTTTTTTTTTCTGTGTCTCTTAGAGACCCCCGGGAACTACACAGGGTATATATATATATATATATATATATATATATATATATATATATATATATATATATATATATATATATATATATATATATATATATATATATATATATATATATATATATCTTCTTCTTCTTCTTCTTCTATCCTTAGCCATCAACCGGCAAAGCAGTATGTGGCCAGTACGCCTAGTGGCGTCTTAGGGCAACAACAAATTGATCAATCTATCGCTGTTTCCACCACGCCTAGTGGCGTCTTTGTGGAACAAAAACAGACCAAACAATCTATCATTGTTTCCGTAATCAGATTGGTTGGCAAGCAGGTGATCAGCCCACTGTGCGAAGTTTTTTTTACGGGATGGGGTAAACAGCCCCATGCCCATACCCTCCTTAGTCGCCTTTTACGACATGCGTGGTAGGGTGCAGTGTTACTATTCTTTGCTCCCCTTTCGGGCCCCGGTAACACACGGGTGATATATATATATATATATATATATATATATATATATATATATATATATATATATATATATATATATATATATATATATATATATATATATATCAAAATCCACTATTCTCGCCGTTTGTACGTTGGTCACATCTAAGGGATGCAACTGTGGTTGAAAGTTAGACATTAATTGTATTGTTTCCCTTATATTTACTCTTCCGAAAATAGTAACACTCAACGAAGAAAAGTCGGTGTAGAACCCAGTTTCATTCCGGAAACGGATTTAACTCACCATTTTGTTAAAAATACCTTAAAATGTAAGTTTTTGATTGTTTCTTCAAGACAAAATTTTAAAGTATTGCGACGTCGTCAATTCCCAGTGATTTTAGCATTTGCAATGACGATCAATAAGGCACAAGGATAATCTTTTGATCACGTAGGAGTTTTCTTTACTGAACCTGTTTTCGGACACGGCCAGCTCTATGTCTCCCTCACCCTAGGAACAAATCATGAAAACTTTAAAGTTTTTGTTAAAAACACTTTTTATCAAGGAACATTCTTTGAAACAAATCCACGCACTTTCACAAAAAATGTTGTCATCAAAGAACTTTTATATTGAATTTAAAAATATTTTAAAAATATATTCTAGTTTTTGTATTTACTTTCCGTCATTATTGACGGGTTGTTGCTAGTATATATATATATATATATATATATATATATATATATATATATATATATATATATATATATATATATATATATATATATATATATATATATATATATATATATATATATACTTTTATTGCAGCGTCTATAGGCAACGCATGTTATATTATTACTACTGCACTGCTGTGTATACAAGCAATGCATGTCATTACCTTTACCACTGTCGCTAAAGATGTTATTTGTTATATTACTATTACTATTCTGCTTTTATACCTGCGCGAATGCCTACTGAAGGAAGATAGCTTGTGTACAGTAAGGTAACGTTACGTTGATATGAAACAGAAGCGCACATCTCTTAGAGAGATCTCCCACAGCTGGAGGCAGAGACGAGGGGGGAGTAACAGCGCCAGGAACGGCCACTGATAACGGAGGTTTTAACTTGCAGGCAGAACTCCGGCATCAATAACACACCAAGCTAGGCTAGTTTTCCGATACAGCGCTGACTTACACCTACCATCTGACTTGACACACCGCGGCACTTCTTGCTTATGTGAAGGAATGAGGAAAAATGGATGGATAGAGGGAGGGAGGCAAGGAGAGCTGCTCAGTAATCAGTCCGTGTTTGTGTGCTAGAGACTAACTCGCGTATGTATTAAAATAAAGTAAATCCGTGTTGTAAAGGTGAGTAGCCGATTTACTTATTTCTCAACTGTATCCTCTATTTTGTTTGTGAAGTTCCAGGGAGACTCCGATGAGACAAAGAAAGAATTGGCCACTGCTACCACAGGCATGTCGTAAGATGGGATCAAGATGAGGTTGTGCTTGGGGCTGGCAACCTCATCACATCAAATAAGTTGCTACGGAAACTACCTCTACAAAAACATATAAATGCTTTCGTGCCTGCTTCATGCAAGAGGACCAGCTGTAGTTGTGGCTCCAGGCAAGAGGACCAGCTGTAGTTGTGGCGTCAGGCAAGAGGACCAGCTGTAGTTGTGGCGTCAGGCAAGAGGACCAGCTGTAGTTGTGGCGTCAGGCAAGAGGACCAGCTGTAGTTGTGGCTCCAGGCAAGAGGACCAGCTGTAGTTGTGGCGTCAGGCAAGAGGACCAGCTGTAGTTGTGGCGTCAGGCAAGAGGACCAGCTGTAGTTGTGGCTCCAGGCAAGAGGACCAGCTGTAGTTGTGGCGTCAGGCAAGAGGACCAGCTGTAGTTGTGGCTCCAGGCAAGAGGACCAGCTGTAGTTGTGGCGTCAGGCAAGAGGACCAGCTGTAGTTGTGGCGTCAGGCAAGAGGACCAGCTGTAGTTGTGGCGTCAGGCAAGAGGACCAGCTGTAGTTGTGGCGTCAGGCAAAAGGACCAGCTGTAGTTGTGGCGTCAGGCAAGAGGACCAGCTGTAGTTGTGGCGTCAGGCAAGAGGACCAGCTGTAGTTGTGGCTCCAGGCAAGAGGACCAGCTGTAGTTGTGGCTCCAGACAAGAGGACCAGCTGTAGCTGTGGCTCCAGACAAGAGGACCAGCTGTAGCTGTGGCTCCAGGCAAGAGGACCAGCTGTAGTTGTGGCTCCAGGCAAGAGGACCAGCCGTAGTTGTGGCTCCAGGCAAGAGGACCAGCTGTAGTTGTGGCTTCAGGCAAGAGGACTAGCTGTAGTTGTGGCGTCAGGCAAGAGGACCAGCTGTAGTTGTGGCGTCAGGCAAGAGGACCAGCTGTAGTTGTGGCGTCAGGCAAGAGGACCAGCTGTAGTTGTGGCTCCAGGCAAGAGGATCAGCTGTAGTTGTGGCTTCAGGCAAGAGGACCAGCTGTAGTTGTGGCTCCAGGCAAGAGGACCAGCTGTAGTTGTGGCTTCAGGCAAGAGGACCAGCTGTATTTATGGCTCCAGGCAAGAGGACCAGCTGTAGTTGTGGCTTCAGGCAAGAGGACCAGCTGTAGTTGTGGCTCCAGACAAAAGGACCAGCTGTAGTTGTGGCTCCAGGCAAGAGGACCAGCTGTATTTGTGGCTCCAGACAAAAGGACCAGCTATAGTTGTGGCTCCAGGCAAGAGGGCCAGCTGTAGTTGTGGCTCCAGACAAAAGGACCAGCTGTAGTTGGGGCTCCAGACAAAAGGACCAGCTGTAGTTGTGGCTCCAGACAAGAGGACCAGCTGTAGTTGTGGCTCCAGACAAGAGGACCAGCTGTAGTTGTGGCTCCAGGCTCTTTGTTTTGCTTCTTCTCCTCCCCCATTAAAAAAACAACAATTTTTGCGTTTTTTTCAGCGAATGTTATGACGTCTGGGGCTGTGTTAAATGCTTCTATAACCTGACGAGAAAGCTGTGTACGTGCAACCAGATAATTCCATTTCCTGTAACATTGCTTGCCGCCATCAATAATATTGTTGTCTTCCTGTTATTATTCTGTCGATTTATTATGTTTCTCTATCTGTCAGAAAAGAAAAAAGGTAGTCCCGTAGTAGATACTGCCGTATGGGAGTGAAGTGCTAGAGACATCACTATATTAAATCCAGCTTTATCATGTGAGGTGACCAGTTCCATTCCTCGCTGCCTTTGCCTTCCGTAACTTAAGAGCAGAGTCAGGTACCCATTTACAGCTTGGTAGGCTGGAACATGAGGATGCAATTTTTCAAATCCGTTATCTATTCAAAAGATAGTGGCAGTTAAAAGTCTGGCAGCTTTTTGTGTACTTTTTGTTTTTAAAGCCTACATATATTTCTTCAGATTGTCTGGACATTTAGGCAGTTTTCTCACGAGAAGTGCAGTGCCTTCTACCTGCAGTAACCCTTGTTCCCCTTTTTGTTCCATTATGTTTAGTTTTCAAGGTAGGTCTTCCTGTACCTGCTACCCGTTCTATTCCTGGGCACACTGTTTTTCCTACCACCCCCCCAAAAGTTGACTATCTCTATAAACTAGACCTTCTGTTTGCCAGATTTAGTTTAATTTTAGCGCACAGACTGAGTTAAAATTAGATCGGAGGATTAATTCACGCGTTTGTCCTTCGTGTCTGTGGTGCTTATGTTTGTGAGATGGATCCAGTGTGTGTGTTTTTTGTTTTAATAATATTACATTTTCTTAATGTTTTCTTTCTTTTCATCATAAAACTCGACAGTATGTATTTGTTTTCTCAGTTTTCTTCCTGTTCCCCCCCTCTCTGTCTGTCTGTCTGTCTCTGTCTCTGTCTCTCTCTCTCTCTCTCTCTCTCTCTCTCTCTCTCTCTCTATATATATATATATATATGTGTGTGTGTGTGCGTGCGTGCGTGCGTGCGTGCGTGCGTGCGTGCGTGCGTGCGTGCGTGCGTGCGTGAGAGAGAGGGAGAGAGAAAGAGTATGTGCATGTTAGCATAGTTGAATTGCATAAATAACTGTTGATTTGTTTGTTGAAGATGTATTGTTGACTTTGTCGTGTTCATCCTTTAGCTCAACAAGGAGCATAGACCTTCAACAAACGTATGCCAAGACTTCCTGTCACGTGCCATCAGCTCAATGTCTTTCCATATCTTTTTCATTCCCTTCATGTCCTGTCTCCTGGTATGTTAGAGTCGCATAAATATTTATTTATACGTTGGTATGTTAGAGTCGCATAAATATTTATTTATACGTTGGTATGTTAGAGTCGCATAAATATTTATTTATACGTTGGTATGTTAGAGTCGCATAAATATTTATTTATACGTTGGTATGTAAGAGTCGCATAAATATTTATTTATACGTTGGTATGTAAGAGTCGCATAAATATTTATTTATACGTTGGTATGTTAGAGTCGCATAAATATTTATTTATACGTTGGTATGTTAGATCGCATAAATATTTATTTATACGTTGGTATGTTAGAGTCGCATAAATATTTATTTATACGTTGGTATGTAAGAGTCGCATAAATATTTATTTATACGTTGGTATGTTAGAGTCGCATAAATATTTATTTATACGTTGGTATGTTAGAGTCGCATAAATATTTATTTATACGTTGGTATGTTAGAGTCGCATAAATATTTATTTATACGTTGGTATGTAAGAGTCGCATAAATATTTATTTATACGTTGGTGTGTAAGAGTCACATAAATATTTATTTATACGTTGCTATGTTAGAGTCGCATAAATATTTATTTATACGTTGGTATGTAAGAGTCGCATAAATAAATATTTATACGTTGGTATGTAAGAGTCGCATAAATATTTATTTATACGTTGGTATGTTAGAGTCGCATAAATATTTATTTATACGTTGGTATGTAAGAGTCGCATAAATATTTATTTATACGTTGGTATGTTAGAGTCGCATAAATATTTATTTATACGTTGGTATGTTAGAGTCGCATAAATATTTATTTATACGTTGGTATGTTAGAGTCGCATAAATATTTATTTATACGTTGGTATGTTAGAGTCGCATAAATATTTATTTATACGTTGGTATGTAAGAGTCGCATAAATATTTATTTATACGTTGGTATGTAAGAGTCGCATAAATATTTATTTATACGTTGGTATGTTAGAGTCGCATAAATATTTATTTATACGTTGGTATGTTAGATCGCATAAATATTTATTTATACGTTGGTATGTTAGAGTCGCATAAATATTTATTTATACGTTGGTATGTTAGAGTCGCATAAATCTTTATGTATACGTTGGTATGTTAGAGTTGCATGCATATTTATTTATACGTTGGTATGTTAGAGTCGCATAAATATTTATTTACACGTTGGTATGTAAGAGTCGCATAAATATTTATTTATATGTTGGTATGTTAGAGTCGCATGAATATTTATTTATACATTGGTATGTTAGAGTAGCATGAATATTTATTTATACGTTGGTATGTTAGAGTCGCATGAATATTTATTTATACGTTGGTATGTTAGAGTAGCATGAATATTTATTTATACGTTGGTATGTTAGAGTCGCATGAATATTTATTTATACGTTGGTATGTTAGAGTCGCATCAATATTTCTACGCTGGTATGTTAGAGTTGCATGAATATTTATTTATACGATGGTATGTTGGAGTTGCATCAATATTTCTACGTTGGTATGTTGGAGTCGCATGAATATTTCTACGTTGGTATGTTGGAGTCAGTCGCATGAATATTTCTACGTTGGTATGTTAGAAGCGCATGAATATTTCTACGTTGGTATGTTGGAGTCGCATGAATATTTCTACGTTGGTATGTTGGAGTCAGTCGCATGAATATTTCTACGTTGGTATGTTAGAAGCGCATGAATATTTCTACCTTGGTATGTTGGAGTCGCATGAACATTTACTACGTTGGTATGTTGGAGTCGCATGAACATTTACGACGTTGGTATGTTGGAGTCACATGAATATTTCTACGTTGGTATGCTGAAATCGCATTAACATTTCTACGTTGGTATGTGTGACGTACGTCTAAGTATGACAAATGAATTTCCCTGACTCGATGGATGATAACAGAATATTGGCCTCTCATAACTTTAGAACCCCTGATCATCTGTTGTAACTTTTACCGGCATGCAGCGGTACCATCAAAGAACAGGCTGATCTTCAGAATGCAACGTGGAGCGGCCGCGATCTAAAGAATCAGGGACTTGCAGCTCACAGAGTTAGCTTCTCGGGAAATTTTCGCACTCTTATGCGAGCAGCCTGAGACGGAAGAAAATCGGTAGACCGGGGAAAACGAAGGAATCGCAGCGTTTAACACATCGGCGAGGTATCTCGAATTTTGCTCAAGATCAAGAAAGGTGCGAAAATTTAACACGCCCCATTCAAGTTACATTCGATAAGTATAAATAGAGAACTCCGATAAACTGCATTTTATCGTTCGCTCTGACAGAATCCTAGTTGCACTAGCATAGTCGGATTCCTGCTGGATTTCATCTACCTTCGTGACTATTGGAGTGTATTCTTTCTGTGCAGACGAACGATCATTCAACCTGCATCCCAGCAATTATTAACTATATACAGAGTTCTGCCAAACTCAGTTTGATAACTCCAGTAACATATGAACTTTTTTAAAGCTAAACTTGTGGCGACCTGTAATGGGCCCCGCTCCTCTGAACGTAACTGAGAAAAAAGCCATTCAAGAAACACTTTAAAAATACTAGTTCATATAGAGCCCTTAACTACAACTGGAAGCAGAACATATTTTATTCACTGCCCCTATTTGTGAAGAAAAAGCATCGATACCTGAACACTGTCTGTCACGCATATTCAGTGGATTTTAACCCCCCCCCCCCCCCACACCCCCCCCCCGAAGAAGAACTTACCTCAGTGTTTTTCTTAACTTGTGACATTACGGAAAAAGGAAGTTATCTCCGCCAGCTGTGCCAATTTTAGGAACCACACCATACCTCACGCTTAGCCAAGTGCCTGTGCCTTTCTTTAGGAACTTTATCTAATAAACAAACAGTACCGTTAAACTTCAACGTCCAGCGATTTCGGGACACTTTGTAAACTAAACAACCCGCAAAATCTGGGGCTGTACACGGAAGAAATTACTTTTACCTAAGTCAAGGTTTAGTGCTGTTTTTTATGTATTTCCTATGAAGTGCCAGAATTCACCTTTCGGTAAGTCTGCGTGTGTGTTTGTGGGGATGGCCAGCCCTAGTGTGTTTTTTTGAATGAAAGGAGATTTATCTTTTCTTTACCCTTTTAATTAGTTCGACCTTATACTAAGGTGCATTATATTCCTTGTACGGGATCTCTCCTAGTGGGATCGGGTAACTGTGTTCCTTCCCCCTCCCGTAAAATTTGTTGATTTAAAGGGAGACAATTGAGAACCCTAGCTTTCCTCTACACCCCCCCTTCTTTCTGTAACCCCTTGCCTCAGAGTAATATATTTACCAGTGGGTTAAATTGCCTATCTCTGATCACCCCCCCCCCCCCTTTCTTGTCTTTGGGACCGGGTTTTGTCTGTTTGTAGATATAAACGGGAAACGGTGGATGGGATATTTCTCCTCAAAAACCCCCTCTTCCCTAGTTATATTGGTATTTTGTAACCTTTGATTTTGACTGTAAATGTACAATTATGTGTGAGTCCTTTATGATAATAAAGGTATGAATATTTATTTGTGTTGGTTGTCGGTTGGCCTAAAACTCCAAACATTTCCATCTGTGTAGTTTGTATTCATGTACGTTGAGCGACAGAATCACCAAATCGGTGAGCGCGCCTGAGCGACTGGAACTGACAAACAATTGTTTGTGCAGAAGAGAGATAGGAGTAGTCTGTGAGAAAACAGATATTGTCGTAATAAGAGACTGTCCTTGCTCCTTCCCAGCGCTTGTGAATCTACTACCTCATTCACCTAAATCCTTATTCTCACAGAGCCTTCAATATCACTTTACACTCTAAAGGGACCAATATTCATCAGCACCCTCTCAGATAAAAATTACGACAATATATGGTTAGCTCGTTCGAGATTTTGAACCTAGTTAATAGAGTGTGGTTGATTGTCTTTGTGAAGTAGGGTATAATCTTTAAAAGTATTACTTCCCCTAGACCAAGCCGTTCAGTATTTTGGGCCAACCACACAATAATTAAGACAGGTTTGTTTTTCCACAGGAACAGGCAGTTAGTGATAATAAAAGATTGTCACATTTGTATTCTCTGGCAGAGGGAATTGAAAATTTTGGTTATATAATTGCTGGGACTGCGTGATTGTTTTACAATCACTAAAGGTTATGAAGCATTTTGAGTTGAGCTAAGCTAAAGACGGATTGTTCTGATTTTTAAAAATTAAGTTAACTACGTCTCATCTCAAAAATTGTCTTCAGGGACGGAGTTTGTTGTTAAAGAATTAACATTTTCTGGGAAATTTTTTTTCCTTTTAAATTGTTTAATATAAATTTTTCTCTACTGTTAGTAAGAGTAGATTCTTTTCTAGTGTAACTTACCATTTAATTGGCATAGTTGCTTGCGTTACGAGTCTTAAGTGACAATAATAGCGGCGATAAGTTAACACACGAGGTCATTCAGTAAATTTTTTACTTTGTTTTTCTCGTAGCGGCTTTGAGTTTTTTCCCCTTCTTGTTCCATCTTACTATTCTCTAGTCTTAGAAGCATCCAGTTCTTTGACAATGGCTGAGAGAATTAGGATAAGATCCATTTTGAGACAGGAAGCGAAAGACTCAGGATTAGACACAGAAGCCGCGAATCTGTTTATCACCCAGGAACTGCAAATATATGACGCGGAGCAACAAAGAGCAGAAGCAGAGAGGAAGGAAGAGAAACAAAGGGCAGAAGCTGAGAGGAAGGAAGAAAAAGAGAGAGAAGAGAGGGCAGAAGCTAGGAAGAAAGAAGCGGACGATCGTCAATTGGAACAGAAGAAAATTGAGGCAGAAATGGAAGCCCGCAGAGAGAGAGAAAGAGAGAGGGAAAGACAACATGAATTAGCGCTCAAGGCTTTAGAGAGTCGGAGTGCCTCTACTTCAAATAATGGAGAGCCGTCTTCGCCCCAGTCTCAAACAATGGATCTCTCCAGCACTCAGTCTGCCCAATTAACTGCGATGTCTTTCGCTTTAGAGTCTTTTCCTAGCCCTAACGAAAAAATTGACAGCTACCTAGAAAAATTCGAGAGACTCGCGAATCTTTATGGGTTAGAGAGTACCCGCTGGGCGCTCAAACTTTCAACGTCACTGAAAGGCAATGCTTATGACGTGTACACAAAGCTGGGACCGAATCAACATGATTACGACATGTTGAAGAAGGCCTTACTACAGCAGTTTGAGATGACTGCCCGAAAGTTTCTGCAGTGGTTCAGAAACAGCCGAAAAGAGAGCACGGAAACATTTCCCCAGTTCTCTTCACGTCTCACGGGTTATCTGACAAAGTGCATTGAATTATCTGACCTACCTCTTACATATGAGGGACTACTTGAACTTGTTCTTGTGGAACAGATAAAGGCAACTATGTCAAACGAAACCCGTAGATTTTTGGCTGAACAGGGCGCAGTCAGGCTTGAGGACATACTCAATAAGGCCGAACGCTATACCAATGCAATGGCCGAACTTCCCAGCACTAAACGTAAACCCACAGATGAGCCATCTCGTAAACAAAATCTAGAGCAGTCATCCTATTCCTCTAATTCCTCTCAGAATTATAACCAACGAGAAAATAATACCCAGAGACCTCCCCAGGAAAAATCGAAATTCTACAAAACCCGATACCCCCCCAACAACAATTCTGATCAACCCACCAAGCCTACGTGGCAGCGCGGCCACCAAGGTCAAGGAAAAGGAAAGACCCCTACACCAGGAACGTCTGATCAGGGCAAACAAACCGGTCCAAACCGCGTTGGATGTTTGCATACAGCCTCGAAAGGTAGAGTCAATGTCAGTGATTCTCAACCTGAGGGGGACCGACCCTCAACTCGAGGAACTGTAATTTTGAATGGTACCTCAACCACTTGTCTCTTTGACACTGGATTAAGTTTTAGTTGTATTGTTGCTAGACACCTAGTCAAACCAGGTCAGGAGACAGAGGAAACCGTCAAACTTAGTGGAGTGTTTAAGAGTGATGCGCCCAGGACGCTGCCTATCGCACTGGTAGAAATACACTCTGATTTTGTCAGAGGAGTTATAAAAGCGGCCATTATGGATGATCCTATCTACCCAGTTATCCTGGGATGTAGATATGTGTTTATTGGGAGACCAAAGGAGCCGATTGTGGCAGCGGTAACCACAAGAGGGCAAGCCAAGAAGGAGAGGGAGCCTGCGCCAAATTTGTTGCCGAACGAACTGAAGGAGGCGCAACAAAAGGACCCTACTCTAGAGCTCTGCTTTAAAAAAAAACTGCCCATGGCTAAGGACCCCAGACACAACGGAGACATCTTTTCTAAGGATGGCGTATTGTATCGTAGAACGGGAAACCCGGACACGGGGAATAACCAGCTCCTAGTTCCGACGCAGTACCGAAGCCAGATCTTAGAGATGGGGCACTCTCTTCCCTTTAGCGGACATATGGGACAAAACGCCACTATTCAGCGAATAAAAACCCACTATTGGTGGCCAGGAATGAACTCTGACATTGTCAGGTACGTGAAATCCTGCGCCCAGTGCCAACGGGTAGCACCCAAGCACTTGACACCCCCAGTACCTATGGGGCAAATGCCAATAGTAGGGACTCCATTTGAACGGGTTGCTGTCGACATTATTGGTCCTCTGGAAAAGACCAAAAGAAGGAACAGGTTCATCCTGACCTTAGTTGACACTTGCACTATGTGGGCCGAAGCTGTACCGCTAACATGCATAGATTCCAAGCATGTTGCAGAAGCCCTCGTGCAAATTTTTACACGGTTGGGATTCCCTCAACAAGTTTTGACGGACAATGGATCCCAATTCCGTAGCCTGTTAATGGAGGAGATCTTTAAGATCTTGAGGGCCAAACATATCCACACAAGTCCCTACCATCCGGCCGGAAATGGGCTCGTGGAACGTTTTAATGGCAGCCTCACCACCATGTTACGTAAGCTGGGTCAGGAGAAACCGGAAGACTGGGACCTATATATATCGGCTGCCTTATTCGCCTACCGAGAGGTTCCCCAAGCGTCTACGGGATTCCCGCCTGCTACACTTTTATTTGGCAGACCTATAAAGGGGCCATTAGAAGCCTTACTTCGGTCCCTGACAGACCAAAAGGCTGACGAGACAGTCGTCTCTGCAAGCAAGTATGTATCTGAGCTCAAGGAAAGGCTAAAGCTAGGATGGGATCTAGCTACAACCAACCTTACGAAAGCCCGCGCTAAACACGCTAAAAGATACAACAAAGCTGCAAAAGAGAGAGAGCTCCAACCAGGGGAGAAAGTTTTGTTGCTACTCCCAACCGGAAGCAATAAACTTCGCATCGGATGGCAAGGGCCGTTTACCGTCCTTAAAAAGATCTCACGTACCAATTACAAGATCTCCATCAAAGGAAAGGAGAAGGTCTTCCACATAAATCTGCTAAAGAAATATTTGGAAAGACCGGTGCCATCCTCCGAGCATCTCCTGGCTGTCGCCATAGCAACGGAAGACGAGGAAGATGATGATGGTTGCATGGAGTATCCACTGCAACCCACAGAATCCTTTAAAGATGTCAAGTTCGGCGACAATCTCTCACCTGAACAACAAACAGAAACCAGGGCTCTACTAAAACAGTACAGTGCAGTCTTAACGGATGTACCTGGTCGAACAAATCTCATTGAATTTGATATGAAATTAACAAACGAGACCCCTGTTCAAACCAGAGTTTACCCCATCCCATACGCTAAAGCGGATGCACTTCGCGGAGAAATAGACAAGCTGCGTCAGGCAGGAATTATCAGTGAGTCTACATCTCCTTACAGCTCGAGTGTAGTGCTGTTGCAGAAGCCCAATAAGGAAGTTAGGCTGTGCATTGATTACAGGTTGCTAAACGCTGTAACGGAATTCCAGCCCGAACCTCTCCAAACTGTTTCTGAGTTGTTCACCAAGCTCAGCAAAGCAAAGATCTTCTCCAAGATTGACCTCAGTAAAGGTTATTATCAAATACCAGTCAAGGAGGAAATTAAACCTTTGTTAGCTTTCAGCACTAGCGAAGGACATTACACATTTAATGTGATGCCGTTCGGTTTGCATAACGCACCAGGAGTGTTCACCAGGATGATGAGGAAGCTTCTAGAGCCTTTGCAAAGTCCTCATATCCATAATTTCATGGATGACATATTAATTGCATCGGAAACCTATGAAGAACATATTGCTACGGTTGCTATGCTCCTCAGGAGACTACAGGAAACGGGTCTCACAGCCAGACCTAGCAAATGTCTCATCGGGTTTGAACAGTTAGACTTCCTGGGGCATACTATTTCTCACGGATGCAGTTGGCCTATTAAGAAGAACGTGGAGAAAATTGTGGCAGCACAAAGACCCCGAACGAAGAAAGACGTACGTTCCTTCATATCGCTATGTGCATACTATCAGAAATACATCCAGAACTTCAACGGACTGACAGCACCTCTGACTGACCTCACCAAGAAAGGTTGTCCTGATAAGGTCATATGGGATCATAAGTGCGAACACGCGTATAGTACTTTGAAAGGACAGTTGTCGGCATACCCCATCCTAAGGTTACCTGACCTTAAGAAACCTTTCATACTGAGAGTTGACGCGTCAGGTCAGGGCATCGGGTCAACATTGCTGCAAGCCGATGACAGTGACCTGAACATGCTATTTCCAGTTGCCTATGGCAGTCGGAAACTGAATAAAGCGGAACGCAACTACAGTGTCGTTGAAAGAGAATGTCTCGCTCTGATTCATGGCATCAGACGCCATCATGAGTTTCTGTATGGTACTTCTTTCACGGTGCAAACAGACCATGCTCCACTAGCTTTCCTGGGGGCCAAGAAGGAATTCAACGCAAGGATAATGCGTTGGGCCTTGCTATTGAGTGTTTATTCCTTCAAAGTGGAATATATTCCAGGAAAACAGAATGTCGGAGCTGACTTCTTGAGTAGAAACTGGACCACGGAGGAAGAGGAAAAAATCGACGATGCCAAACACCCTAAAACTACCGATCAGGGCAGCTTCATTGTCATAAATTAAACATGAAAACGAGTTTCCATGTCTCAAAAGTGGGGACGATTGTGACGTACGTCTAAGTATGACAAATGAATTTCCCTGACTCGATGGATGATAACAGAATATTGGCCTCTCATAACTTTAGAACCCCTGATCATCTGTTGTAACTTTTACCGGCATGCAGCGGTACCATCAAAGAACAGGCTGATCTTCAGAATGCAACGTGGAGCGGCCGCGATCTAAAGAATCAGGGACTTGCAGCTCACAGAGTTAGCTTCTCGGGAAATTTTCGCACTCTTATGCGAGCAGCCTGAGACGGAAGAAAATCGGTAGACCGGGGAAAACGAAGGAATCGCAGCGTTTAACACATCGGCGAGGTATCTCGAATTTTGCTCAAGATCAAGAAAGGTGCGAAAATTTAACACGCCCCATTCAAGTTACATTCGATAAGTATAAATAGAGAACTCCGATAAACTGCATTTTATCGTTCGCTCTGACAGAATCCTAGTTGCACTAGCATAGTCGGATTCCTGCTGGATTTCATCTACCTTCGTGACTATTGGAGTGTATTCTTTCTGTGCAGACGAACGATCATTCAACCTGCATCCCAGCAATTATTAACTATATACAGAGTTCTGCCAAACTCAGTTTGATAACTCCAGTAACATATGAACTTTTTTAAAGCTAAACTTGTGGCGACCTGTAATGGGCCCCGCTCCTCTGAACGTAACTGAGAAAAAAGCCATTCAAGAAACACTTTAAAAATACTAGTTCATATAGAGCCCTTAACTACAACTGGAAGCAGAACATATTTTATTCACTGCCCCTATTTGTGAAGAAAAAGCATCGATACCTGAACACTGTCTGTCACGCATATTCAGTGGATTTTAACCCAACCCCCCCCCCCCCCCCCCCCCCCCCCCCGGAAGAAGAACTTACCTCAGTGTTTTTCTTAACTTGTGACATTACGGAAAAAGGAAGTTATCTCCGCCAGCTGTGCCAATTTTAGGAACCACACCATACCTCACGCTTAGCCAAGTGCCTGTGCCTTTCTTTAGGAACTTTATCTAATAAACAAACAGTACCGTTAAACTTCAACGTCCAGCGATTTCGGGACACTTTGTAAACTAAACAACCCGCAAAATCTGGGGCTGTACACGGAAGAAATTACTTTTACCTAAGCCAAGGTTTAGTGCTGTTTTTTTATGTATTTCCTATGAAGTGCCAGAATTCACCTTTCGGTAAGTCTGCGTGTGTGTTTGTGGGGATGGCCAGCCCTAGTGTGTTTTTTTGAATGAAAGGAGATTTATCTTTTCTTTACCCTTTTAATTAGTTCGACCTTATACTAAGGTGCATTATATTCCTTGTACGGGATCTCTCCTAGTGGGATCGGGTAACTGTGTTCCTTCCCCCTCCCGTAAAAATTGTTGATTTAAAGGGAGACAATTGAGAACCCTAGCTTTCCTCTACACCCCCCCCCCTTTCTTTCTGTAACCCCTTGCCTCAGAGTAATATATTTACCAGTGGGTTAAATTGCCTATCTCTGATCACACCCCCCCCCCCCCCCCCCCCCCCCCCCCCCCCCCCCTCCCCTCCCCCACCCCCTTCTTGTCTTTGGGACCGGGTTTTGTCTGTTAGTAGATATAAACGGGAAACGGTGGATGGGATATTTCTCCTCAAAAACCCCCTCTTCCCTAGTTATATTGGTATTTTGTAACCTTTGATTTTGACTGTAAATGTACAATTATGTGTGAGTCCTTTATGATAATAAAGGTATGAATATTTATTTGTGTTGGTTGTCGGTTGGCCTAAAACTCCAAACATTTCCATCTGTGTAGTTTGTATTCATGTACGTTGAGCGACAGAATCACCAAATCGGTGAGCGCGCCTGAGCGACTGGAACTGACAAACAATTGTTTGTGCAGAAGAGAGATAGGAGTAGTCTGTGAGAAAACAGATATTGTCGTAATAAGAGACTGTCCTTGCTCCTTCCCAGCGCTTGTGAATCTACTACCTCATTCACCTAAATCCTTATTCTCACAGAGCCTTCAATATCACTTTACACTCTAAAGGGACCAATATTCATCAGCACCCTCTCAGATAAAAATTACGACAGTATGTTGAAATGGCATGAACATTTCAACGTGAGTTCGTGAAATATGCGTAGATTTGAAGAACTCTATTGATATAATATGACAAGATCACCAGTGTGGAACTGTTGACAAAAACCAGACAAGTGCCAACAGACCAAGCGATGAGAAGAAGACGTTTGATTATCTACTCAGGATATTTTGTGTTTTGGCCTCGTGAAATGTAAATGATAATAAATGTTGTAATATTGATAATGGTGACTGGAGTGCTTTGTGTCCATTAGTTACATTGAATACGTCCATCTTGAGTTTAAGTGGCATGTGTCTATGACCGGTACATAACTGTTGACACGAACCAGACATGTGCCATTAGAACAAGGATCCCGTTACACGCCTATTGAGGCATATTGGGAATACGGTGTTAGGCCCGTATTTTCTTGACCACCGACACACTAGGGGTGATGTGGTCAGCAACACGCCGGCCGCCTTAACCTTCCCAGAGTTGTTCTGGTACCCATTTCATAGAGGCTGGGTCGACCCCGGAGCCGTTTGCGGTCTAAAAAAATCCCGCCTCAACCGGGGATCGAACCATAGACCACCGAGCTAGGAAGCCAGTGCACTAACCACTGCCCTACCGTGGCTCCCCAATAGAACAAGCGATGAGAACAAGACTCTGGCGTTGGCTGGGACATGTATTGAGTAAACATGTTGAAAGCATTACCTGGCGTCCTTAATCTGGCGTTCCTCATGTTAAGAGCAGCAGAAAAAGACACGGAGAAGAGAACCAGAGACAGAAATGAAAAAGATACAGCAGACGTGAAAGACCTTGAGTGGAGAGCAGGAGTTGAAGGCCTATGTTCATCAGAGTGCTGAAGGGTAATCATGATGATGATGAGTATGTTTGACACGTCATCTTGTGGACATAGTTATTATGGGCATGCAGAAACGTGTGTATGTGCTTGTTAGTTTTATGTCATATGTGCTAGTTTGTTGAACGTGTATACACTTATGTCCGTTTGTTCAGAGGCTGCTCTTCAAACGGATTGTGTTGGTTTGTTGGAAATAATAACGGCCAGGCTCTGGGCATGCCTTGTGAGAATGTCGCTTGACCTCGGTTGGAGGTCAAACTTGTATGTCGGCAAGAAACGATACCTCGCCGTGGTCTCGGCGATTAATTAATTAGATTTCGGTTAACATTTTTTGTTCGTGCTCTCTGTACTCCTAGCTTGTGATTAATGACACCACGTGAGAATAATGCACGACGAACTTAAGGAAGGAAACTTTTGACGTTGTTCATCTCTTGTTTTTCGTCGCTTCACCGCTGGAAATCTTTCCACTTACCGGGTATCACAAATCTTTTCTTTTACCTGGGTATCACAAATCTTTTCACTTACCGTGTATCATAAATATTTTCACTTACTGTGTATCACAGATCTTTTCACTTACCGTGTATCATAAATATTTTCACTTACTGTGTATCACAGATCTGTTCACTTACCGTGTATCACAAATCTTTTCACTTACTGTGTATCAAAAATTTTTTCACTTACCGTGTATCACAAATCCTTTCACTTACCGTGTATCATAAATCTTTTCACTTACTGTGTATCACAGATCTTTTCACTTACCGTGTATCATAAATATTTTCACTTACTGTGTATCACAGATCTTTTCACTTACCGTGTATCACAAATCTTTTCACTTACTGTGTATCATAAAATTTTTCACTTACCGTGTATCACAAATCCTTTCACTTACTGTATATCATAAATCTTTTCACTTAACGTGTATCATAATTTTTTTTATACTTCCTGAGTATCACGAATCTTTCACCTACCGTGTATCATAAATCTTTTCACTTACCGGGTATCACAAATCTTTTCACTTACCGTGTATCATAAATATTTTTACTTACTGTGTATCACAGATCTTTTCACTTACCGTGTATCACAAATCTTTTCACTTACTGTGTATCATAAAACTTTTCACTTACCGTGTATCACATATCCTTTGACTTACCGTGTATCATAAATCTTATCACTTAACGTGTATCATAAATCTTTCCACTTACCGTGTATCATACATTTTTTTACTTGCTGTGTATCACGAATATTTCACTTACCGTGTATCATAATTCTTTTCACTTACCGTGCATCATAATTCTTTTCACTTACCGTGTATCATAAATATTTACACATACCGTGTATCATAAATTGCTCCACATACCATGTATCATAAATGTTTCCACATACCGTGTATCATACATATTTACACATACGGTGTATCATAAATTGCCCCACATACCATGTATCATAAATGTTTCCACGTACCATGTATCATAAATGTGTCCACATACCATGTATTATAAATGTGTCCACATACCATGCATCATAAATGTTTCCACATACAGTGAATCATAAATGTTTCCACATACAGTGAATCATAAATAATTCCACATACCGTGCATCATAAATGTTTCCACATACAGTGAATCATAAATGTTTCCACATACTGTGTATCATAAATGTTTTCACATACCTTATATCATAAATGTTTTCACATCATCATCATCATCATCATCATCATCACTCTTCAGCCCCTGAAGGAGCGTAGACCTTCAGCAAATATATGCCATGTCTTATTGTCCCGTGCCATCAGTTCAAGACCTTTCCATGATGTCTTCTTCTTGCCCACCAGTTGTCTTCTCTATGTGTTCCTTGGTCTCTTTCTACATCTCTTACCCTGGGCATTCCAGAACAAGGACTGTGTTGTAATATTGTCTACAGTTTTCTTCACTGTCTGTCCTATCCTTCTTCAGCATCTTCTTCTCATCTCTTGTTCCACTGGCACTTGTCTGGTTCTTGTCATCAGTTCCGTATTAGTGATCTTGTCATCACACTTCACTCCTTCTAGTCTAAACAAGCTCTCATTTATGGAAGTACGTAGCATTGTACTTGCTGTCTTTGTGGTTCTCCATGTTTCACAGCCATACATACAATATGACTGACTTGAGATTTGAATTGTAGATTCTGATTTTAATTTAATTTAATTTAATTTTTTGACATTATTTCTTTAGAATTCCATATATTTCCAGTGCATTGAAATCTCCTCTTGCATTTTGTATTCTTATTTTGGTATCCTTGTCTGTCACTCCAAGAGTGTCTATATTGCTGTGGTTGTTTCTTCAAGTGCAATGCTATTTCCACATAACATGTTATCATAACTGTTTCCACTTACCTAGTGTGTGTGTGGTAGTGTGTGTGTGGTAGTGTGTGTGTGTGAGTGGGTGGGTGTGTGTGTGTGTGTTTTTTCCCCCCTTTAATATTTGTTTTATTTCATGCAGTTTTCTCTCCAGACGTTAAATTGATATTTTTGAAGATTGTTTCCTGAAAAATGTAACATTGTATAAATGTTAAGGAATGATAATTTTGAGACACTGACCACAACATGTTGGACACTACGAAGCAACTGAGTCTCCAAAATTTAGTGGGTCACTGTAGTGTTTTAGAGTGCAGACAATAATGGTAGTCATGACAGAAGCATGCAGAATCCCAGACTTGTTTTCTTACTTCAGACTGACACAGACAAGATTATCGTCAGCTCCTATCTATAGCCACGTCAGCTACATGAGCATAAGCGGTAGATAAGAACAATCACATGACTGTTGAGTTCCCGCCTTAACACAAGATATACAAAGGACGACTTATTTTGTGTCTAAACGTCACCATAGCATTTGTGAAGTTGGCTGGAGAGAGGGAAAACAAATGTCCGCAGATTTTTCCCCCATCATCTTCGTGTGATTGGCTGTTTTTAATGCACACGTGTCTCTCTTTTACAGAATTGCGTCCTATCTGTCTCCTGGACTTATCTATTTTAGATAAGTGATCTGTATAACATCGTTCTTGAATCATCACTTCTTTTGCGTAAGCGCTCATCTGCTTCTTCTGTGTTCAGTATGTTAGCCATGCTAAATCTGCAGGCCTGTCGTCAGGACGAAGTCCACAGTCTGTTCCAGGTCCATGCGGCAACCCCATAGTTTCTGCCTCATCTCCGCACAATCTGGCCAGGTTTGACGTCGTTGGTCACAGGGATGGGCAGTTTTAATGAATGTGATCAGTTGTGTGGGTTCCTCTTGTACAGGGACATTCATTGCTGTTCGATATCCTGAGACGATATTGAAGGCCCAGTAGTCTGCAGTGGCCAGTTCTCAGGCAGAGAAGGATGGTCTACTGGCGCCTAAGAAGCAGGTAGATTGAGTGCATAGACACAAAGTTTCAGAAGGAAAAAAAATCAATGTTCAAACGCGAACGGTAAACAAGATAATCAGTCATTACGTAACACATTTGCCGAAGTGTTTTCCCCTTTTTACATGATTCTCATCGCATAGGACGTCAAGGTCAAAGTATGATGGCGTGAGAGGAAGTGCCAAGTTGTCTTCTATTTAGTGTCTTCATGAAATTTGGTCTCAGGTTCGTATCCCTGAAGCGCATACAATGAACAGGATGCCATCACAGTTGACAGTATTAAAGGATGCGGTAGCAGACCAAAATAAAAAAAAGTCGACATTTTCCTGACACAATGCTGAATCTGGATACAAGTACCTATCACAGTGTCTCTGTTTGTCGTGTCTCCGTGACATGATTTGAAAATCGATAACATTTAATTTGAATTTGCCTTTAGCTCTTCCATGCGCGAAAATTGCTTTATTATTCGTGACATTAGGCTGTTCATGATTTACACCGTGAAATTTACTGGTGTAAAATTACTGTTGTTTTACTGTGTTGTATTTTAGAGCCTGGTTGATTTCTTTCAGTTGTGATTGTGTTATCTTTCAGTTGTGATTGTGTTATCTTTCAGTTGTGATTGTGTTATGAGTTAGGCATGTATGATGTGCATTTTCGCTTCGTTTTTTCGATTTGTTTTATGAGTTAATGTAAGACAATATTCACCCTTGACCCTGAATTGTTGTTGTATGTTACCCATGTCACCGTGGGGTTTGCCCAAGCATTATTCATGCTATTGTTAAGGTGAGATAAACAGTTAGGACAGCTCACAAGAGAAAATAATGAATGAAAATAATAATATTGCTAACTGACAACGGTTCAGAATACCGGCTGACGTTAATTAATAGTGAGTGATTATCTTGAGTTGTAAATAGAAAGTTCGAGAACAAGAAAAAAAAGGCTCGACCAATAAATTTAAGTAAAAAAGATTTGGGTCAGCGAATCAGAAGAGTGGCGAGAAAAACACACCTCGCGAAATGACCAGAGGTCATTAGATGACAGTGAGTCCTGAGTTGTGCTTCAGGAAGAAGGTGTGATCGCTGTGCGGACAAGATGTACCTTCTGTGGTTTTACAGATAGGGTTAATATGTAAATATATTTAGATGTCCCGCCATCACTAGCCAGTGTTATTCTATCGGGAGATAGTATTTGTTTCTGTAGTTCACAGTTAAGGTGTATTTCTGAAAGGAGATCAACGTTTATGCTGTGGTTTTTGCAAGTATTGAACTATGGTTATATTTTACACAGAGTAGAATTTTGTTTACAGGAGAATCTTGCAGAAGCACGATTTGTCAGTTCATTACGAGAACTTTACGACTATATACTAAGAAAAACGGATGGTTATAACGACAATGTGTAAAGTAACCAAGAGACTGTAAACATTTGAAGGAAACTAGAGATATTATAGAGGAGCCATATTGAACAAGGTTTGAAGTATCCAGAGTTGCATATGATTTTCAAGAAAAAGTGAATGTCGACTTTTATAGAAGAACTTCAAATATGCTCTCTCACTTGTAAGTATCAGAAGGGTGTACATACAATTATTTATGCATGAGATGAATTTTGTTGCTAGGAGCAGTTATAGAGACCTGTCTGACCAGTTCGTCGAGCAAGATATTTAAGTAACAAATCAAGTATGGAATGCTAATAAAGAGCATTGGTATATGAGGAAAGAGGAGCAGGTTTTGGGAAGACTAAGGAAGTCTACGGAGAAAAGAATAGGTTAAAGAGGAATATGGAAGTTACGAGACATAGAATTCATGTATGAGTTAACCTGAAGTACAAAGACCCAGTACAGGCTTCTATGAGAACTCTATCATTTGAATGAACCATTATACTTGTTGTTTTATTAAGTTATTAAAAGCTTTTGAAGAATCAGAGTGATTTTGATTCCATCTTTATGAGTTGCTGATCGTATGCCATGTACATTTAAACTACCACAATACGAAGTCACTATTAACATCAAAGAAGGAACTGAACGAACCTGAAGTATACAAGAAAAGGATTAGAGTATCATCCAGGAATTTACACCTCTGGCGGAGATGGCCAGTAATGATATCAACTAAATAACTTGGAAGATAACTCAGAGTGAAAGAAAGAAGATAAAAAGAGAAGTTGTAAACTTAAATTACGTCACTAGGCCTGCCATCTGCCACCTAGTGAGATAACACACAGTAACCAGTAACAGCAGCGCGGTTACACCCACTCATGGCGATGGATTTGTTTACGAGGTAGACATGTATGGTAAATCCTGTCACGGCTCTGAATAGTTTTACGAGGTAGGCATGAATGGTATATCCTGTCACGGTTGTGAATAGTTTTACGAGGTAGGGATGTATGGTATATCCTGTCACGGCTCTGAATAGTTTTACGAGGTAGGCATGTATTGTATATCCTGTCACGGCTCTGAATAGTTTTACGAGGTAGGCTTGTATGGTAGGTATATCCTGTCACGGTTCTGAATTGTTTTACGAGGTAGGCTTGTATGGTATATCCTGTCACGGTTCTGAATAGTTTTACGAGGTAGGCATGTATGGTATATCCTGCCACGGCTCTGAATAGTTTTACGAGGTAGGCATGTATGGTATATCCTGCCACGGCTCTAAATAGCTTTACGAGCTAGGCGTGTATGGTATATCCTGCCACGGCTCTGAATAGTTTTACGAGGTAGGCATGTATGGCATATACTGCCATGGCTCTGAATAGTTTTACGAGGTAGACATGTATGGTATATCCTGCCACGGCTCTAAATAGTTTTACGAGGTAGGCAAGTATGGTATATTCTGTCACGGCTCTGAATAGTTTTACGAGGTAGGCATGAATGGTATATCCTGTCACGGTTGTGAATAGTTTTACGAGGTAGGGATGTATGGTATATCCTGTCACCGCTCTGAATAGTTTTACGAGGTAGGCATGTATTGTATATCCTGTCACGGCTCTGAATAGTTTTACGAGGTAGGCTTGTATGGTATATCCTGTCACGGTTCTGAATTGTTTTACGAGGTAGGCTTGTATGGTATATCCTGTCACGATTCTGAATTGTTTTACGAGGTAGGCATGTATGGTATATCCTGCCACGGCTCTGAATAGTTTTACGAGGTAGGCATGTATGGTATATCCTGCCACGGCTCTGAATAGCTTTACGAGCTAGGCGTGTATGGTATATCCTGCCACGGCTCTGAATAGTTTTACGAGATAGGCATGTATGGTATATACTGCCATGGCTCTGAATAGTTTTACGAGGTATGCATGTATGGTATATCCTGCCACGGCTCTAAATAGTTTTACGAGGTAGGCATGTATGATATTTCCTGCCACGACAAATATTCCAAAGCCTTGGGTTATCTTTTTTAGTGTCCCTTAATCGCCCCTTTTAATTTCTTGATGCCGATCAGACTTTTAAGCCCACTGAACTTATTACAAATACCTGTGATTTTGTTCGTTTGGTAATCTTGCTTATTGGTATATTTCGTTCCTACTGCCAGTAAATTAGTTTATTTTTGTATAATAAAAATAATAGCCCCTTCAGTCATAACTGACTAAGGGAATGCGCCACTGAGATGACAACCCTCAGCTGCTTATTTTCCTGGTATTCCTTTCGACGTTTTCTCCTCTCTTCTGCTTGCTGTGAAAGCTTCTTTTCGCCCAATCTGAGGTGACGCCGTAGATAGCATCACCACTTGGTGCGATCGGCAGCTTCATCCTCCCAGGTTGCTAAATTAATGTTCAGTGCCCTCATGTCTCTCTTGCACACATCTTTGAACCTCAGCTACGGTCAACCTACAGTTCTTTTGCCATCTGCTAGTTGTCCGTAAAAGCTATCTTTCGGGATGCGACCATCTTCCATGCGGCGGACATGGCAAAGCCAGAGTAGTCTTTATTATTGTATGTACTTTTATACTGATTGCTCTTCTTGAATACAGTTTTTGCTTACACAAGTTCTTAGATGGACTTTCTTAAGATTAATATGTGATAACTTTAAGATTGCTATTTACAATTTAATTGTTCCTTGTTTTTTAAATATGAGTTACTTCTAAAATAAAACCTTAAAACATCTATTAAAGTTTTTGTTTTTTTAATATAGGTTACGTTTTACGGGCGATACAACTAAATATATCTGCTTATGTTCGAAGTAGTACGCAAAGGTGCCTACTAGCTGTACCACTGTTATTCAGTTACTTTATATATATATATATATATATATATATATATATATATATATATATATATATATATATATATATATATATATATATATATATATATATATATATATATATATATATATATATATATATATATATATATATATATTTATTTATATTTATTTATTTATTTATTTATTTACTTACTGTATTTTTTGCTTATTTTCTTTTATTTCTTTTTTTTTTTTAACTTGGTGAAAGTGTTTCACCGAAACATTCAAAGTTTACACATTTATAAAACTGATGTAATACGATTGTTATCTGGAGTAGATTACACGAGAACTCTCAAATATGTTATGTTCTAAATGAATCTTATCTGTGAGGTGTGTAGACGTGATCGCCGGTGAATTTCCACGGGGAAACATAATGTTGAAGTTGCATTTTATCAGCACGTGACTTAAATTTTGACAGCGACTCAACAGTTCCGGTTTTAACTCTTTAAGGACGTAGTGGTTTCCCCATGTTTGACGTAATGAGTTTTCATACAGTGTTAAAGTTTAAGAGTCGGTTTTTTATCAAGTTAATTAAAAGTGTGTTATACATAGTTATACAGGAAATTGAATGATACTCTTGATTTACTCTATTTGGATGGATGGGAGGGGCGAAATAATTCCATATTCAGATATCGGAACAGAAAATTATTATATTGAATTGGCTACACTATATTTACTAATTGTAACTCATCATAGGTCAGGCGGGATATTTTTCCGCCAAAATTAAAAAAAAGGGGGGGGGGAGGATTAATAAAATATAAAATTAAGACAACACGAAACACAATGTTAGTTGAAATATACGGTTCCGAAAACTGGCCTGCCGTCTTTTAAGAGTAACTAACCGAAGAGTTGCGGCATAGGTGTCAGCCCGTTATAGGACCACAGTTCACTGCCTAGCACTTTCCTGGTTGTAAGTAGGGTTTTCCCATACAGCTATCGCTCTTGGATAGATTTGTATGGATCGACAACGAAACGGCATATTTCAGACTATCGACCACCGCCGTTTCTATTTGTGGGAGATACACACTTTTAAATGCGTCCACATTCGTGTTTGCTTCGCGTAAATTTGGAATGTAGATCCGTTTAAGCGTGGCACGGATATGGCCCCAGGGCTGAAGATATAGATGAGAGCAATGCTGTATGAGTATAGATCGCGGGTTCAGTGTGTAGCTAGACAAGTATCGCGCGGACATGGCCCCTGGGTTTGAGATGCAAATGGGAGAATGTTATTGATATCCCTATAGGATTCTGGAAGTTGGCCGGAGAGGGAGGAAAATGATTTTGCACTAATTTTTTCACTCATCATCCTCACATGATCGACATTTCTTACTGACTATTTATCTCTCTTCTAGCATTGCAGCGATGTCAAACAGTCTATCTATCTTTCTGGTTAGTGATATGTATAACATCTTTTTATTTTTTTAATCAGATCTTCTTTTGTGTAAAGCACTCCATATCAGAAGCAAACACAAAAACAAAACAGTTTTCAAATGCAGACAGTAAACAATGTGATCTGTCATTATGTAACATTTCTGTTTCACTGAAGTAATTTTGAAGAGTAACTTCCCGGATTGTTTGACGGCTTTTGTCTCTTAAATGTCATCAGTTTATTGAGATTGAATGTATTTCTGACGTCAGACTAGTTATTTTTGCGTCTGTTCTAACAGGCATGTCCTTCCTATGTATGCCAGATGTGCTTCAAACTGTGTCTGTCCTGTATTATTCACTGTTTTTTTTGCACCGTACATATTTATTCAGAATTTATTTATTTTTATTTTTATCCCCTAATTTTTATTTCAACTTCATCGTGTAGCAAAATGTTGCTATAGAAACCACTTTCATGCAGGCTTCTTGCAAGAAGGTGGCCATGGTAACCATGTCTTTAAGCTCCGTAAGGAGTGAATAGGAGATGAATGAATACATTTTTGTCTCAGTCAGTTGTATGGATCTGTATGTCCTTCTGCAATATGTGCAGCATCAGGTAGTGATGCTGAGTCTTCGTGGATTCTTGACTTTTCCTGTCACAACAGGAGTCGAGTGGAGCTTGGGATCACGTTAGTTTTACGCGTAAGTCTCACAAGTAAGCCTCCTATGATGTCTTCTAGACCCGTCTCTTAGGGTTGGTGTCCAGAACTGAGTACCAGGAACTAGTGCCAGGAGCTAAGGGGAAATACAAATTAGCATCTCCCGCTCTTGGTGTAGAAATCAATAAATAATGGAGGAAACCTTGAGTACGTGAACAGTAAATAAATTAGTAAATAAATAAATAAAGGTAATTAACAGGTACTCATTGGACATAAAGGATGACACAAGACAACAGAAAAGAAAAAGCCTATCACTTATATTTTCTTTTCTGTTGTCTAGTGTCATCCTTTATGTCCAACGAGTACCCGTTAATTACCTTTATTTACTAATTTATTTACTATAGAAATCAAGACACTTCCACTTCCCCTCACACAATCCCATCGTGCTCTGGTTTTCCTGCTGCCCATTGGACAAGAAAGCTGAGGGTCCGAGACAGATGAAAGTGTGATGATAGTGAAAGAGTGTGAATGAATCATGAGATAATATACAACCATTCTATCAATCTGTCTGTTTAGCGCATATGACTTGGTACTTGCTGTTCTCTATACAGAGGGGCCCCCCGATTGATCTGTTCTCATCATGCTTTGTTTCTTGTTTGACGTCGTCGTTGTATTGATTGAGGGACGACGTGAGCATTTAAAGAATGTGCGTCGTTAATATTGGAAACACGAGCAGCTAACCCGCCAAAACATGTCGGGGGGGACAAAATTATGTTATGCTTTTTCTACTGCATGTCCTGATGACGTCACTGATTCTTCTGTGGTTATTGCATTCTTTTCCTTTCTATTTCAACTTCATTGGATCTTTGTGGTCAAACCTATCATGACTTACGGTCAAAGGTCACTGAAACACGAAAAGTTGAAAGCCTGCGTGCTCTTTTAAGCAGAGCTCATTTTAGATTTCATTGTGCAGTGCGCGCCTTTTCCGTATTTTCATGAACAATATGTGGGCTGAAATGCTGACATTCGTCACCTACCATGATTTGTACTGTCTTCATTACCTTCAGAGTCTCTAACAACCTTCTGCGACTGTAGTGGAACTTATTTTCTTAGTCTGCAATGAGGACAGTCACAAATATTGACGGGTTTCCTGTTCAGAGCCTGGAGCGTGCCGTAACATTAAGATAGAAAAGAGAAGAAAATACCAGTGGCTTGATGCTTTGTGTGGATGATCTATGAGCGTTATTCAAAGAGCTATCGATTTTAGAGCTTGACTTGCGGTCGCCAATCTCCTCTCTTGGCCTTTCAATCCTGATTTATATGTGGATTTCTGTCACGTGATACGCTTCTGTATGTGTTTGTTTTGTTATGTTTATCCGCTGCGATCCGCTGTATTTATGTTGATGACGTGAGTTGTTTCGATAAAGACAGCAGGCAGACACAAAGAGCAGTGGTATGTGTGGTTTTAAAGTTCCTTAGCCGTTCTGTCATTCAGGAAACGGTAGATTTAATTTCAGCTTTTTGCTGTAGATCCGGGGTTCCCAGTTTTTTTTTTTTGGGTCCTCGAACCATCCTGGCTTTTAGTAATCTTTGCCGTACTCCCTAATCATTATGACAGGAAACACATTCTAGAGTTTACCATGCATGTGCTCATAAGAAAACAAATAAACAGATTAATTAATTTTTAAAAAGGAAAGTTCTTATTGGTATATAACATTTTAGTTTCACAAAGTTGTTGAACGAACACAGTCCATTAATGAGTGGGTCCCTTGATTATTGTTTCTTGTCAACCAATAATTCTATTCTTGGTACAGTGTTTGAGTGAGATGCCAGTATATCTTGGTACAGTGTTTGAGTGAGATGCCTGTATATCATGGTACAGTGTTTGAGTGAGATGCCAGTATATCATGGTACAGTGTTTGAGTGAGATGCCAGTATATCATGGTACATTGTTTGAGTGAGATGCCAGTATATCATGGTACAGTGTTTGAGTGAGATGCCAGTATATCATGGTACAGTGTTTGAGTGAGATGCCAGTATATCATGGTACAGTGTTTGAGTGAGATGCCAGTATATCATGGTACAGTGTTTGAGTGAGATGACAGTATATCATGGTACAGTGTTTGAGTGAGATGCCAGTATATCATGGTACAGTGTTTGAGTGAGATGCCAGTATTTCATGGTACAGTGTTTGAGTGAGATGCCAGTATATCATGGTACAGTGTTTGAGTGAGATGCCAGTATATCATGGTTCAGTGTTTGAGTGAGTTTTGAGTGAGATGCCAGTATATCATGGTACAGTGTTTGAGTGAGATGCCAGTATATCATGGTACAGTGTTTGAGTGAGATGCCAGTATATCATGGTACAGTGTTTGAGTGAGATGCCAGTATATCATGGTACAGTGTTTGAGTGAGATGCCAGTATATCATGGTACAGTGTTTGAGTGAGATGACAGTATATCATGGTACAGTGTTTGAGTGAGATGCCAGTATATCATGGTACAGTGTTTGAGTGAGATGCCAGTATATCATGGTACAGTGTTTGAGTGAGATGCCAGTATATCATGGTACAGTGTTTGAGTGAGATGACAGTATATCATGGTACAGTGTTTGAGTGAGATGACAGTATATCATGGTACAGTGTTTGAGTGAGATGCCAGTATATCATGGTACAGTGTTTGAGTGAGATGCCAGTATTTCATGGTACAGTGTTTGAGTGAGATGCCAGTATATCATGGTACAGTGTTTGAGTGAGATGCCAGTATATCATGGTTCAGTGTTTGAGTGAGATGCCAGTATATCATGGTACAGTGTTTGAGTGAGATGCCAGTATATCATGGTACAGTGTTTGAGTGAGATGCCAGTATATCATGTTGAGCCTTCAGTTTGATTCTTGCTTTGAAATTGATTGAAAACAGGACACCCCACCCACGTACCCCATTGACAAGCTTCTCGTCTCCCTCCCTCCCTCCGCCCAGGGTGTTTACGCGCACCGTAGATTGAGAACCCTGTTCTAGGTAGAACCAAAAAAGGAATCCTTGTATTCACGCAGCGTATAATACTCTAGCACAGGGTTCCATCACCTTTTTTTTCTGCCATAGACCACTTTGATTATTCAATGAACGCTATGAACACCTTTTGTTGTTCGATGAAGGTTATGAACCCCTTCTTGTAAAAATAATGTACTTAAAAGCGTAATAAAAAACTTTACATTTAAAATTTTAGATTTTGAACATGGATCCCCTAGAATATATTCATGGACCCCTGGGGGGGTCCATGAACCACATGTTAAGAAACCTTGCTCTAGCACATACCATGCCAGACTATCATGTGTAGTGGTTTATATTTTTCATGTTTTTTAGTTAGTTCTTACTGTCTTTCCTTTCTGTTTTTGTTTGTATCTTCCTGACGAAGGCCTAGTAACCGTAACATAGATTGTTTTATGATCTTATGTCCTAGTAAAACGTATGACCATTTTTCTTTCACACACCCCCACAGTTTAGCACATAGCGACAGTACTACACTGAATGCAACCTACGTGCACAAGAACATGCAATGTGTTTGAGATTGTAATAAATAGTTCTAGACATCTCAATTATGCTGAAATGTGTACATTTCTGGACTGTAATCTCCAGGCCGGAGGGAGAATGCCATGGCTTTCGATGGCAGATGTTTGTGACAACAATAAAGAGTGTAATTGTGGGTATTCATCAGCTTCTGGCAGTTGTCGTTGGCGTGTCAACTATGCTCTCCGTCTGTCGCCATCTGTTGGGGTTTTATGACTGTATTCTTGCTATCAGTACGAGGAATTCTTTCACGTTACAACCTGCTGCAGCAGTAAAAGTCAGCATACCTATCACACAACAACACTACATTCATACTTACTGACCGACGGTCTTCGTCAGCCAGAATACATACATACATAAAACAAGGAAGAGGAAATATTTGATAAAAAAGAATCTTAAACAGCATGATTAAACTTGTCAACAAATAACTAATTGGGTCAATGTAAGGGTGTCTCAGAAGTACCTATACCCCAATACCATTTGTTTATGCAATAAAATGAAGTTTAATTTTCTTTTTCCATTTAGATACATATCTGATTTTCACATCACTCTATTACTGCAGCTCAAATATCAGTAACAGACTGGACACTATTGTTCTCTGCACACACGTGGTGTGATGCATTGGAATGCAGTGCCAACGGCTGCTTTTAGTTAAGTCTGTTGTTTCATGTCTGCTTTCGCTAAATTTCTGCTTAATACCCTAGAGTGTTCATCCTAGGTATGTAAATGTGTTTGTCTGTTCCGGCTTCTGGTTCCTTATTGTTATGGGCCCAGGATTATCCACATTGAGTGTCACGACCTCTTTCTTCTTTAGACCCACCTGCTGGCTATATTTATTCAGTCTATCTGTTTTTTCTTGAATGTGTTGATGTGAGTGTACGAGTAGTGTAATGTTATCTGCGTATTCCAGATCTTCCAATGTAGAAAACGTTGTCCATCTTATTCCTCTTGGACTTACCTCTGTTGTCTGGCGCATCACCCGGTCTACGACTGTTAAAAATAAAGTGGTTGATAAGGGACATCCCTGTCGTACTCCTGTCTTCACCTTATAAGTTAGGTTGCTCTGCCCAACACTACATGTAAAGTTAGCAAAGAGGCTTTTTTATGATGAAACCTGATAATCTTGATTGTTATTTAAAGTACCGATTACTGCAACTGCTTCTAATAATCTTGATTACTATTAAAAGTACCAAGGGCTACAACGTGCTTCTCCTCAGCAGTGCCATTTGCCAGCGAGATGCACGACTGACGGGGCTGTACATCCTTGCATATTTGCTAATGAATTACACGTATAAGGTGTAATATCGCTTCTAACCGGCCATTTGTAGTTACCGGACACTGGTATTCCCCTCAATAACCGGATAACCCAGCGTCCCGCCCCTTTTTCACGGACTGGATGACATAACTTCCGGGTCTGTTTGTGAGCTGTTATCTTAAAGCAAACAGTGAACTACTGTTTTATTGAAACTAACCGCGTAATGTTGTTAGTAACAGTTATTTGAGAAATGCCCTCGCTGCTTATACCCCGAACTGAAAGAGCTAGAATGAATTTGAGCAAGAGTTAGATATCTCAGATTGTCAAGTTGTGGGCTCACTGTTTGAATAAAATTTTGGAACATATTTTTATTAGGATCTTATGAGACTGTGTGATATTGCTAGTTCACAGTGGCTACTTTGTGATATTGCTCGTTCACAGTTGCTACTTTGTGATATTGCTCGTTTAAAGTGGCTACTTTGTGATATTGTTCGTTCACAGTGGCTACCATCAAAACGCCCATAACGCTTGCAGACACAGATGTTCCCATCTCATATACCACATGTAATATATGCAAAGGCCGTGAGCAGATTTCTGCCATTACCCAGTTCCTCTGCAGTGCGTTCAAGATATTTCAATGTCTTACTCATCTCTTTCATTTATGTCTACATTTCCTTTCTCCGTGTGTTTTTCAGTTTCCTCTACCTCTGTAACCATGAGGGTTCCAGAACAAGGACTCCCTTGTAATGCTGCTAGCAGGTTTTCTCAATGTTTGTCCTATCGATCGCCGGCATTTTCACATATGTGTTGCCCCCTGTGCAGTATTTCCTTGTAGTTCACTTTGGTGTGTAACAATAATGTCGTACACGGCGCCTAATATCAGATTGTACTTGGGGCTGGCAGCCTCATGTAAAACAAATTGCCATAGAAACCACCGCTACAGAAGCATAAGAATGTATGGTGTAGGTTTCCTGTAAGGGAACCAGCTACAGTGGTGGCTCCATGCTCCGTAAGGCACACACAGGAAAATAATGCTGATAACGATATCCTATGTATAAAGTCCCAGCTTTTTCTGTCTGTCATCATCATCAGCTGCCATCTCCACAACGAAGGTTGGCTGTAATGGATCTCCAACGTCTTCTGTCTCTTGTCTTGGTGGTGCACTCTGAAAGACTCTTTCCTGTCCATCTCTTGATGTTATCTTCCCACTTATAGCGCTGTCTTCCCCTTGCACGTTTGCCTTCACCTCTCCCTTCTATTATGGTCTTCTGCAAGGTGTTATGCCTTTTTATGTGGCCAAAGTATTTTAGCTGCCGAACTTTGATCTCCCTCATTAGTTCTCTTTTCATACCTAGATTTTCTAGGACCTCCTTATTTGTTTTCTTCTCTTTCCACGAGATGCGCCCCATTCTTCTATACATCCACATTTCAAGAGCCTTAATTCTTTCTTCCAAATGCTTATACATCGTCCATGTTTCTGCACCATACAGAAATGCAGAATTTATATAACACTTTATGATTCTCAGTTTTAATTTGTGAGATAACTGTTTAGATGTCAGTATATGTTTCATGTTGTTGAATGTAGCTTTGGCCATTCCTATTCTCTTCTTGATTTCTGTTTCACATCTGCCATCTTCTGTTATTATATGACCAAGAAATACGTAGCTCTTGACTTGTTCCAGGATTTTCCCATTTACGCTTATCTTTAATGTGGGTTTATCGTCTGTTTTGCTAATTATCATAGTTTTTGTTTTCTCAATATTAATGTCGAGTCCATATTCTTGACTTATACTGTTCACTTGCTTCACTAGTTCTTGTAACTCCTGTTCGCTTTCAGCTAACAACACGGTATCATCTGCATATCTAAGGTTGTTTATTGACCTTCCACTGATGTTCAGTCCTGGTATTTCCTGTATCTGTTTGAAAATTTTTTCGGTGTATAGATTAAATAGGCATAGGGACAGCACACAACCTTGTCTGACACCTCTTTTTATGTCTATGTATGGTGAATAATTCCTTCCAGATCTTACTGTGGCAGTTTGCTCCCAATAAAGGTTACTGAGTATTCTTATATCCTTTCCATCAATACCTATGTCTTCGAGGCATTCAATTATTTTCTCATGATGGACTCTGTCAAAAGCCTTCTTATAGTCAATGAAGCACATGTACATACTTTTTTGGACCTCTGTATATTTTTCTGCTAATATTCTTAGGCAAAATATTGCCTCTCTTGTTCCACTGTTCCGTCTAAAACCAAACTGTTCTTCTTGGATTTCGCTGTCTACCTTACTTTTTATTCTTTCAAGGATGATTTTGAGCAGTATCTTAATTGCGTGACTCATCAGGCTGATTGTGCTGAAGTCTGAACATTCTGTTGCATTAGGTTTTTTGGGCAATGTTATAAAAACTGATGTCTTCATGTCGTGTGATATATATCCTGTATTGTATATATCGTTGCATAGATCTGTAATTGTATCTATGCCAAAGCTCTCCAGGGCTTCTATCATTTCAATTTTTATGTTATCCATGCCTGCTGATTTTCCTTTTTGTATCATATATATGGCATTCTCTACTTCTGATCTGAGAATGTTTGGGCCGTCATTAGAATCTGGTGATGGTTTTTTACCTCTGTTGTCCTCGAATAGTTCTTTTACGTATTCTGCCCATCTGTTTGATATGTCTTTCTCATCAAGTAAGATTACACCATTTTTGTTCTTGATACAGCTTCCTCCTTGTGCAAACTGCGACCTATTTGATAATTTCTTTATCTCCTCGTGCATATCTCTTGTCATGTGCTTTGCCTCCAAGTCTTCTATTTCCTTGCATTTTGTTTCTATCCACCGTTCTTTTGCTTGTCTACACATAGTACGTATGTCATTGTCTATTGTTTTATATTCTGGAGTGTTTTTTGCTTTCTGTCTTTCTGCTATTTTACTCAAGATGTCATCTGTCATCCAAATTTGATTTTTCTTAGGCTCCTTTTTAGGTAAATTTGCATTTGCTGTTTGTATACTTGTTTTTAAGCATTCCAATTTTGTGGTTACTTTTTCTTCTGGGTTTTCTCTTCTATACTGCTCCATGCTTTCTGTCAATAACTGTTGATATCTATTTTTGACGTCGATTAGATATTTTTGTTTTATATCTGGTTGTTTCAGTGCTGATATTTCTATCCGGGATTCCTCTTGTCTTCTGTTTCCTGTTCTGTCAGTGCATAACGCTAAGGGATGCAACTTTGGTTGAAAGTTAGACATTAATTGTATTGTTTCCCTTATATGTAAAAAAATACTTTTGAATAAGTAAAATTGCCGTTAGGTATTGATGCTTTTGAATTTAATTCCCGTCTTATGACGGGCTTTTACACTAGTAATAAAATAAGGACAGTTGTTATATGTCCCGTGTTCATGTTTCGATATTTAACCTGCACGAGCTTGATATAAACTGTAATGGCCGTACTGATTGCTCGCGTCGAGATCTTGAAGCGGCACCTTTACATTCTGTACCTCAGTTCTAGCCTCTTGACCTACATCCAGGCATCGATCTCCTGTTTGCTTCGCCCTCCCACCACGTTTCTTCATCATTTTCTTTTGTGTTGGTCAGCCCCCAAGGCTGGCATCGGTGTCAGAGAAAAGTGGGACAGACGGGGGACGGAAGAACTAAAAATAAATGAGATTTTTGTCGCATTTTTGTAGTCACGCGAGATAATCATGAAATTGATCACATGTACTGTAGTGTAACAACCAATGATCTACGGACATATTTGAAATAACGAGGGGAAATGGGACTATTACGTTTTGAAGCTTCTAGCTTGAGCCTGTGATGTAAATATGTGTGCGCGTGCGTACGCATATTCACATCCTGTCTTCACCTCACCTCTTACCGTGCAACTTTATCTGTTTCCCGTTGAACTTCAAGCACTCATAAATCGCCTTTCACCTTTACACTAGTGTACCTGAACACAGGCTGGCTCGCGTGCGCACTTCCTCTTTCACCACATAGCACACTTCCTCTTTCAGCACATACAAGACAGTGCCTAAAGAAGCATATAAATCGTAAATGCTAAACATGATACATGTTAAACCATCAGCAGACAAACTCGCTCACTAGGAATATGTTTGATGAAGATGAAGTACAAAATCTCTATCGACTTCGAAATTTACTGGCAGTTGCTATTTTCGGATTCCATAATTAATTTATTGTCATTTGTACGAGCGTTTATGAGCTTTGTTTACGTAGATATTCTGTTGGCGTTTTATTTTTTGCTTCTGCAACAAAGAAGTATAAATGCAGTGGTGTCTGTTTATGAATTTGTGAAAAAGACGTCCTCGCTGTACTCTCAGGAACGGTTGTGTAACGGACTGCGTGTGAAAAAGTATGTGTTCAAATCTTGGCAGAATCAGTGTCGTTTTCGATTTCTTTTCATCTCATACTGTTCTAGTTGTATTCATTATCGACTTTGTTCTTTGGAACACGTATTCAGTATCCTCAGTGAAATTACGAAATTGCATTCTAGACTTGTTCATTCATCATTTTCCTTTGGGTTCCTTACGGCGCATGGTGACACCACTGCAGCTGGTCCCACAGTCCCTGCAGGAAGCCTGCACTAAACAGTCACATGCTATCGCAGCCGTACTTTCTTTGGCAGTTGTTGTTACATGATGAGTTTGCCAGCCTCATGCACAGACGTATTATTAGTTGCCTTGTTCGACTTGCCTGAGGGTGCAGTGGCCCTGTTCTTTTTCCGTCTCTTCAGGGGCCCCCGAGAACTACGCGGGGCTTGTGGACTTGTTGCGACATACTTATTGTTGTGATATACTAATTGTTGTGACTTCTTATGTCCTTTATCTGTTCGGTTTAGGCGCTTGTGTTATAACCCTTGTCCTGATTGTTCGACTTGCGACCGATTCTGATGTCGTTATTTGTTGCTGTAAACCTATCGTAAACTCACTGGTGTTTGTTCCTGACCATATGATCTCTCTGATGTCTCAGCTGGCCTGGGCGATCTAGAGCAGGGGTGGCCTGGGCGGTCTAGAGCAGGAGTGGCCTGGACGGTCTAGAGCAGGAGTGACCTGGGCGGTCTAGAGCAGGAGTGGCCTGGACAGTCTAGAGCAGGAGTGACCTGGGCGGTCTAGAGCAGGAGTGGCCTGGGCGGTCTAGAACAGGAGTGGCCTGGACGGTCTAGAGCAGGAGTGACCTGGGCGGTCTAGAGCAGGGGTTCTTAACCTGTTTATGCTCATGACCCCCTTCTGAGCCTCATTGACCTCTGTAAACCCCCCCCCCCCCCCACCACCACTTTTTTAAAAAAGTCGCTGTTAGCTGGAAAAAGGTACTTTACCATCTTACTGTGACCCCCTATAAATATAGCATGGTCCCTGGGGGTCATAAGACCCACGCTGGCAACCACTGGTCTAGAGGTTTAAAGTCGGTTATATGTGAGAGGGGAAAGATTCCAGTTTCAGCTTTAGCCATTAAATGAAGTACCGTTATATTTTTGTGTGTCCTTATGACGGGTTAAATTGCCTTTAACGCGTTTAATCTAAGAGCTAACATATTTGTTTAGAGACAAGACAAGACAAGACAAAGTCACGGAACAAAGTGGTCATGAAATAATAACGAAGCAAAGAAAACAATTAATGAATCATTCTTAAATTTATTCTCTCTGGCGCCCCTTCTCAATGTCACATAGTGCACGAACTCCGTAGCACCGTCGAGGGTCCCAATGTGTGTAAATAGGAATCACACATTCCATAAATATGTTTGTAGTGGACAGGTTTACTGATTTCTTTATTTTTGCCAGGGCAACAGCCGTATGGCCTAATCTTTACGATTTCCAACTGCCGAAGGATTATTAACGTGCGCAACTTGAATACGGGAGACCTCCTGTTTGCTCGCCCTTATCCGTGAAGGCTAGACATCCGATCTCACTACCCAGTGGATCAGGAGGTAGTATGACATCATTAGGAACCACAGGTTCTGACAAAAATGTCTATCAATTATATTCCCTGGACTGGGAGCGAGTCTGAAAATTTAGAGTTGCCTAGCGAACACTCAGACCACACTCACCTCCCACCCCCACACTTTTCCCCCGAAAGCCTGTCTCACGATAGGGCAAGAGAAAATATCCTTGTCCTCATATTCTGTCCCGCACGTTGGCGTCATGGAGGTTTTCCATGGCTTGCAACCTCACCAAATACTGTCATCACATTGGTATCCAGTATTACTCACCCCATCTGTCTCTGTGATGCCTCTCTTTGTTCTACCGTCTCTGTGACACCTCTCTTTGTTCTACCGTCTCTGTGACACCTCTCTTTGTTCTACCGTCTCTGTGACACCTCTCTTTGTTCTACCGTCTCCGTGACACCTCTCTAACTTCAGCAAATATTTTCTTCACTTACTGGTATCCACAATTACTCAACCTACCCATCTCTGTGAAACCACTCTAACCTCAGTATCAACTTTCTCTTTACGTATTCGAGTTTTAAGCGTAGAAGCAAATTCCACAAATGGATATTCCCGCAAGGCAACGGTGGTTTGAATTCAGAGTTCCTTCTCTTAGATAAGCTACCAACCAAGGATCACGAGCCCTATCTGCCCGAAGCTGCTGGTTTTAAGGCGCCAGTCGCTCGCCTTTGCCCCTTCTCCCGTCAGTGGAAACAGTTCCGCCGGGCTCAAATTGAGCCACACGTGAAGGCCGGGAGCTGGACTTGGTTGTCAGAGGCTGTTTGAGGCGCGTGCCATAGAAGTATTTTATCTGCAGTGAGAAGTCAGAGTCCCTAAGGCAGTCTAATGTTGATTCGACATTATTCTGGCAACTCCTGCGACATGGCTGGTACCAAACTGTATCGGCTACTGCCGTTCCTTTGGATCTACCGGCTGTGTGGAGAGGGGAACATGCTGCATGGGCAACAGCTTGATCTCCATATAACTGTGCCCAAGCTCGCGCCCTGGAGAGGACACTCCAGCTTCACCCTATAGGTGTCGGCAAAACACGGGAAGTAGCAGTTACCGGTTATAAGCCTTTTGCCCAATTGGCGTAGGGCATGGCGCCAGGGGCTACTTCCGACAGTGGGAGAGGTTCTAGGATCTCACTGGACAGCTACCGCCCGCTTCAAACTGGGCAGCCCCCAGTCAATAAGGTGTTGTCCCGCCACTGTCTGCTTTCCCCATTGGGTGCATGGGGATTAGGGTCAAACCCGAACTGCGGACAGAAAATTTTGCACCAAGCAATTATCGAAAAAAATAGAAATAAGCAAACTCTCAGATTGGGATGCTGGAACGTCCGGACTATGTTGACTGGACTATCCGAAAACCTACAGGATGTAAACGATGTAAGGAAGACAGCCATAATAAATGATGAGCTTAAACGACTTCAGGTGGATATAGCTGCACTTCAGGAAACGTGCCTGGCGGGCTCTGGAACGGTGAGCGAGAAGGACTACACATTTTATTGGCAAGGGAAAGATCTTAATAAAGCTAGAGAACACGGAGTAGATTTTGCGGTCAAAAAATCGCTAACTAACATGGTTGAACCAGGCGAGAATGGATCAGAACGCCTGTTAACGCTCCGCCTGCAAACTAGCACAGGTCCCATCACCCTTGTCAGTGTGTATGCTCCTACTCTGTACTCTGCCTCAGAAGCTAAAGATGAGTTCTTCTACGAGAATCTAGCAGCAGTAATCAAAAGCATACCTAGGCAAGAACAGCTTGTTCTCCTTGGTGACTTTAACGCTAGAGTGGGTGCCGATAATGTTTCATGGCCTTCATGTCTGGGCAGGTTTGGTATTGGCAAGATGAATGAAAATGGACAACGGCTCTTAGAGTTGTGCGTCCACCATGATCTCTGCGTGACCAACACCTACTTTGAGACAAAACCCCAGCATAAGGTGTCATGGAGACACCCACGATCCAAGCAATGGCACCAACTTGACCTGATTCTCGTCAGAAGGCCACTCTTCAGGTCTGTGCTCTCCACGCGCTCGTACCATAGTGCAGACTGTGACACAGATCACTCCTTGGTTTGCTGCAAAATCAGAGCACAACCAAGAAAACTCTATCGTGTAAGACATGAAGGGAAACCACGCATTGATACCAGCAAGATGTCAGACCCTTTCATGATCGCTCAATTCACTGCGACCTTCAAGAAAGTGCTCAGTAGCCCTCAGCATGGTGATACTATTACAGAGAACTGGGAGCATCTACGGAACACCATTCAAAGTACTGCACTTGCCACCTTTGGTAAGAAAACAGCAAAGTCAAATGACTGGTTTGACGCTTCATCAGATGTGATGGCACCTGTTATTGAAGCTAAGCGCAGTGCTATGAATGAATACAAACGTTCACCGAGTGCCAGAACCCTACAGATCCTGAGGGCTACGAGAAGCAAAGTTCAACAAACTGCTCGACGCTGTGCAAATGACTATTGGCTCCAGCTCAGTGAGAGCATCCAGATCGCAGCGCAAACAGGCAACATTAGACAAATGTATGACGGTATAAAGAAAGCACTTGGCCCCCATAAAAGTAAGACGGCACCGCTAAAAACCATCAGCGGAGAGAAGCTAACCGATAAGGGTAAGCAGATGGAGAGGTGGGTCGAGCACTACTCTGAGCTTTACGCTAGAGACAATACCGTTACGCCTGCAGCCCTTGATGCTGTCAATAGTCTGCCAACTATGGAGGAGCTGGATGCCGAACCAACATTAGAGGAACTCAGTAAGGCCATTGATAGCTTGGCCTCTGGCAAAGCACCAGGCAGTGATGGGATTCCTCCTGATTTAATCAAATGCTGTAAGAGCACGCTATTACATCCCCTGCATAGGATGCTGTGCCAGTGCTGGGAAGAGACAACTATTCCTCAAGACATGCGAGATGCCAAGATTGTAACACTGTATAAAAATAAAGGAGACAGACGTGATTGCAATAACTACAGAGGCATCTCTCTTCTTAGTATTGTTGGTAAGGTTTTTGCCAAAGTCATCTTAATGCGACTACACAAGTTAGCTGAGCGCATATATCCAGAGGCACAGTGTGGATTCCGAGCTGGCAGATCAACAACAGACATGATCTTCTCTCTCCGCCAGCTTCAGGAAAAATCAAGAGAGCAGAAAAGACCATTATATATCGCCTTTATAGACCTCACAAAAGCATTCGACCTGGTTAGTAGGGATGGACTCTTTAAAATCCTCCTGAAAATAGGCTGCCCTTCTAAAATGCTGGAAATGATAAAGTCATTCCATGACAACATGAAGGGAACAGTCCAATATGCTGGAAGCACGTCACAGCCCTTTGATATACGAAGTGGCGTTAAACAAGGCTGTGTTCTGGCTCCGACCCTCTTCGGAATCTTCTTTGCCTTACTCTTGAAACATGCATTCAGAGATGCAACTGAAGGAATATGCCTTCACACTAGGTCAGATGGCCGTCTGTTTAATCTTTCAAGGCTGAAGGCAAAACAAAAATCAGAAGGGTCACTATAAGAGACTTGTTGTTCGCTGATGATGCTGCAGTCGTCACTCAAAGCCAACAGGAGCTTCAGAGCTTGATGAATCGCTTCACTAAAGCATGCAAAGACTTTGGCCTCACAATAAGTCTAAAGAAAACGAATGTGCTGAGTCAGGATGTGGGTGCTGCACCAGTTATCACTATCGATAACTATGAATTGGCAGTGGTGCACCACTTCACATACCTAGGGTCTACCATCAATGACAAACTCTCACTGGATACAGAAATCGACAGCCGCATTGGCAAAGCTGCAGCTACCTTTGCCCGCCTCACATCGCGTGTTTGGGGAAACTCTAAACTCACAATGAAGACCAAAGCTGCGGTATATAATGCCTGCGTCACCAGCACACTCCTATATGGCAGCGAGACCTGGACGACCTATGCTAAGCAAGAAAGAAGGCTCAATACCTTCCATTTGCGGTGTCTACGCCGCATCCTCGGCATCTCGTGGAAAGATAAAGTGACAAATGTCGAGGTGTTGTCACGTGCTGGCCTTCAAAGTATGTATACGCTGCTTAGACAGCGCAGAGTTCGCTGGCTTGGCCATGTTCGCCGCATGGAAGATGGTCGCATCCCAAAAGATATCTTCTACGGACAATTAGCAGATGGCAAGAGAACAGTTGGGCGACCACAGCTGAGGTTCAAAGATGTGTGCAAGAGAGATATGAGGGCACTGGACATGGATCCAGCAACATGGGAGGATGAAGCTGCCGATCGCACAAAGTGGCGATGCTATTTACGGCACCACCTCAGATTGGGCGAAGAGAGGCTCACACAAGAAGCAGAGGTGAGGAGAAAACGTCGAAAGGAGCACCAGGAAAATAAGCAGTTGAGGGCTGTCACCTCAGGGGCGCATTCCCATAGTCAGTTATGACTGAAGGGGCTATTATTATTATTATTATAAGCGTAGAAAAACTTTGAGATCTGACATGCCCTACCAATATCTGTCACCGTTAACTCTCTCCTTCTCATGTGATCCTGCGATTTATGTATTTATTAATTATTTCTTTTTTAGTTTGTTCAAAGCAAATAGCCTTTGCGATCTGTCATATTTTAACTTCTATTTTTTTTTCTTACTCGACCATAGAGTATGAATCCGTGGGTTGCCTAATAAGTCTCTCCAGTACCGGCATTACACAACCTAAAACAACAAATGGTTCCCCCCCCCCCCCCCCCCCAAAAAAAAATAAAATAATAATAATAAATAATCCCCAATATTTCCCACTCGTCGATCTTAGATGTTACATGCTTCCTGAAGCAATATCATGTATTTGTAAAAAAAAAAAAAACATCTGGGTCAGGGTTTGTGATGCAAGCTGCAACATTGACGTGTCTCTAGCGTTCCACTTTACCGCACCAGTGATTCCTAAGCCTACTTTCCCGATGTTTCGGTTGAGAACTTGTGGCCCGTGTTCAAGTTTTACATCACCTCCATTATTCTAGTGTTCCGGATATCCTGATGTTTCCCCGCTAGTGGTCTGATCAGTGGTTGTTTTTGTTTCCTCATTCCTTCAAGTTGTTATCTTTCTCCTCGGCTTTTATGTTTTTATTGACACAATGTCAGTATTCGCAGTTATAGCAGGGTCGTCATAATTATCATCAACGACTGTAAGAAGAATAAAGGAAACAGCAACTGTGTTTCAGGGTTTTCCTTCGGATATATGCCTCACTTGATCATTTCTGACCAATGGCTCGTTAGTGTGTCGTGACGTAGGAAGGGCCGTCCAGTCCAGACCTACAGTCGTGTCAGATATTTCGTGTAACATAATTATATCATCACTAGTGTAAAAGCCCGTCGTAAGACGGGAATTAAATTCAAAAGCACCAATACCTAACGGCAATTTACTTACTTACTTAGTCGTTCCCCTTCTACCGTGAGGTGTAGAGGCAATTTTACTTATTTAAAAGTATTTTAAAAAACCACTGTGCATCACCACAGTTCTATACCTATTTTTGTGCACACCGTCATTTGCGCACTTTTCTTTGTCGAGTGTTACTATTTTCGGGAGAGTACATATAAGGGAAACAATACAATTAATGTCTAACTTTCAACCAAAGTTGCATCCCTTAGCGCTAGTGACAGAAAAAGCTGGGATTATATATATATATATATATATATATATATATATATATATATATATATATATATATATATATATATATATATATATATACTGATTTTTCTGTCTCTATGTAGCTTGGATTTACCACTACAGCTGGTCGCCTTACAGGAAGCCTGCACAAAGCAATCACATGCACCTAAAGCAGTGGCTTCAGTAGCAATTTGTTTTATATGGTAACATTGCCATCCTCATGCACAGACGCGTGTTAGCCGCCTCTCACGACATGCTTGGGAGAGCACCAAGCGTATTCTTTCTGTCTCCCCAGAACTACATAGGGGAGGGGGGACGATTAATTTTTTGTCCTTACAACATCTGACATGCCGTGGCTAAACAGAAAAACTCTTGTGTTGTTTTTTTCCTATAATTGTATTCTTTCTCTGCCGTTGCGTTATTTGCTTTGGAAAATGTAAATAGTACTCCACAGGTTGTTTGTTAGTATGGACCCAACAGACCCTGGGGGGGGGGGGGGGGGGGGGGGGGGGGGGGGGGGGGGGGGAGGAGGAGAAGAGGTCCAAGTGGCCCGGTCTTCATCTCTGGGGTCTCAACTCTCTTCCAAAGATGGATGATACTCCGCCCCTCTCGTTACCAAAAATAATATATTTTTACCCCGCTTCCCAGACAATGAAGGGGCCTCAGAATATGAATGGCCCGGGCTTCATCTCAGCTCTCTGGGGGCCTGGGACTCAACTAAAAGTGTTCAGCTTTTAACATCGATCAGGAGCCGCGCTAGCATAGTGGTTACAACACCGCTCTGGCGACCGGGTGATTCAAGATCAAACCCGGGCGACGGCATTTGAGGATTTTTCGTCGACCGGGATTTGGACTGGATTAACTCGAGACCTGGCGAGAACATTTGAAGGAGTGTCGTCGACCAGGGATTGGCGGCTCCTGAGCCGACCCAGCTCTAATGGGTACCTCCGAAATCGGCGAGTATCTGCCTGAATGGCGAGGGACACCTGTCTCTGTACAAGAAAAGGGATACTCACGTAAAATCAATGTCAGGTTAGACATTAACAATAACCTGAGATTTCGCCTTGAGTATTAGCGGGCGTACGAAAAAAAAAAAAAAAAAAAAACATCGATCAACATAGAGATATGATCTTCGTTTATTAAATCCACAAGATAGAAATTAGGCTACGTTTTTGACAACACGAACCTTGCTAAGATTCTCCGTCAACATTCTCCCTTTTATAAATTGTGTATAACTCTTCATGACACATGTTAAATTACTTTTTTGTTGTTTACACACACACAAAAGACACATTTGAAGAAAACTTGTAAGAATACGTTTTTGTCCCCTGTGTTAACAGGTTACGGATCTCTTCCTTGGGTAAAACCGCTTTATCAAATATACTTTCCCGTACGTTTAAAATCACTTATAGTTTCCTGTGGAGTCGCTGGTATGGCAAGTGTCGCTAATTCTTACTGCGCTAACCAATATTGTACACAGCTATCTTTTTGTGCAACTTTTTCCTGTCTATTATTTATCGTATGACTTATTTTGTTCTTTTAGTTCACGCCTCGGTAAATTAAGTCATATGGCGCCAGAATCAGGCGAGGGAAGGACAAAATTACTAGAATGAATCTTTGTTAACAGCACTTTGTTTGAAGAGCGGCTGCCAGAATATTCTGTTTCATGATAACGCGTACAGAGCTTCTTCTTGTATGAAACTGAAGGCATGTTTTGTTTGCCCGTTATGTTTTCGTTTCAGATCGCATTGAGTTTGCTGTGCTGGAAAAAAAAAAAGAAAGAAAGAAAAAGGCAAGGAGATTCCACTGGCATTAGCATCTAGCACAGGTGTGTTTTGAGAATAATTCCGTGCTCTTTGCTTAGCATATTGGAATTTCTGGGAGACAAGCATGAGTCTGTGCAGCGTGTTAGAATTTTCTTGGTTTGTTCCAGACATCGTTTTGAAATTAACAATCGTCTCGTATGTGCTTATTGACGGTTAAAGACTTCCCATGAATAAATATTTTTCGTTTACATAAGAACATATACCAGCAGGTACGTCCATATATAGTCACATATAATGAGCAAATCAAGAAGCTGCAACCAGAGGGAAACATGTTTTCCCTTGTATAAAATATTTTCCATTATATATTTAACAATAACGCGGTTGTGGTATTTGGTATTTTTCTTTTTTCTTTTAAACTTAGGATCAGATTTAAGTTTTATTCCAACATGGCATTTTGAAAATGTGTACGCCCCGCATCATTGACGAACATATTGAGTTTTGTGTTCCGCGTATCATTGAACATATTGAGTTTTGTGTTCTGTGTATCATTGAACATATTGAGTTTTGTGTTCTGTGTATCATTGAACATATTGAGTTTTGTGTTATGTGTATCATTGAACATATTGAGTTTTGTGTTCTGTGTATCATTGCACATATTGAATTTTGTGTTCCGTGTATCATTGAACATATTGAGTTTTGTGTTCCGTGTATCATTGAACATATTGAGTTTTGTATTCTGTGTATCATTGAACATATTGAGTTTTGTGTTCTGTGTATCATTGAATATATTGAGTTTTGTGTTCTATGTATCGCTGTGTACTTTCTGTGCTTCTCTATGGTGCGGAATGTTGGAGAGTAACAGAGAAGGAAATGTCAAAACTGTCCTCCTTCCACACAATGACTGCTTTGACGGTTGGCGGCTATGGATCAAAGAAGAAGAAGAAGTTCTATGTATCATTGAACATTTTGAGTTTTGTGTTCTGTGTATCATTGAACATATTGAGTTTTGTGTTCCACGTCCGATCAGTCTCATTCAGCTATGTAGATAAACTAGTTTCCTCATCAGTGAAGCTTACTTACTTCCCCTTCTACCGTGAGGTGTAAAGGTTTGGAAGAGAGAGCGCCAGACTATCCTATCGGCTGTCTTCCTCCTGGCCTGGTTCCATTCTAGTCCTCGGTCGAAGTGAAGCACTTAGATATTTAGAATTTCTTTTTTTTTTTTTAAATATAGTTTATAATTTATGTTTTTGATGTAGTTTATAATTTATGTTTTTGATGTAGTTTATAATTTATGTTTTTGATGTAGTTTATAAGTTCTTTTCTTTTTAAATGTAGAATCCGATGAGCGTTTATCTTCTGACACCTGTCATTCTAAACAGTTGTACACGGTCAAAGAAAGGTTTTATCCTTTTAAAAAATCGCAGTACCTTTAATAAGCTAATTGTAGTAATAGACACTTTATACCCAATTTTGAGCGCCGTGTTGCAGAGTGGAATTAGCGCAAGTTTTTCGAGGCATGTTACCCAATTCAAAACCAGATACAAATTAGTCCATCCAGCTATAAACAGGTACCTGGCTTTGCTGTTGAGTTAAGCGAAGTTAAGGACAGCGAGAAAAGGAACTGATAACCCCACTTCATAAGGCTGAGACTTAGCATAGGTGAAGTCTCTAACACTTCACTCCCCTGCGGGAGTATTTACTATGAAATTATCTGTACCTTTTTTTTAATTACCTTAATTTTAAAGCAATGTAGCGTTAAGGACGGTCCTGTTTTTTTTTTTTTTTTAAATAAATAAAATGTGTACGCTACTAATTATACTATTCATCATCATCACATGCCATTTTGACATCAAAGGTCGGCTGTGATATTTTTCTGACGTCTTCTGTCTCATGTCTTGATTGTGCACTCTGACAGGCTCTTTCCTCCCTTTCTCTTGATGTATCAACCCATTTTTAGCGCTGTTTTCCTCTTGCACGTTTGCCTTCGACTCCTCCTTCCACTGTGGTCTTCAGTAAGGTGTTATGTCTTTTTATCTGGCCAAAATATTTTATCTGTCTAATTTTCATCTGATTAATTCTCCTTTTATTCCTAGGATTCCTATGTTCTGTTTATTTGTTTTCTTCTCTTTCATTGAGATTTGCCCCATTCTAGCGTATTCATTCACTTTAATGAAGGAAAAAAATCGAGTTTTTTTTTTTTTGTTGAGCTTTCTAGCTGTCTAGGCAATCTGAGAATCCGATCTACTCACTGTTTCAGCACTTAGGCCAATTACAAAAAATAACACGAAGTTTTCATGAGCAAAAATTGAACACGAAGTATTCAAGAGTAAAAATAGAACACGAAGTATTCATGAGCCAGTTTTAACTGTAAAAAAAGCATATGAATTGTATTGTGATTTAATTTCTATAATGTTTTTTTTTTCGTATTGCATTTTATCTAACAATCTTTTTTATCTTTCTGTTTTATTTCAGATATCGTCAAAGCGCTTGGCTGTGACCACTTCGTTGACCATTTAATTTGAAGCTGTTGTCTCACTTAAGCCATCACGTTGGAGGGAGCTAAAACAACCACCAAGACCATGGGACGTAAGAAAATACAAATCTCCCGTATTGGAGATGAGAGGAATAGACAGGTTTGTCCTCTTTGCCTCATCGTAGGGCATTCAACATCGTCAGTGCGTCTTTTTTTTTTGTTTGTTTAAACATACTTCCTTCCTCCATACACTTTGGCTTTTTTCTTTTTTGAAAGTGCTGATTAAGGAAATGTTTATAGTTCATTTAGTTCATGCGTGTCTGTGATAAGACAGAGAAAGAATATGGTTACTGCTGCTTCAGGCGTGTCGTAAAAGGCAACTAATGTGAAGCTATGCATAGTGCTGGGAACCTCATTATATAAAACAAATTGCTACATAAGCCACAGCTGCAAAAGCACGTGTTTTTTTGGCTTAGGCTTCGTCAAGGAGGCCATATGCAGTGATGTGTCCATCCTCCATTAGCAGCGTAAAAGCACTTGATAGTGATGGTGATAATGTTGATGATTGACATACTTAAAAGTCGGCTTTGAAGCCTGTGTCACGTCACACTAATGTGGAATAGAGACAAATTATTTTTGCCGACGACTGATTGCTGTATGTAGAAGAAGTGAATGGATGTCTATTGACGATTGGCAGAGTGGCTAGATCACTTGCTTCTCGAGGCAAAGTTACTGGGTTAGAAACCAGGTAGCGTCACGCGACAAGAAGGTTTGGCGTGAGTTTGTTGAAGCTCTGTGTTCCGCAAGATGCTGAAGGTAAAGGTAAAGGATACCGTTACATGCCCATTGAGGCATATTTGGAATATGGTGTTAGGCCTATATCTTCTTGACCATCGGCACACTTGGGGTGATGTGGTCAGCATCACGCCGGCCGCCTTAATCTTCCCAGAGTTGCTCTGGTACCCACTTTATGAGGCTGAGTTGACCCCGGAGCCGTTTGTGGTCTAAAAATCCCACCTCAACTGGGGATCGAACCATGGACCACCGAGCTAGGAAGCCAGTGCACTAACCACTTCGCTATGCTGAAGGGTAGAGCATTAATGAATACTAGATATTGTTTCACTCTGACCTTTGACACGTATCACTTCTGTTATTTTGCATCTGTTTTTGTCTGTATTATAAAGCACACGTACCTTTTGCTAAATTTTCCTTAAATGTTATTTATTTAAAAAGCAAAACAAAATAAAAACATTAGCACACATAAAACGTATTTAACCTGTCACTGCTGATAGTTCTTCTCCAAGTGACATTTACTAAACGTTAAGTTGACATCTGCTGCGTATAGTTCCCGGCTGTTGTCACGGATTGCCTCCCCTGCTTTGCAATAGTGGTCCAACAGTGACCAAAACTCAAGAGTATCTAATATTGGCCTTCAAAGGTGTCTACCTTCGCACAAGATTACTCTTGGCAGACTGGTAGATAGAAGGATAATGATGCTTCTATCTCAACGTACTTCATAAGATATTTCCCGTCAAGAACAATGCTGCATTGGCTGGGCAATTATTAACTTTTTTTCGGTCCGCCAACTTTTACGAAGAATTAAGCAATTATTAATTTCAGCTCGTCAAGCCCCCACCCTGATTTACTCAATGGAATTCTTATTATTAAGCTATAGCTCTGTTTAGAGTGTATTGAGTAAATTGACTGAGACAAACATGCAGTACATTTAAAATGATTCAATACCGAAGTTACATTTTTATAATTACAAATAACAAATTTAATAATCATTTAGGTTTAACAAGGTTTTAGAAAATTTGAATAATGATGTAACAGAAAGTTGTAATCACTGTTGTGATGGGATGAAAGTTTATAAAGGAGTTCACTTGGCAGCTTTAACGTTTAACTTATCTGCCAATGATAGGTTCTGCTCCTGCTGATGGCTTGGTTCTTGGTAGACTGATCATATTCGTCGCTGGTCAATGTTGTTAGGGCGCAGCACGTTCCCAAAAATGTCAGGGAGTGTCTACGAAGTTGGTCCCTCGTCTTAATGCTCAGGCCACTGTTCCCTTCTTGTTCCAGAGATAGTACCATCAACTGGTACTACCAACAACTATGGTAGAAGAATAGAAACGAAACGCTCTCCTGAGTATTGCATTTCCCAACACATACTTATGTGTCCCCTTCTTTCTATTCCACCATCCCATCTACCTCAGAATTTACCCTCGATGAGAATTAAACTCAATCCCTCGAGAGAAAGCTTCCTTTACATTTAAATTGAATAGCTTTATCTTTATTTTAGATTTAAATGAAAAGGTTAATAGTACAGATAGAATATGTTTACATTAACATTTCCACTGATTAAAAAGTGTTCACAATATAAATCGAATATGTTTTCATTTATATCTACATTCGTTGAACAGTTTGAAACTTTCATTAATTTTAAAGTGAATATGTTTACATAGACATTGGTTTGATAATGTAAACATTATACTTAGAATATACATCATTTCTTTCATCTTTCCCTCCCTGCTCCGTATGGAACTTGGGACTACCTATGCTTTTAGTTCTCTTTAAGAAACTAGCGATAAAGCAGTCACCAGCTCTTGCAGTGGTGGTTCTTGAAATCATCATTCAATACGCTGAGGTTGCCAGCCTCAAATGACTTGGGCATCCACTAGCGATTTTCACGTATTAATATTCACATGGCAATATACATATTAGTTCACGTGTTAGTAATAATAAAATGTAAAATGCACAACTTACGCCAATCCTGGTCACATACTTTTTGCTCAGATGAATAAAGTTAAGGCACTAGCAGATGCCTTTTTACACGTGTTCTTGGGGTCTATACTTTTATAAGATAATTCCCATTATGACTCCGGTTCCTTATTAAAATGGTAGAGTTTTCCAGGGCTGTGAAATCCTTCCAAAATACTCCAATAAGAGTCCGACCTGATAAATGGAATTCTAACTTCTGGCAGTCTGGTTGTGCCGTCTTGGCAAGCGATTTCTCACAGTGAACTAGACTTGCAAAAATTGTCAGATTATATTGCAAGTCTGCCCACGCATTTGGTTTGTTACGATGCTAAGAAAGCGCCAATCGTTTTCAAACATGCGTGTTGTGGGGGGAATTTAAAATTATTTCCGACATGGAAAAATTATGTGCATGATGCAGAGGTCACCTCTTCCATATATGGCAATAAAACATCTGATTGTCTCGCAGCAAACTCACCAACACATCTGTAACCTCATACGGCAATGTGTGTCAGATGTAACAACTTATTACTTTCATATAAAGTATTGTCTTCGTGAAAGTCGAACAGGAAACGATTATGTCATTTATGTCTGTTTAAAAGATGTCGCACAGACGAGTAATCTCGTTATCTGTCGCTTTAGCACACACAGCCCGTCTCTTTACCACCTTGGCGAAGACGTACCCTTGCCTTATCAGCGATTAAACAAATAGGCTGGGGCGGTTTTAGTGTTAATCTGTCGCGGCCAAGGTTTGGTACACGATAATTTACCAACATGACTGCCGTTTCAATATTGCATCACCTGTCTACTATCTCAGCAGGGATGAGCAGGTAAACAGACAAGACGAATTATTACTTAAAGGAGTGTAAGAATGAAAGTACAAAATATCTGCTACATAGCAAAGAAAGAAAAAAGTGCTGACCATGGAAAAGCACGCAGTTAGTCAGTACAACAATTTAAAATGAGTACTGCCGGAGTAAAAGAGAGATCGAGAAGGGGCCGCCCCAAATCCATCTCGTGACAGCTGCCTCTGAAGAGACAAAGAAAGAAATAGACTACTACACCCTCAAGCATGTCGCACAAAGTGCGACTAATGTGAGGTTGTGCAGGGGGCTGAATCTTATCGTGTAAAACTTATTGCCATAGATACCACCGCTGGAAGAGCACGTCAATGATTGGTTCAGGCTTCCTGCAGGGAGACCAGCTACAGTGGTGGTTCCATACTTCGAAGTGAGCGCAGATGATGATGATGATGATGACATACGTTGCTTGTTATTGGTATCTGCATCTCTGTTATGTAGCACACATACTCTTGGCCTAATCTTCCTTATTGATTATGATCTGTTTATAGAATAAAGCTTTAGCAGTCTTAAAATTTAAATTACATCAGACAGCAAGGTCTTGTGTATTTGGACATGCGCCCTAATATAACCGACGGACACAGTGTCTAGGTTGAACGGGGTGCGCCTCAACAGAACGAGGCAAGATTTTATTTTTAACAAATTAGAGCAGGGGTCTCAACCTTTTTTTGCTCATGGCCCTCTTCTGAGCTTTATAACGATCTTACTGTGGTCCCCTAGAAATATCGCATGGCCCACGTTGAGAACTACTGAATTAGAGCATCTTTTCAGTGCTGAAAATGTTTCTCCTCCAGGTGACTTTTACTAAACGTAAGTTTGGTCTGATGAAGAAAGCTTACGAGCTGAGTGTTCTCTGTGACTGTGAGATTGCCCTCATCATCTTTAACTCGTCCAACAAGCTGTTCCAGTACGCCAGCACTGACATGGACAAAGTCCTTCTCAAGTATACCGAGTACAACGAACCACACGAGAGTCGTACCAATAAAGATATCATTGAGGTAAATTCAGTACTCATATCTGTGGGTTGGGTTGACTTCTGTCTCATAGCATGTTTTATTTCGTAGTGCTATATCAATAAGGATATCATTGAGGTAATCTTTAGCACTCATATGTGGGACAGGTTGACATCTATCTCATAGCATGTTTTATTTCGTAGTGCTTTACCAATAAGGATATCATTGCGGTAAATTCAGCACACGTATCTGTGGGACGGGCTATCTTCTATATCATACAATGTTTATTTCGTAGTGCTATATCAGTGAAGATATTACTGAGTTAAATTCAACACTCGTGTCTTTGAGACGGGTTGATTTTCATATGATAGAATGTATATTTCATAGTACTATATAAACTGCAGGATCATTACTCGTTTTCATTGAATTTTCCCATGTCTGGAAATCCGTTTGTTTAAAGTTCATTTTATAATCCATTTAAGTATTCGTTTAAGTTTTTTTTTCATGATGCATGATATTATGAAAATAATGCATATTTTTAATTTGTTACCACCCAAGTTCTGGTATATTTAGCCTTGTACTATTAAACATGCATTTGGAGACAGAATACAGAATAGAACATTTAGTGCTCTAGAAATCTGGTACAGCAGAATGGCAAAACAGTCTTGCAGGGTAGCTATTTTTTATATAAAGAATAAAGCAGGCATAGATTCTAGATCCTGTATCAGCTAAACACGGAAGGAAAATCTCGTCTGTCCCGTTTATCAGCACTTCTGCTGTTGTTATCCTTGCTGACGCAATGCGGTTTCCTGGATACGCGGTTTTTATATTACATGTAGAGGTGGTGGAATCTTGTTGTTTACCTTGTTTGTCGAATCCTTTATACATGTGGACAGAGCAGCTGGCATAGACTTGTAGACAGATGTGTGACAGAGTAGTTGGTGTAGGCACGTAGACATATGTGTGACAGAGTAGTTGGTGTAGGCACGTCGTCGACATATGTGTGACAGAGCAGCTGGCATTGACATGCAAATATGCGTGACAGAGCAGTTGGAACAGACATGTAGACAAATGTGTGATAGGGCTTGAACATAAGATCAAGTCCAGTCATATGAGAATAAGCCCACCTAGGCAGGTTGTGTTTTTTAAGTCTGCAGTAAAAACCCAACCCCTGCATACGTAAATAGAGCAGTCCAAGCTACGATGGTTTGGCCATGTCTGCAGAATGGAAGAAGATCGGCTAACGCTACATATATGGGAAACCAAGTATCCAGACCTCCAGGACGACCCAAAGTTCGCTGGGAGGACAACGTTAGACAATCCCTGAAGGACCGAGGACTAGATTGGATCCAGGCCAGGAGGAACACCGCCGGTAGGACAGAATGACATTCTCTCTGACAAACCTATACACCCCCGGGTAGAAGACAAACGACTACGTAAGTAAGTCTGCGGTACATCTCAGGACTTTTAGTAAAAACAGGCACGTGTATGTAAGAAAGATAATGAATACATTTCGTCCGTTGCTTCAGATGAACATGACGATACTGTAACGTGTATTTGTTAAATCACACGCCAGCACGTCGTTACACCAGGAGCCAGCTTGGTATGGTCGTGTCTCAGTAGTATGCCATAAAGTATTTTATGGCGCTAGCTTATGAGCTTTTATAAAGTACTATAAAACTCTTTTCGGTGCTGCCTAATACAAAGCCTGGAAACGTAGTTGAAGAGCATTACACAGTAAATCCTAGCAAATGCTTTCAGACTAGAATGAAATGTTTAATTCTCTGTAATAAAATGGGGGACAACGGGAGGGCCCTGGGCCACGGGTAATTAAGTCATTGGCCCCCAATTGCTAGATGGAGGCTAGGGAAGACTGGGCCCCTCCAGCTGTGAGCCCTCGAGCACTGCCCATTGCCTGATCGCTCAGTCCGCCCCTAGACAAACACATTTTGAACTTTCAAACAGCCCAAATTGTCCCTCATCTACCAACCAACCACCTCTCTAATCGTCCCTCATCTACCAACCAACCACCTCTCTAATCGTCCCTCATCTACCAACCAACCACCTCTCTAATCGTCCCTTATCTACCAACCAACCACCTCTCAAATCGTCATTCATTTCTTATCGTTGGCAGGCATCTACTACACTACTCAGCCTTACCTGCCACCCATCTCATAACCCAACTGCCCAGGCACCATTCCATGTCATCAGCGTCTACATGTCAATTTTTCAGGCACCTCCCTCACAACGCACCAGCACCCCTCATCTCCCTAGCCAGTCGCCCCCCAACTTTCCAGCCACCCCCCCCCCCCATATTTTTTCCCTCCCCTCCTTGCCATCCAGCCATTTGTTGTCTAAGAGAGAGAACTGTTGAAGCTTATCTCTAATTATGCTCGGGTTATCTCAAAGCGTCGGCAGAATTACGCTCAAGGGTTCCTCTTGAGACCAGCTAAAAGAATAGTGGAAAATATCCTTAAAAGAAAACTGGGGGTGGGAGGGAAGACCTTGGGAATAATAACCAGTGTCGCTATAGTTGTAGAGAGCTCAAGTATTGTGAGAAAAAAAATATTTAATTGCACTGGTAGCTTCTTGTTCCATACAGAGCGAAAATAAAGATGATGATGATGAGGAATTAATCTTATTCGTATCATGGGAGGTGAGACAATCTGTAGAAAATATAAACTACTTGTAAAAGTGATGTATTGTTTACATAATAAAACTATGATAACGTGGTGCACCTATTAGAAGGTACCTTTATAATAGCCACTTTCAGTTCCTAGCGGTCTCAGAGGAGAAAAACAAAGAATATGCTACTGACTCCTGAGGCATATCGTAAGTGACGACTAACATAAAGTTGTATATGGGGAATGGCTACCTCATCATGTAAAAGAAATAGCTACAGAAACCAATGCTGCGAGAACATCAGCGTTTTGATGCAGGCTTCCTGCAAGGGGGGGGGGGGGGCTACATGCTGTGATAGTTCCAGGAAAATAATGACGATGGTAATGGTTTACAATCTAGGAAGTTGAGGGGAACTGCGGTAAGACGTGGAGTACAATGGATGGGTTTGAAAAAAATCGAAAAAAGGTGATTCGTCTTACGAGCTTAGTATGTATTGTGTACATCCGGCGGCGGAAGTCACTTCCTGTTCAGCCACGCGTCCATCAGCGGACAGCGAATATTGATTGGATTTCGATGCCTTGCCTTCAGGGAAGTACCTAGGTTTTGTTTTTATATTTATTTTAGTTCTTATGTGTCCTATCTAGCCTTCACTTTCTTTCCTTTCCTGACGAAGGCCTTGTGGCCGTAACGTAGACTATTTTCTTTGTCTTTTGTCCTCGTAAGACGAATCACCTTTTTTCGATTTTTTTTTCAAACCCATCCTAATGGTTTACAATAGCGGTGAAACCCAAGCTTGGGGACCGAAGACGCATCAAAAGTGAGGAATGCAGTCAGCGACCAATAGCTTGACTGCTTGCGTCTGCGAACCAGAGCTGACCAAGACCCTACTCCACCTCCAAGTGGTGGTCCTGGAAACAGGTTGCATCACTGCAGTCTGGCTGAGAGAGTAGGGATCGAAGAGGGAAGGCTAACCCGGTCCCAAAAATGCCATGCTGAAAACGGATGTGTCGGGCCGAAAGGCGCAGATATCGCAGCTTTGCTGTAAACGGCGACACAACGTAACAAACGTCCTTTTTAGGACGAACGCAGAAGAATAAGAACCCCAAGGTTGTAGAGTCAAATATTAATATCAAATATGGAGAACTCGTGGAACTTAACGAGGCTTTTTATGTTTAAATAATGTTGTAAAAATACATATATACCATATATTTATGTTCTTATTTGCACGTTATCGTTGCTTCTTGACACATATGTTTCTGATATGTTCAATTTTATTGTGGCAATTTTATTCGCACCATGAACCACGTGTTCACATTTTTCAGGTGAAACACTTTGCAGACGTTACATTCATATTCCGCTGTGTGAGTGTTACACAGGTGACAAGTTTTTAAAAAAATGACATATGTAAATAATTATGACAGGTGACATATATTATGTGTAAACTGTTTCCATTCTTTTAGTCATGCATAGCTTCCATTTCTTTATGTTGTATCTGCATCCAACTTTCTGTTGACTAACATCTGACGTTTTTTTATTCTTATATCTGTCGAAAATTTCTACTAAGTCACGTTTGATACCTGTCTGCTACATCATGTAACTAATTTTCAGGCGACTCGCATTCGACGCCGCACATGATTCTACTTCCACTATTCCCCCCCCCCCCCCCCCTTTCCATTCAGTAAACCAGGATGCCCACGTCCATTGTAAAAGTGCCACAATTGACTAACCTTTTTCTCACCTGGGTAAACACAAAATCAGAATGGAACATGTATGATTTGTGCCCGTATTTACTTCCCATAGAAATACAACTGCAGCAATACATGAGGTACATTGGCGTAGGCTTCCTGAAAGGGGTCAGCTATAGTGGTGCCCCCATGATCTTTAAGAATGTTGATGAATATGGTTTAACACATTAGTAGTATCCCCCTTCCGTCATGACTGACTATGGAGATGCGCCCCTGAGGTGATAGCCCTCAGCTGCTTGTTGTGTTGGTGTTCATTTCGGCGTGTTTTTTCTCTTCTGCTTGTTGTGAGAGTTTCTTTTCGTCCAGTCTGAGATGGCACAGTAGGAAGCATCGCCACTTGGTACGCTCGGCAGGTTCATCCTCCCAGGCTGCTGGATTTCTGTCCAATGCCTTCATGTCTCTCTTGTACACATCTTTGAACCCCAGCTGCGGTCGCCCGACTGTTCTTTTGCCATCTGCCTTTTTTTTTTCTCTAACCAGCGGCACTCGAGCTTTCCAGCTCTTTTGGCCCAATGACATGTCATTGCGAGGCTGGGGGGTCAGTGGACTTTCCTTCCAACCCGGTCAGGAGCTTCGCTCCTTCCCATCCACACGGGATTTATGTGCAGGAGCCATTCAGGTTATTCAGTCAAATTTCCGGTCGTAAACATTCCTTCAAATGCTGACGCCCGGGTTTGAACCATGAAAACCTGGTCGCCAGTACAACGCCGTAGCCATTACACCAGCGCGGCTCCCGCCATCTGCCATTAGATTATATATATATATATATATATATATATATATATATATATATATATATATATATATATAGAGAGAGAGAGAGAGAGAGAGAGAGAGAGAGAGTAATGACTGGTATCACATTGTTATATCTACATGCAGTGGCGGACCTACATTTTTGGGGCCCTGAAGCTTGAACTGTTATGGGGCCCCTTCGCAACCAGCAACGAGGTCTGGGTATAAGCAATGTGGACTAAAGTCGCTTTTGGGGACCCTCCGGGATTAGGGGCCCTGATTAGTTTCATAGTAGATCCGCCACTGTCTCTACATGCGCTACGCTAACAAAGCTAAGCCCTCAACGAACTTTAATTTCACAATACAGTAATTTTCATAGGTTATCCATCACTCTGTTCATTTGTACATCATTCTACAGCTGTATTGCGCACTAGCTCACAGTTTTGGCTGGATTTTTATTTGGCATGCAATTTTAACCTATTACAGAAAGCGAAGAATTATATCAGAAGTTCACTAAATGTACTGAGTCGATACTTTGTCAAACCATTTTTCCCCTGTCTGCATCGTCAGCATTTTACATTTATTTTCTTCCACCATCTGGGTTGTTTATTCTTGGTCGCCCTACCAGGAATTGATCGATAATTATGGAATAACAGTTATCAATAGCTGTTTAAAAGCTGCTCTGTTTGTAAGGTATTAATCATTGACGGGGTAGAGATGGAGAGGATAGAAGGAGCGAATTCTCGTTAAATAACGGTGGTCGGAGAGTGAGAGTTGCACACTGTTCTTGTTTAATGACAGAATTAAGGACAACTATTGGGACAATTTATTGAGAAAGACTAGTAAAACAATGATACGGTAAGGTGAATGATAATAGGTAGCATAAAATTTACGAAGACAAAGAGCAAATAAACCACATACGGTACGACCACAAGGTCTTCGTTAGACATAAACACACAGAAACAGCAGAGAAAAGATAGTGAGAAATAACATAAACGCATATTTTAAGGATATAGGTCGCTAAGGAAGATGGCTGATGTCACTCTGGCAAATACAAATCAGAAATTCCGTGAAAATAAAAACAGTTGCACAAGAACTGAATTAGGGAACAGGCAGCAAAGAAGAGGACTGGTGATCCCAACTTCATATAGCAGGTGCTACTATTCTTAAGTCTGTAACACTTCACTCCCTAAGGCAGTTTCTCCTATGAGACTTTAGAAAACGAGCGTTAATGTGAAGTCGGAGCGGAAAATAAAAGCTAAATTGTTTAGCACAACGTTTCATCATAGAAGATAACAGACCCTGCGATGCGAAGAATACTTTTTTCCACCGTAGATGTCTCTTTCAACCATAGACATCTATCATTTAATTATACCAAGATGCCTTTAGTATAGTTTAAATTTTGTCCAAACAGTACTGACGAAAACAGCGTTTGAATTGTTCCTCCAGGTGGCATTTTCGTACTTCATGTAGTACTATAACAGACGATCTGGTCTGTGTTGGTAGTTGTGGTTATGCTGTGGTCAAGTCTCGAGTTTTAGTCTACTTTCTTGTTGTAGATGAGCATTGCACGTAATTTCACTTGTCTAATCGTGATTTGTTAGCTTTTTGTTTTCTGAATTAGCACGGTTGACGCAGGTAATGAAAGTATCAGTTTTGTATTGTCTATAAATTTACTGACCCCGGTTTCATAGATGGAGCATAATGGTTGAATAATGAAATAAATCCATACTTTGTAATATAGTAATTATTCAGATAGTCTGTTTTGCTTTGAAAGGCCATTAGATGAGATGATATTCTGAGTGGACTTTGATAATAAGAGTTTGTATTTATTGTAGACAGAAAACAAGTTAAAAACTAATGAGTTAATGGGTTACAGATGTGGGTTGAGATATAACAGTGTCCAGCCTGAAATATGGAAACAGATCTGGGCCAAGCAGGATTCTGGGAAAAAGATTATGGGGCGTGTTGAGGGATGGGATATAGTGATGTGGAGAGAGAAGAGGGTGTTAACTTTCAGTTGGGTAAAGGGCAGTCAGTGTGCCATTTCTTTTCATCAACGTATTCCTTTACGCTTCTCCTGCAGGAAGCCAGCACAAATCAGTTACATGTTCTCGCAGTGGTGATTTGTGTGGCAGTTAGTTTTACGCCATGAGATTGCCAGCCCCGTGCAAAAACTGATCATAGTCGCCTTGTGTGGATTGTCTGAGGGTGCACTAGTCCTGTTCTTTCTGTGTCTCTACATAGACCGCCGGCAACCACACTGGGCAGTTAGAGTGTCATGTCTCTTCATAGACCGCCTGCAACCACACTGGGCAGTTAGAGTCATGTCTCTTCATAGGCCGCCGGCAACCACACTGGGCAGTTAGAGTGTCATGTCTCTTCATAGACCGCCGGCAACCACACTGGGCAGTTAGAGTGTCATGTCTCTTCATAGACCGCCGGCAACCACACTGGGCAGTTAGAGTATCATGTCTCTTCATAGACCGCCGGCAACCACACTGGGCAGTTAGAGTGTCATGTCTCTTCATAGGCCGCCGGCAACCACACTGGGCAGTTAGAGTGTCATGTCTTTTCATAGACCGCCGGCAACCACACTGGGCAGTTAGAGTGTCATGTCTTTTCATAGACCGCCGGCAACCACAATGGGCAGTTAGTGTCATGTCTTTTCATAGACCGCCGGCAATCACACTGGGCAGTTAGAGTGTCATGTCTTTTCATAGACCGCCGGCAACCACACTGGGCAGTTAGAGTGTCATGTCTCTTCATAGACCGCCGGCAACCACACTGGGCAGTTAGAGTGTCATGTCTCTTCACTTCAGCTGTGACAGGAGTAAGGAGGGTGATATTTTTAACCAGAGAAGATGGATACCACGACAAGCATGGGAAACAAAGAGCTAAGGATCCAGACCCCGAGGACGACCCAGAGTCCGCTGGGAGGGCAACATTAGACAATCTTTGAAGGACCGAAGACTAGAATGGAACCAGGCCAGGAGGAAGACAGCCGATAGGATAGTCTGGCGCTCTCTCCTCTACACCTCACGGTAGAAGGGGAACGACTAAGTAAGTAAGAAGATAGAATCACTGGGGTATACTTGAGAGAACTTTAGCTACCCCTTTATATAGAAGAAGTATTCTGAACATTTTTTCTCTCACACTTCCCCGTGAGATTGAACGTACTGCTCACACACCCCGTTCTTCCCCAAATATCCTTTAACCTAAGGGTCTTTTATATTTGGACATGCGCCCTAATATAACCGACTAGGTTGAACGGGACGCGCCTCGCCAAAACGAGGCAAAAGTTTTACATAAAAAAAAAAAAAAGATATCGCTGCAGGGATTATATATATTTCTAGCCTGTTCCTGACATACACATGTCATAGAAAGGTAGCGCTGAGTGGATGTTTGTTTCGTACAAACATACATACAGAGTAAAACTACATAGTTTAATTCTAAACTTTAGAATTTTATCCAGTGAGAATGCATTGTGATAAATTTTCTAGGAGGCACCTCACACCTCCTGTGTATCCCCTCTTCACTTCCTCTGGTGAGGCGCACCGCACAGGGTGTGAACCACTGATGTAGAAGAAAGAAGACACAGGAAGACCTGGAACGGATGGAGCAGGACAGGAGGAAGACTTGGCATAAGTTTGTTGTGTTCCACGGGGAGTTGACAGGTATTAGACCACGGGTCGGCAACCAGTCGATCCCGATGTACCGGTAGATCCCAGTAGATGAGTTGATAGATCTTTAGGTGACTGCGGGAGAAGAGGGGGGGGGGGGGGAAACGACTTTAAAACTAGGTAAATTGTGGGCTGGACCTAAATCGCGATTTTCCCGGGATCAAAGCTACTTTTTCCGCATTCGCAATGAAAACTCGCGAGCAGGCTACTAAAATACTCGTATATTCGTGAACTGTATGAGATAGGAACGCGTTCTTTTCTTTTGTAAGGTTCAGTATAGAAAAAATAAATCTAACATATATATATATATATATATATATATATATATATATATATATATATATATATATATATATATATATATATATATATATATATATATGGTAGATATTTAGAAAGCTCAGTGTTACTAAAGATCCCAAAAGCTCCTGTTACCCACCCCTGTATTAAACGAATGGATAAGTTTATGTAGAAGACGAAAAGGCTAATGCGATAATCTCCTCTTTTGTGTTTATTATTGTGGTGGTGGTTGGGGGGGGGGGGGGGGGGATTTGTAGAACGTCGAGAATGACGAATGGAGATATTAATACCGAGTCGACAAGAAAAATGCCGAAAAATTAGATCTGTAAGTTGACCTCCCATTGTGTGCCGCAGATAAATGTCTGATTGTAATGTATGCATTCTATACATGGAATGCCAGTTTGTATTCCTATTTGGCCACGGCGGTGGACACCCTGGTGATCTCCAAGGAATATATTACGTCACTCGTGCGTCAGCCTCCACTTTCTGATACAAAACTGAATGGCGGCATTTTTGTTTTGTTTTTAAATACAGGATTTTTCTTTTTTCGGATAACTCATTTTAACCCATTTGTCATTTAAAAAAAATATTTGTAGGGACGAAAAATTTGTTTTTGCTGAATCTAAAAATGCTGTACTCTAAAGTGCTTGTTGTTTATGAAGTTAAATTATGGTTGTGGTAATCCCAGGGCAATGTTACTTATCCTAATTTCGGTTCTAAACGCGTGTGGACAGGGAATGATAGAGACGATTTTAGCACATACTGTTTATCGTGGAATAACAAAGCAGTAGATGTGTATCATTCATTGCGTGACGTTGTTTTGTTAACCTTTGCAGCTAGAAAGGACTCCTAAATAAATAGTCTAATAGCCAGGTCGTCTAATTGATCTTCAGCTGAATACTGCGAAAAAAAGTCGATTCCAAACACGAAGAAGGAAGTCGATTCCAAACACGATGAAGGAAGTCGTGGTGTATTCATAGTCGGCGGAGCTGGTCTGGCTGTTAGGAAAATGGTTGGTGAGTTGAAGTCGGGAGGCGGAGTGGTGGAGTCGGACTCTGAATTGTAGTCGGAGTCAGTTACATGCTCCCCGGCTCCGAGTGCCTCTCATAATTTTAAAATTCCTGAATGTTATGGCGGGGGGGGGGGGGGGGGGGGGGAAATAAAGGTAGTCTCGAGAAATGGGGATTCTTTTCTTTAAACACCTTCTCATCGGAGTTGGAGTCGTACTTATTAAATTACTGGAGTCGGAGTCAGGAGTCGAAATATAGCACATTCTTGTCCGACTCCGCGTTAAAAAAAAAGATTTAGCCTCTGAAATTTTAGAAGTCCGACTCCGACTACAATGTTTTAATAATCACATGACATACCATTAGCAGACGGCACCGGACATTTGTTACCAACTCCGACTCCACTAAAAAAACGTCCGACTCCACTAAAAAGCGACCGACTCCACTAAAAAACGACCGACTCCACGACTCCGACGTCCTGCCTGTTTAGAAACTGTTAGGAAAAGTGGAGGAGGGAGGAGAGAGAGAGAATTTTAGTAAAAATTAAAGAGCGTTTTACCTTTAGAGCGAAAATTCAAAGAGCACCTCAAAGTGACAGTGGAGGACAAAAATATGATCTGAGCTGGCTTTCTGAATGTCACCCTGGACGTGAATGTGCCGAGTGGAGAAGGGAAGATGCCAATTTGGTCTCATGCGCTTGCGGCCAAATTATTAGGCTTTGCTAACCCAGCGTTTCGTGCTGTTAGTCTGGGTGCTGCCCTGGATGTCTGGAATGGAAACGTTGGTTAGAATTGGCATTCACTAAAGCTGATCCTTACGTTGTTCAGTGAGAGTGGCCATTTTATCCTAATATTTCAGCTGTGTTACTTTTTTGTTTTTTATTTGCCAATTCTGTTTTAGAGAGTGCGGATTAGCTAAGTGGGTAGATCACTTGCTTCACGAGGCAAAGTTATCCGCCTCGAAACCTAGTAACGCTGCAGTCTACCCAGCTGTAAATATAACTCGTTGAGGTAGGAAAGGAAAAAGCAGCAAGGACTGGAATTCATCATGATCTTATAAAGCTAAGACCTTTTATAGCGACATCTTCACTAACCTGCGACATCTTCCACTAACGAGATGAACATAAGGGTGCAAAATATTACGAGGTTCATTCAGCTGTCGAAGTAACATTTTGTCATTATCTTCCATCATTACTCTTCAGCTGCAAACGGAGCATAGGCCTTCAAAAAACTCTGGCCAAATCCACATATCCCGTGCCATCAGCTCAAATTCTTTCCATCTCTTCCTCTTCCCTTTCATTTATGTCTGTAGCCCTCTTCTTCGCGTGCTGTTTGGTCTTTCCGTTACCTCTCTTACCCTGAAGATTCCAGAAGGTGGCCCTGGCGATGGATAGGACACATTTGTCGAAAACACCTGTTGATAGCATGACAAGGCAGTCGTTGTTCTGGAATCACCAAGGTAACAGAAGCAGAGGTAGACCCAAAAAAAAACACGTTGAGTTATTGATCCAGGGGCACTTGGGCTCTCGCCCTTCGGCCCAATGCCATGTAGTGATATCTGCATGTTTTCGCAAGTTGAAACACGTGGAGAAGAAAGCTAGCGACAGAGAGGACAATGATAGGAAAACTTAGAAAGGCGGGCTGATGGCACAAGACAGGAAAACTTGCCATAAGTTTGTTGAAGGTCTATTCACCTTGAGGAGTTGGAAGATGATGATGATGTTCATATGCGCTAGTATGATTATTAATCATATTGTTTTGTATTTCAGCTATATTACGAAGAGGGAAAAGTGGGAAAAGATTGTGATCTATTTTTTTTTATTTTTTGAACACAAATAAGCAGTTTTCAGTTACTCCTGTCTCATCTCTCCACCTGAGCCGATGGTTATGTGCACGGACCGCGCACACGCGGTAAATAAATTTTCTTCCTTTTGCTCTCGTGCATCCATCTTTTTCTTGAAACTGGTGATTTGACTGAATCTCTTAACAATCGCCATGACAGTTTATCCCTCAAGATGAGGTGGTATGGATGGCCACGTAGTCAATAATGATAAAGAGAAATAGTGAAACTGCATAAGGACGTGCTCACAGGAAGTGACTAATTATTAAAGACATCATTACCCCTAGTGTGTCGTATGGTCAAGAAAATATGGGCCTAACACCATATTCCCAATATGCCTCATTGGGCGTGTAACGGGATCCGTTACCCCATACACTGGGCTAACCTCATCATGTAAGATAAATTCCTACAGAAACCACCGCTTCAAGAGCACGTGACTGCATGGGGCAGGCTTCCTGCAAGAGAACTAGGTGTAATGGTGGCCCCATGATCTGTAAGTAGCGCAAAGGAAAATGAGGATCATACAATGGAGCCCGCATGTGAAGAGCAGATTGTTTGCTTGAAGGGAACGGAAACGGAAGGCAACGGAAAGCCGCCGATAACCCCCAAGAACTGGTATAATTGAATGTGTGCTCCCAACTAACAGTTGTCTCAAAAGAGATCGGTATAGACAATGAGATGAGCTAATGGACGGTCGATTACGTACAGGAAGTCAGTTAGATCATAAAATCCGTTAATATCTGGTTTACCAATCCAGTGTACGTGTGCGTTCTAGGCAGAACACTGGCTAAACAGACAGTTCAACTTAAAATAATTGTGTCTGCTACTACAGCAGAATAATTTTGGTGTACACGTATTTCTCTGTGCGACCTGGCATCTTCCAGTAGGCCTAAAGCATATAAAAGGAACCGCAATGTTTTGTCAATTAAAACGAAAACAGAAATTATCAAGAGACTAGGAAAAGGTGAAACTGTGTCTTCATTTGCGAGGATTTTCAATGTTGGGAAAGCTACCGTCTCTGACATCAAAAGTAACAAGGATAAAATTATGAGTTTTGCATCGAAATTGGATAGTGAAAATGGGTCGAAGAAACATAAAACCATGAGAAATGCGAAAGATTTGAAATTGGAAGAGGCTTTGTATATATGGTTTGTGCAAAGAAGAAGCAAAGGGGAACCTATCTCTGGCTCTCTATTGTGTGAAAAGGCACTTCAGTTCAACAGTCAACTTGACGGTCCTCCTGACTTTAAGGCTAGCCAGGGATGGTTAAGAAACTTTAAATCTCGTCATGGCATACGAGAATTGGAGATTCAAGGGGAATCTTTATCTAGCGATGCAACTGCCGCTGAAAATTTTAAAGAAACATTCTTGGCTTTTTTGGAAGAAGACGGTTATTTACTCGATGATGGGTATAATGCCGATGAGACTGGCTTATACTGGAAATCATTGCCTCAAAAATCACTTGCATCTCAGCGCGAAGCAGCTGCCCCTGGGTTTAAAAAGTGCAAAGAGAGAGTAACAATTTTGGTAGCCGCGAATGCCAGTGGAAGTCATCGTTTACCGGTGCTAATGATCGGCAAAGCCAAAAAACACGTTGTTTAAAGAATGTGACATGTCTCCCATTGTGCTACAAAGCACAGAAGAGTGGTTGGATGAATAGTGAAATATTTCTTGATTGGTATACAAATCAGTTCATCCCAAATGTGAAGAGGTTGAAAGAACAAGAAAAGAAAACTGGAAAAGTAATTCTTCTACTGGACAATGCACCATCTCATCCAGAGACGGATACATTGAATGCAGTTGATGCAAATTTTAAAGTAATTTTTCTGCCTCTCAATGTAACAGCACTGATTCAACCAATGAATCAGGGTGTTATAGCAAAGCTTAAAAAGATGTACAAGAAGGAAGTCATGCGTCGTTTATTGTTGGCTGGAGATGAAGAAAGTGTGGTGGCGTTTTCAAAAAAAGCTTAATCTCAAAGACTGCTGCTATATGTTAGCTGATGCTTGGACCACCCTGTCACAAGATAATCTCAACAAGGCTTGGAATAGATTGCTTGGGAAAAAAGGAGGAAATGAAACTACTGCAGTGGACACAAATGATGATTGTATAAATGAAGTTGTGGAACTGTTTCAAGCAATGCCCGGATTTTCGGACTGTGACAAAGATGATGCACACATGTGGCTAGAAGATGATAATGATTCTGGTTTTCAGTTTTTGAATGACGAAGAAATTTTGTCTTTTGTGCAAGAAGAAAACCAAATACATGTAGTGACCGATGATGAAGACTCCTCAGAAGTACATGATGTACTTGTAGATTATGAAGAAAACCCAAAACGTCGACCAAGTCCTGAAGAGGCCTTTATAGCACTAGAAACAGCGATGGCTTGGTACGAGCAAGAAGATGACAGCTGTCCTACACAGCTTCTGCTGTTGAAGAGAATGCGGGACTTAGCAGCCAAAAGCAGACTATCCAGTTTGGCGCAACAGAGGATTCCTCATTATTTTAAATAGTGGGCTACATCTGTGCAAGTACATGTATACGTAAGTTGCGCCTGGTTTTGAATTGTTTGTAATGTTATTTTGAAAACATTTCTCTTTCTTAAAAAAAATAATTAATACAAGTAGTACATGCACTGCAGTGTACTGAAAGATTTTGGTGATACAGTGATCTAATACAGTGTGGGTATTATTATTACAGTACAAGTAAATATGTTTTATAGTGTATTTTCCTTGTGATTGTTAATTATTTTTAGAAATATGTGTACATGTACTCGATACATCATGTAATCCAATTATCCGAACATTTTATTATCCGAACGATGCTCGGTATCATGGGGTTCGGATAAATGGAGTTCTACTGTAGTTGTTTCATACTAGCTGTAAGTACCCGGCTTTGCCCGGGTTTTTCTACAATACGTATACTGGTATTTCCGGATTGTCCTGAAAACTCGGAAGTGTTCTCCATCACTATATAATTCACCAGGCCTACGAAATGTGAATCGTGATACACATTGTGAAATATATATTTACAGTTATCTCACACTAGTTGTAAGTGCCCAGCTGTGCTCGGGTTTTCAACAATACGTATAATAATATCTCCGGGTTATCCTTAGAACTCGGAAGTATTATCCATCTCTATATAATTCACCAGGCCTATGAAATGTGAATTATGATACACATTGTGAAATATATACAATTATTTCATATTTACTGCCTGTAGGATGATGTAGTTCTGCAGGTCCTACTTGCTATTTTTCTTCCTTCGGTTGAGATTTGGTCAGTGATTTGTGTTTGACTGTGTCAGGAAGAATACTTCTTCAGTAGTCATTGAAAGGAATTTCGGAATTTCCCCTTTTAATCAAAGTACAGTAGCTAGGGCCAAGCAATGGACGCCAGACAGAAATCGAAAGCAAGGACAGCTAAAAGCCACCTGGCGGCGGCAAAGATGCTGAGCGTGAACCAGAGCTGGGGCGCCATAAGAAGGATGGCTGTCGACCGAGTAAAGTGAAGACAGTTTGTTGCTGCCCTACAAGACGCCATCAGACGTGATGATCTCTGATTGATTTGTCAGTCAGCTACCAAGGACCAGAGGAGAAGAAAAAGATAGTAGTTAGGAATATATTTGTATTTGGTGTTGCGAATGAATCGTGAAATTCACCACATCTGTGATTTGACTAAAAATTATATTGTTCACTCGGATTTTAACCTCTCGAATTATCTTACTGTATCATCTTGCTTTATATCTATGTATCTGTTTACCTATTGTTTTATATTATTGTATCTTCTTACCTCTTGTATTATATTGTTGTATCCTCTTACCACTTGTATTATATTGTTGTATCTTCTTACTTCTTGTATTAGTGTTGTATCTTCTTACATCTTGTATTATAGTGTTGTATCTTCTTACCTCTTGTATTATATTATTGTATCTTCTTGTCTCTTGTATTATATTGTTGTATCTTCTTACCTCTTGTATTATATTGTTGTATCTTCTTACCTCTTGTATTATATTGTTGTATCTTCTTATCTCTTGTATTATATTGTTGTATCTTATTATCTCTTATATAATATTGTTGTATCTTCTTACCTCTTGTATTATATTGTTGTATCTTCTTACCTCTTGTATTATATTGTTGTATCTTTTTACCTCTTGTATAATATTGTTGTATCTTTTTACCTTTGCATTACTGTTACGCCGTGGAACTAGCACTAAAAGCTGGTCTGCTCTGAAAAACAGGTCCAGCGCATGCGCTGCAGATCTCACCACAGTGGTTGTCGAAGCAGTTTCGATTTCTGCACGTGCCTTGAATAAAGTCAGCATGAAAGATGACACTTCCGCTGTAGACAGCGCTGCTTGATTGATTTCTCTGCGGTGTGTGGATGTCTGGGCTTGAGTACAGCACTGTGAAAACGTGGGCAGTGTTACATGATCTGGCTAAACCACTGGTTCTGAACATTTTTACAACCATGACCCAAATTTCACAGTTGGTACCCATGTACCAAAACTGACTAAAAAAAAAAAAAAATTAATTATAGGAATTGAGCCAAAGGCATGTCGTCGCTTGCAACTTGGAGTAAGGGAAACGACCAGTCGCAGTGTTTCCCCCCGACCCAATTATGGATTGCGACCCATAAGTTGAGAATCACAGAACTACGTACCGATCTCCATCGACTACAGCTTTATGAAGCATACATCACATTTACACTCTATCGCTCCACAAACAACCAGTAGAACATGTACTACAGAACTGTCGGCTCCATGGGGAGGAGCAGGCTGACAGCATGACCTTCTCCAGCCCAGTTGAGGGAGAAACTGTATAGTGAAACCTGAGGCAGTCTACCAGCTTTATAAGAGAGATAGGTGTGGTTATTTGAGAGTGAACAAAGAAGAATAAGAAAAAGAACACCTCTATCGCTCCATTCCTCTCCCCTCATCGCTATCGTTATCTCATCAAGGAATACAAGACAGAAAGAGAAATGTGAAAAACGAAGGCCTTTCTCAACGACATCTGAGATTTGAACAGTAGACCTCTTCTAACTATCCATCTTGTGATGTGCACTCGTCCTTTTAATGTAAGGAAAAGTAGGAGAGGGGGGAGAGACTCGAGGCACATTATCACATCATTAAGAACTTGGTATGGCTGTTTTTCATTTAAAGCAAAGCTTTCATATAATATTTCGGCTATTTCATCATCATAATCATCATCACCATCATTTTTCCTAGCTCCTAAAGCATTTTCCCGTAGACAATAGTCTGTTTCCATTCCTCTCTATCCGTGATCGTCACTTTCAAGTGTCTTCTATCTCATGATGTTCACTATTGATATAACTCTACCACTTGGTCATTAAACCAACTAGCTCATTATCATCTCAACCAGTCGATCTTGTCGTACCGGTAGATCCCAGGAGACTTTAAAAGATCACTAGGTGACCGGTTGGGGGGAGAACTTTTAACCTAGAATTTCTGACTACTACTCTCCGACCGGCACTTAAAACACGCAGTGTCCCCAGATTTCACCGAATTCCCAGCGAAAACTCGTAAGCTAGCTACTATAATTCGATTTACTCGTGAACTATATAAGATAGGGCCCGATGTTTTCTTTGAAGTGAATTTAACTCATGAAGGACGCGAGGCCAGAATCCAGGGCCGATTTCCTCGGGCGCTTGTGAAGACGGGGCTGGTTTTAGGCCTGGTATATTGGAACTAAATTTTGGAACTATTGTTGTCCCAATTCACATTTTGTTAATCTTCGTTCAATTTTCTTTATAACTAAAACATTAACATACTATTACAAACTTAGAAAGAACTGACCCTTTAACATAAACATTAACACGAAAACTCAAAGCGTCGGAAAATTCTTTGCGTCAAATATGGTGAAACCACTATGTCCTCTGAGCGTTAAAATTCGGTAAAATATTTAGTTTTAATTTTATATTGCTCCTCTCGGTGGGATTTTAAAAAGCAGATCGTGCTGCATGGATAACAGTTACTTACAGGCTGAACTTTTTCCAGATACTCTGAATCCATCTTGATCTTCTTCTTCGTACGCTCTCAGACGTCTATTGAATATTTCCAAAGAAAGCAGTGGTCACCTTCAGGCTATTTGCATCTCCACAGAGTTTTTCCGAAAATGGTACTGGTGACAGCCACATGTTCTTTCTATGTTCCGCATAAGTTGGGCATCGGGAAGCAGATGTTCAGCCGTCATTTTATCAGTGCCACATTTAAACTCATCGGTAAATCCTATCTTTAGCTTGTTGAAAACATGATATCCCAATCTTTATCTTGTTGAAAACATGATATCCCAATCTTTTGTGACCCGTGCGGAGTCTGAAATTGATCACTTCTTCTCTTCTGCTGAACTGGTAATATACATCATTTTGTATGTCATGGATGCTCTGTAACTCATTTGTTTCTGTGGCTGGTTATGATAAAACTCTTTGCCTCTTCGAAAATTATGCTTGTGTCAGGTTAGGTAGCTTTCCACCTTCCTTTGCCAATCCGTTAGCCCTTTTTGATTTTCTCATGATAGAGCTTTAGAGAGCTCAGTGTTTTTAAAGTAGATCCCAACAATCCCTGGGTTGCCTACCGCTGAATTAGCCGGTTCCCGTGATTCTACCCGCGCCACTCGGAGTATTCCGGAGCTGTTTTCGTACATTAAGTATGACATGTGATTGACAGCTGACATTATCCGAGCCGGTCTTGCGTCAGAGACGAAGGCGGTTAGAGTAAACTTGGTGAATCCATTTTACTCGTAATAGTTATGCGCTGGAAACGACAAGCTGTCACATATACTACACCTTTAAGCCACTATAACCCCACAGTGAAATGTTTCAAACCTCAGTCTTGTTGCTTCTCTTGCCGTCCTTTATATACTACAACACATGCACATGTGGCAGAGGTTATATAGAGCGGGATCTCACCGAAATAAACGTGAAGCACCAAGGATACGACTTGAACCGCGTATATTTATACTCAGATGTAAAATTAGCCGTCCTTGCGGCAGAAAATAGAAGTTACCTTCTTGAAGTGGGCCGGAGAGAAATTGTCTGGGTTATAGAAAACCGCCAGGGACGAACGAAAATATCTCCCCCGAATCATTTTAAGAACTCATTGAGAACTTATAGCGGCTATAGTTGCGTGTGGCGTAGATGTAAATAGCACTGCTGGAACTTTTGGTAGTGTGTATGTTTTTTATTTTAACCCTTCTCCTGTGGTTGTTAACTCATCTCGTGTCACGGTGTCTGCGTAAATTTGTAATGGCTGGAAGTCTATGGAAATAATCCTGCCTTGTAATTATGTCAAGCTAACTGCAGTAAAGATGTAATAATTACAAACTTCAGCAGGAAAATGTAAGGAGAAATTAGTCGGAATCTCAAGTAAATAGAAGTTAATAACGTTTCGGTCTGCGAGATCTTGCGCAAGGCAAAACAAAGGTGGAAATATGAGAAATGTATAAAAAAGAAGGAAAAACAATTTATCTTCGCTAAAGTTTGTTTTCTGATGCACAACATGTTTACGTGTATATGTAAAGGTGAAAAGTCTGCGTGACTCAGGTTTGATAACTTTTTTGTCAGTGGTCTTACCGGCGATCTTTGGATCTGTGGAATTTTTTGTACGTTTTTGCTTTCTGGGCTAAGTTGTTGCTTATTCTTCTCTTTGTACATTGTTAGTTTTTTTCACTTAATTTTTTTTTTTTTTTTTAGCTATTTCAATCGTTGTCATCAGACGGTGCTTTAAACAGTATAATCCAAAACGTACAAGCGTAGCGGGCCTTGATAATTTCACGTAACGGAACTTGTACTTACCCGAACTACTTTACATAAATAGTACTTGTTAATAACATGAGCTTATCCTGAATTAGCTCGGTCGCAAAAATTACCAGTAATAAAGTGTACACGTAATTCCTTGAATTAAGTAACTTTGCTGTTTCTATTTTGACCAGCATTTTAGCATAGATAAATAAATACACATTCAGGTAATAGCTGGCACTAGTAGGAAATAATGAAGTAGAAAACTAGGCAACAGAAAAACAACAGAATCTTACCGGGGACTCTAACCCAAGACCATCCGAACAGCAACATCACCTCGCTATGGTAATGAATCGTAACTGTCCACCCTGCCAATTAGGCCCCAAAAAAGTGCTTCGTGGGCAGTTACTATTAGCATTATTATTTATTATACATTTTGTATAGCAAAAGCAAGTTGTGACATAAATATTGAAACATCGAAACAGTTATCTTGTTTTCTGTTTCACCATTCTTCATTACCTTGTCAGCTCCATAAGGAGTATAGGACCTCAGCAAACCCATTCCAAGCCTTCCTGTCTTGTGCCATCCGTTTAATTTCTTTCCAGTTCGCTTCTCTGTGTCCCCATCTTCCTCTTACTATAAGGTGCCCAGTTCAAGGACTACCTTGTAATGCTGTCTACAGGTTTCCGCAAAGTATTTCCTTTTCTACGCCAATTTTTTGCGGATAAAGAAATAGTTGTACGTGCTACATTACCAGGTGTCATAACACGGGCAAAGACACTCTCGAATTGCCACGTAAACTAGTGTCTTTATGAAAAATTATGAATTGCACACCAGTAGTTCTGCTATAACTTTATGATTAATACCCCGAACGGAAAATTTCTTTTTCGGATTTGAACAGCAGCTACAAATGCATGTAATTATGTCAGTGGGAAATCATTATCGTTGGTAATTGAATCACTAGTTCTCCAGTTCTCTTCTCCATTTATGGGAACTATATCTATTATTTTCTATCCAACATCCATCTCACCACACCAGGCACGTGTACTTATATCACCAGACACTATGTACTTGCATATGATCTGCAGCGGCATCGGCTTTTTTGCATGAAAATCTGTACAACCGGGTTTGGAAATAACAAGTGAACGGCAGATGTAACAACGCAGTAACAAGTAACAATTGGAACATTAGATCGCAGAAACACTTTTACATTATAAACTTTTGACGTAACCGCATTACATAGTAAATACAGACATCGAGTTCGAACAATAAATAACATCATGAAAGTAAGTTGGGAAAACAAAAATATCACTCCAACAACAGTGGGTTATTGTTCTTTGCCATACGAATGTGAAAACTTGTGATCGTTGTGGCTGTGTACGGGTCATCATTTTCCTTGTCTATCCCTATGAAGCTTTGCGCCACCACTGCATAACCCCCCCCCCCCCTTCTCCCCCTTTTGTTTTGCAGGAATCTTGCCCCCAAAACATTCAAGTGCTCTTGCAGCAGCGGTTTCTGTAGCAGTTTATTTTACTAGATGAGGTTGCCATCCTCTTGCGCAGCAGTTTCATATTAGTCGCCTTTTACGAGATGCCAGAGGGATCAGTAGGCGTATTTTTTCTTTATCTTCTCACAGACCCCCGGGAACTACACGGGGCTGTGTCCGGATAGTGCGTACACATTTATGTCGTTAAGACTTGTTGGAAGAAGAAGTGACACTCGGCTTGCGTCACGCAGAAGCTGATTTGATCATGGGGACCTGGACCTTTACGAAGATGCAGGTTCTTTTGGAACGCCACAGTCGTCACCATCATCATCATCATTGAATCAGAATCACAGTATCAGGTCCAAGGATGGACTAGAATAACGAATTCCCTGAAAACTTAAGACAGGATGGTTTGATAGAATGATGTCCAGTCAGAGAAGCCTTTGAATAGCAGAAGAGACAGATTTAGGGTCACACGATACATGAGAATAAGGTGGATAGGTTGAATTAACGTTGGTATCAAGATGGAAGCTCAATAAGCAGTCTACGTAATAATAATAACAAAACACAACAAACAACAAAAGATATTGGAAACCGTAAATACAACATGTTACATACGAGTTTCAAGAATTAATTCAACATCTATGATAGTTAAATGAAGATATCTTGAAAGTGGCCGATATAGAAAAGTAGGCAATCTCCTTTGGTGGAGGACATTTTGAAAAGAGAAATGTTAGAAAATAGTGTGACAACAAACAGTGTGAACGAAAACATGTCACAACATATGTGACCTACAGCTAATGATGACGCAAAAACGAGAAATTAGGAAGATTGTGGGCAGTTGGATAGGGATTACACTCTCGAAGCTTATACCTAGTGGTTTAGTTAGAGATTAAAGAAAAAACCAATGGAGACAGATGACGTAGCAAGAAAAATGAAGTGTGAAGCCGGAGACCAAGCTAAAGGATGAAAATTTCGCTGACTTTACCACCCACAAAAAAAGTACTACCACTATAAGATTATGAATTAAATGGCCGATGAGAAGAACCTGTGACAAAGAGAGATTGGACGACAGAGAAAGAAGATACAGGACAGCCTAATCATGTATGCCAATAACAGAACTGAAGGGGAACACCAGAAACCGAAAGTTTTGGAGTTAGGTCATCCCGTAAGCGAGTATGTGCGTCACTTGATGATGTTCAAATCTCACTTTGATGCACGGCGTTAGCCATTCGTGCTGATGACAGTCTTAAACTTCAATATTAAACTGTCAGCCGTGACCGACTCCTGAAGAGAGGACAGCAGAAGACTAGATCTGTCCGGACTTGTAATCTGCGCAGAAGCTGAACTAATCAATGTTTAAAACAACTTCGGTTAAAAAGTATTTGGCTTATAAAAGAAATATTTTCTCATTCTCTTAGAGAACTAACAGAACTTACCAGACCTGTTTAAATATGTGTTGTGTACGTTTAATCATATTTGGAGACCATGCTGTGATACTGTTCATAGTTTGTCAACGCGTCAACATATCAGCGTAGTATATTCTTGTTCAGTAACAGCAGTGAACAAAAAACTCATAAAATTCATTTCCTTTTGCGCTCCTTGTGGAGCATAGAGCTAACACTGCCACATTGCCGGAAACCGGCACACAAATATACATGTTCTTCTAGCGGTGGCAGCTGTGGTAATTTGTTTTACATGATGAAGTGGCCAGCTCCATGCATATTAGTTGCCTCTTATGACTTACCTGAAGGTGCAGTAGTAGTCTTCTCAGAGACCTCATGGAAGGACACGGGGCGAACAAGCATTTGAAAGAAATAAATGTAGATATACAGAAGGGCACGCACATAGTATGTGTTACGGACTTTTATATATTATATCGTAATAACTTTTTGATTTTGTTCTGACTTTGATTATGTCTATTAAATATTGCCCTAACATGTGGGTTCGTTAATGTTTTTCATCTATTTCGTATTGATGTATGAAGATTTGTTCGTTCAATAGGTTAAAGGATAACACTTGATTGTCGAACTAACAGAATCATGAAAACTTCTTGTAGTGGATCTCATCAAACTTGGCAATTAACACAAAGTCTTCTGAATTCGACATTTTTCCATTTAATATCTGAAGACATATCACATTTATGGAAACATGAATGAAATAGGTGGTTCCCATTTCAAAATACGGAATGACATCACAGTCTCATGCATTCATATCAACCGTCAACCTTCGTCTAATTTTCTATGTTCATATATTTCAGTTGAATACTATTCTATTAGAACTGTCTTGACATTATCACGTCACATATTATGCCTAATCGTTGGCTTTAAATTTATATTAAGACATCTTGTCTATTTCATAAAAGTACAGGCTAAATCAATTATTCTCAGTTTGGCTGTCAACGCCACAATTTAACATTATCGCTTTCAATAGCGCGTTTTACAATACACCGCGTTCCATCTAGAATATTCCGTGTAGATCTGCGTTTTAATATCAACGCCTTCACATATACTCGGGACTCAAAGGTCCTTATTTATTACTTATTCCATTAAGAAGGAAGCCTGCACACTGACGGTTGGATATATGAGTTAAGACTCAACATATATTAGTGGACTCTGCCACACATTTTCTAAACACTGCTATTAGCCCAAAGGCTACATCAATACTCTCTCGTTTCTAGGCCTAACGCGTCATCCACTGTTTTACGCGTACCCTTTGAAGCCTAGTTAGTTGAGGTGTTGCATGGTGCGACCATTCAATTCAAGATAAAACCAAAATGCTCGTAAACCATGCAACATTCCTCAACATCTATCCCCCCCTCGATCCCAAACGTGACACTTGTGGCACATGTGAGGTCGGTGGAGAAGACATAGGAGACTTAACTTAGTACCTAGAGTAAAATGTACAAGTAAGGCAACAAATCAATAAATTTGTTAAACTAATCCACGAATAATAACAAACGTCACTCTCAGAAAAGGTACATCATCATGCACAGTTCCGTGATAATAAATCCGCCAGGCGATTGTCAGATCCAGAAATCGGCAGAATAGTGAAAGCAAACTCCTGTAACAGCAAGTACCGTCTGTGGATTCGAGCATTACGAAGAGTTCGAGACGTAATGTAAGTCAGCGGACTGTGGTCTGTCTGGACGTAAAAGTGGGTGCCCATGAGGTATCTGGAAAGTTTTCCGAGGCACCAGACCACAGCCAAAAGTTCTCTTTCACCTGTCGCGTACTTCTGTTCTGCCGCTGACAATTTCCGGGAAACAAAAGAACAGGGATGTGGCATACCCCTGTACCACTGTAGCAAACAGCCACCAATGCCGCACATGGAAGCATCTGTTTGAACAATAAATGGTAGCATTAAATGTGGTAACAATAAAATAGGTGGTTTCGAAAACAAGCCCTTTAAATTAATCAACGCACTTTCACATTCCGGTGTCCATTTAATCACTTTGGGACTACCTTTGGCAATCAGTGAAGTCAAAGGAGCAGAAATTTGTGCAAAATTAAGAAGAAATTTATGATAAAAATTGATTAAGCCCAAGAGGCTTCTGACTTGTTTCTTTGTGTGAGGAATAGCAAGATCCAAGAAACGTTTGACAGTCGTGTCATCAGGATATAAGTGATGGTTACCTATACGGTGACCTAGAAATGAAATCTCCTGACAACCAATTTGGACCTTGGAAGGTCGCACCGTCAAACCGTGACGGCGTAAAGTAAGGAGAAGTGAAGACAACCCACTAATGTGGTCTTCCCAAGAATCATGGAAGAGACATATGTCATCGATGTAAGTGATGACGTCTTTACAATCGTCAAGAAGGTGGCGCAGCATGCGCACGAAAGTCGCAGGAGCGTTTACAAGGCCGAAGCACATGTAATTCCACTGGAAAAGTCCAAATGAAGTTGTAAACGCCGTGAAAGGTTTGGCATGTTCAGCAAGGGGAATCTGCCAATATCCTTTCGACAGATCCAACTTACTAAAGAAAGTAGCATGTGAAACCTGAGATAGGAGATCTTCTAATTCATACATCAATACGAAATAGATGAAAAACATTAACGAACCCACATGTTACGGCAACAGTTAATAGACATAATCAAAGTCAGAACAAAATCAAAAAGTTATTATGACATAATATATAAAAGTCCGTAACATATATTCGGGACTCAAAGGTCCTTATTTATTACTTATTCCATTAAGTAGGAAGCCTGCACACTGACGGTTGAATATGAGTTAAGACTCAACATATATTAGTGGACTCTGCCACACATTTTCTAAACACTGCTATTAGCCCAAAGGCTACATCAATACTCTCTCGTTTCTAGGCCTAACGCGTCATCCAACGTTTTACGCGTACCCTTTGAAGTCTAGTTAGTTGAGGTGTTGCATGGTGCGACCATTCAAATCAAGATAAAACCAAAATTCTCGTAAACCATGCAACAATCCTCAACAGTATGTAAGAGGATACATACAGATAAATAGGTTTTTTAGTATTAGTAATTACGACATTTTATTCTCAATACATGACTGCTCAGATCATATTCAGATCATGGCAATTTTTAACATATAATAGATTTTGGTACTAATAATTCACACTTTATGGTATTGTAATGTTATGAGAAGAAGGAAACTGGAATATATCGTAACAGCAGGAAAGATTATAGGAAGAAGAGATAGAGGAAGACAAAGAGAATAGATATTGGACAGTCTGACGACATGGCATTGAAAAAAGCCAACAACAGAATTGGTAAGTAGTACTGGAGACGTGTTCGCCCATACCACTGGTATGATACTTGAAGAAGAATGATCCCATATAAGTTAGTCAAAGAGTGACAAAATCCGCATAATGTGACAGATTCAGAAAGAAATACAACATGGTCGCTTGCTGGCATACAGCAAATATCTCTGTCGAGAAAAAAAAACATGGTAAGCAGGCGTGTAATATCCATGTTACTTGGAGTCATGTGACTTCTTAAAATAGCTTGCATAAAGATTATATGGAGAACGAACGAATTAACTTTATTTTCAAAGGGTTGAGAATAAGGCACGCAGGGCCCTTTCTTTCTATCATCTTTTATACTGAAGAAAATAGAGAGAAAAAAATGAGCCTCGGTGGATGAATTTTGAAAACAAACGGCCTCATTATTGAAGCCGCTGCTCTCAAGTAAAGTGCTCTTAATTCTTATCCGTAAACAACCGATTTGAAACTGGTAAATACATTTTTGCCGAAGTCTTAAATACGAAAGTTTATCAAATTCGGTTGAGTAGTTCTTGAGTTGTTTCCTGCGACAGGCAAACGGACAGACAGACAAAATGTTTATAGCAGCTTGTTTTTTTTTTTTTGCTGAAGGGGCTAATAAAAAAAAATGTCAAATAGGGCAGTGTTAAGTCATTCATCATCATTTTCCTTTGCGTTTCTTACAGAACATGTAAACACTAATGCAGCTGGGCCTCTTGCAGGAAGCCTGCACTAAGCAATCACATGCTTTTGCAGCGGTGGTTTCTGTAGCTTTTTGTTTTATATGCTGAGACGGCCAGCCCTATGAACAACCTCATATTAGTCGTCTTGTAACCACGTGCCTGATGCTGAAGTAGACCCGTCCTTTAATGTCTCCTAGGCGACCCCCGGGAACTACACGAGGGCTGTTAAACCATTAGCGAAAGGCAAATGAGCAAGAAAACGGAAAGTTTTAAACTTTGAAAGAAACGTGAAGAGATGGATAGAAAGTCATCTGTTAAGTCTATCATCAAGGCTAGTGACAAGAAAATGTTCCAGATTTTTTACAACCAGTTTTCCATCCATATAGAAACAGTACTTGACTTGGCTTAATGGCCCAGCGAGTCCCGGATGCCAGATCTGCATGGCGACGTCTGGCTTTTTTTCATAGAAATATATATATTTTTTAAAGTTTACAATACTCTTTAAATCAGAAATATGACATACTTCCAAGGTGTAGTCTATGCTTTGGAGGTAGGGCCTTAATAAGATTTTCACTGCATTGGTTCGATTAAAGGACACCTGGTAGCCTCAAGCTGCAGTCTACCCAGCTGTAAATGGACACCTGGCTCTGCTCTTGGGTTAGGGAAGATAAAGGCAGGGACCCGGTTACCGTAACTCATTAAAAATTGACCTTGTATGCTGAAGTCTCTAACACTTCACTCCCCTACAGCCGTTTCTGCCATGGGACTGCCTTAACTTTTACCAATATGCTTCCTGGGTACAGTAGTCGAGTGTGACACGCCCCTTTTCGATGGGGAATACCGGAATCGGCGCCCCGTGATGACCCCAGAGTATATGACCAAAGAAAATTTGAAAATGACTTCCCACAGCTATTCATAACGGCATACTGTTTTTAAGATTTTTAAGAGTTTTGGTGAGGCGTGTACCGTTCAACCTAGACACAAGGTCCGTCGTTTATATTAGAGCGCATATCCAAATATACAAGGTTTCGTAGCCTGAGTGAGCGAAATATTCTGACTTTGTCTTTGTCGGCACAGTGCAATCAATTTGTTAGAAATTGTGATATATCTATTTTGAACATGAGCTCTCTGTGACGTCATGCTAGAACCACTGTTTTCTCTAAGTGTTACGAGTATTTTAGTCTTTGACCTACATGTTACTTCATTTATTACTGTGACATCCCTTAGAACAGGGTTTCTTAAACTGTGTAGACCATGGGCCCCAATTAAGGGGTCCGTCTATCGATTCTTGGAAGTCCGTAAACGTAACTTAAACTTAAAATGTAAAATTTTTAATTACTCTTTTGTGTAAATTTTTCCAAGTAGGGGTCCATAGCCTTCATTAGACAATCAAAAGGGTACAAATTCTTTATCGGACAATCAAAGGGGCCCATGACACAAAAACGTTAAGAATCCCTGCCTTAGAACATCGGGAGTCAGAATATGTGACGTCCTCAAAGGTAAAATACTGCTGCATCCTGTGGTGCTCTTATGTCGTTCGACGACAGATCTTTGCTTTGCTTATCCCTTCTGGGCATGGGCTTTCAAGCTGGTCTCTGGAAGTCATCGTGTTTTGTGCAGTGTCTTCATTAATGCTGTCCTAGTATTGATCTTTCTTTATTCTCTTGTCAGTCGTTTTTTTTTCATATACAGGGTGTCAAAAAAAGTCCTTGTGCAGTTTTAAGCTTCAATAACTTAACATTGCACCCTGACTTTTGGGACCCCCTGTATTTTAGCGTCGTCTTTCATTCATTCATTCATTATCCGTCAGCTCCCCAAGGAGCCTAAGCCTTGAACAAACGCCAAGACCTCCTGTCATATGCCAAGTTCTCCTTCGCGTGTCGCATTTAAAGTTCTCCTGTCGCATGCCAAGTTCTCCCGTCACATGGCAAATATTCCCGTCGTATGCCAAGTTCTCCTGCCACATGCTAAGTTCTGACGCATGCCAAGTTCTGACGCATGCCAAGTTCTGACGCATGCCAAGTTCTGACGCATGCCAAGTCTTCCTGTCACGTGCTGCCAACTTAAGATCTTTACACGTTTTCCTCATCATTTTCATTTCTGTCTCCAGTTCTCTTCTCCACGTGGTTTTCTGTCTACCTCTCCTTCTCTTACTCTGGGGATTGCACAACAAGGACTACTTGTTAATGATGTCTTGTTTAGGACTGCCGTTATACCTCACGGTTATCACTAGGGGCGCCAGCTAGCCACAATGCGAAAAGGGTGCAGTTTCATAAGTCTTCCTGTGCTGGTTTCAACGGAATTTCATGCAAGACTTCCGCCATACATCCTCGTTGTGCGCCACGGATAACGGCCCCTCTCGGGGTCTGGACTAAACTGGCTGAACTATCTGGGAGTAATGTTTGATCGTGGGCTATCATTCAAGTACCATGTCGAACTGATCATACAGAAGTGCAAGCGAGGACTGGCGGCCTTAAAAACAATGGCTGCTGCGCGCTTGGAATAGAGACAGTTGTTTCTCCTGCATCATCAGCTCGTGCTTTCAGTAATCGAGTACGGGCTAGGAATACTCACACTGTCAGTGTCACAATGTGAACGACCGGAACGCATTCGCAATGAAGGGTTGCGACTAGTTTTGGGCTGTACGGGTGATACCCACACTGTGACGATGAGGTACATGCTCGGATTGCTGTCGATTAGATCCAGATATGCGATGGCCCAGGCAAAAGCAATAGATGCGGGTGACCTCCGATAAAAGACACCCCCTACATGAGAATGTAGCTGACATCAAAGAAGCAAGAATGAAGAGGGGGATATCATGGATGGCACAGGCAGAGGCTACGATTGGTCAGGTGACCAGGGTTGAAAATGTATCCAAAGGGGAAGAGTAGAGTAAGTCAGGGGAGAACTGGATAAACTACCAGCAGGTCATCATTAGCCTTGGCAGAGAGTGCAGATCTTGGGGCAATGGAAAAGGAGAGTTGGAGATTAATCAGCTGATAAGTGATCATGCTGGGGATGATGACGCCATTGTGTACACTGAAGTGTCTGTAGTGCGTGGTGAGAAATCAGAATGGGGCTTCTCTGCGAGAATAAAGGGCAGGGTCGTCGCTGAACAGAGTGGAGCCTACATGACAACAACCTCCAGCATGATAATGGAGGTGGAGGCAGTTACTGCAGCACTGAGGTGGCTAATTGAAACTCCATCAACCAGGGCAGTTATATTGTCAGACTCTCAAGCCATGCTTCGGAAAGTTCAGAACGGATGGCTGCGGCAGGAATGGAAAACATCAATAGAATCCTCAAGTCTTGAAGAACTGGTATGGATCTACTGTCCTGGTCATGCAGGAGTACGTGGCAATGAGAGAGCTAACAGAGTGGCCTCGAGAGCACCCATAGTGGCGACACTGGACATGGATAATGGAGAGATTTCTAAGGTCTATTAATGATCGCCTGCTGGATAATGACTGCAATGGGTGAATCAACAAGGCTGCGGCTGTTGGAGTTTGGCATCAAACGTGGGACTGGCAGAAATGGACGTGAGAGAGGATGTATCCGTCGTATGTACAACCAGCGTGCTACAGGTACAATTAACATTCATACTCTTCGACATTTGCTGAGGGAGACTGAGCACCTATGGGTTTGCCTGGAGTACAGTGAAATCGATTCTGATTAACAATAACAATAACGTTTTATGAGCATAATGTTTAGGACTGCCGTTATATGAGCATAATGTTTAGGACTGCGGTTTTATGAGCACAATGTTTAGGACTGCTGTTTTATGAGCATAATGTTTATTACTGCCGTTATATGAGCATAATGTTTAGGACTGCCGTTTTATGAGCATAATGTGTAGGGCTACACTCAACTTGATTTGATTTTTTTATTTATTTTGAAATGTCTTATATATGATGGAAACTATGTAGTGTTGTCGGTGAAGATATCTTCAGTAATTTTACTGGCAGATATTTTGGTCAGATATTATGAAGGTCGTGCTTTTGTTATTTATCACTATCACTTTTGCAAGGTTTCTTCCTTGTACATATACCTTACAGAGTTATGGTTTGCGCCCCCCCCCCTCCCCAACCCACCCATCCGGAAGCCTCGCTGGCTTCCCACAGTGAAACAGAAGCAGACGTCTACTGTAACTGTTATACTAACGTTTACTAGTCACGTGAGAAAAGATATAACGTTTCACACGTCATGGTTTCTGGCACGAAATCCCTTATCCAAAATAGGCAGGACTAAATTTAGCTCTCTGGCACGGTTCTTAAATAACTCACCCCTGACTCAAACTGTATCTGCTGCCAGCTCTTAAGAGCTTTCTGTACTGCGGTGAGCAGTGATGGAGGCTCCAGCTTTCAGGTAGGGGGTCCCAGGTGAGACTGTCAGTGAGCGAACTTGGCAAGGTCACGGATGGAGGTATCAAGAGGGAGCGAGATAGGAAACTAAAGGAGGGTACGCTCTTGAGTCTGTGTTCACGCTGTTTTACCTTTGTGGTTGATTGCGATTGTCGTCACCATAATTTTTTGACCTATGTGTATGGGTTTGTTTTGTTTTTTTTAACCTTAAACCTTTTACCTTATTGTACCGATATATTAACTCCGCTAGCGACCTCCCTCTTATTAAAACACGGTTTGTCTGTAAATATCAGCTTTCTTCCCCTCAATATCCTCTTCCCACCTTTCGGTAGCTCTCTGTATCTATTTTTTTTTAAACCTGCGAAATCCTGGCAAGTCTTTATAACCTGTTCTGCTGTTTGGTATGAGTCACTGCCAGCCTTGTTTCCATTGGTTCGGGATTTTTAAAGCGCGTTTTGTTTTGTCTGACTTGTTATTTACCTCTTGACGTAAGAGATCTCACGGTGATTGGCACACGCCCAGTAGTTGTAGCTAGATAAATTCACCAGTTGAAATTAAGCCAACCATCATCCTATATCTGCTCCGGAAGTTTTGCAAAGAGCATGTTATTTATAGATATCGAAAGTGAAATATTAATTCAGCTCTTCTGTCAAGTCACACCAAGCACTTCTGTCTTCTAGCGTTCTTTCAAGCTCTTTCTAAGTGTTCTGTTTCCTTTTAAGTCTTAAATTCCTTTCTCCGTGTTCTCTTTCCTTTTAAGTCTTAAATTCCTTTCTCCGTGTTCTCTTTCCTTTTAAGTCTTAAATTCCTTTCTCCGTGTTCTCTTTCCTTTTAAGTCTTAAATTCCTTTCTCCGTGTTCTGTTTCCTTTTAAGTCTTAAATTCCTTTCTCCGTGTTCTCGTTCCTTTTAAGTCTTAAATTCCTTTCTCCGTGTTCTGTTTCATTTTAAGTCTTAAATTCCTTTCTCCGTGTTCTCTTTCCTTTTAAGTCTTAAATTCCTTTCTCCGTGTTCTGTTTCCTTTTAAGTCTTAAATTCCTTTCTCCGTGTTCTCTTTCCTTTTAAGTCTTAAATTCCTTTCTCCGTGTTCTCTTTCCTTTTAAGTCTTAAATTCCTTTCTCCGTGTTCTGTTTCCTTTTAAGTCTTAAATTCCTTTCTCCGTGTTCTGTTTCCTTTTAAGTCTTAAATTCCTTTCTCCGTGTTCTCTTTCCTTTTAAGTCTTAAATTCCTTTCTCCGTGTTCTCTTCCCTTTTAAGTCTTAAATTCCTTTCTCCGTGTTTTTGTGTTTTTTTTTTCTTTCTGGTCTTCCTCTGTTTACTTATCTTGGGGATTTCACAGACTGCATTGTGATGCTATCGGTAGGTTTACACAATGTGTGCGTTGTGCAGCGTCTACGTCTTTTCTTCATTTCCACACCGGATCTTGTAACACCGTTTTAATTCCTATTCTCCACAAGAATGTCAGATTTACAGAGTGGTTAAAGTGCTGATCTCTCGCGGCAAAGGTACTGGGTTCGATTCATTGTTTCGTCACGCTGCAGTCTACCCAGCTCTAAAAGGGTACCTGATTGCTCTTGAGTTCGGGAAGGAAAAATGCAGCGAGGAAGGAAACTGGTCACCCTTACCTAGTATTGAAGTCTTTAACACTTCACTCCCCTACGGCAGTATGTGCTGTGGGACTACCTTTATTTTTCTTTAAATAGGAGTTTTGCCTCGTTCAGCCTAGACACACGGTCCGTTGGTTATATAAGGGCGAAAGTACAAATATAAAAGACCTGGGTACCTTTACCTTATTCTCTGCAAACACCCATTTATGAACATTCGTAACGTCTTGGTTCATGTAGTTGTCTGTGGACACTTCTCACTCATACATCTAGTAAATGCCACTAATATGAGCTTGTCCATGAGACTAGCAACGTTATCATGTCAAATAAATTGCTTCAGAAACCATCGCCGCCAGAACACATGAATGGTATTGTGCAAGCTTCCTGCAACCGGGCCAATTACCGTTGTAGATTTTTGCTCCGCAGTGAACGGAAGTTCATCTAACAAGAAGATTAAGGTACGATAATCTGTAAATCATTTCCGATCACGTAACAGGATTATAAACTTACAGATCACATAACAGAGTTATACATGCACAGACCACGTAATAGGATTATAAGTGTACAGAGTTCTACGGTGCTACAGAGTTCGTCCACTGTGAAGATTCTCCTTTTGTGATCTAAGGGAGGAGATCGGAGAGGAAAGCGAAAGCAACTTGACGAAGAACTGGAGGCGGAGATGCTAGGCATGAACCAGAGCTGGGTCACCACATGAAGGATGGCTGTCGACCGAGCAAAGTAGAGACAACTTGGTGCTGCCCTACAAGACGCCACTAGGCGTGATGGTCACTGATTGCTATGTCAGTCAGCGACCAAGGATCAAAGAAGAAGAAAGAAAGCAGACGATGATTATATATTGGAATTACAAGAACACGAGTCTTGTGACTGGATTTATACGAGATTTAAGGTCACATAATGTCGTTACATTTGAGAACAACAAACACAACAAAAAAAAGCTAGACTTTCATAAATTGGTACTTGTGTAGAATAGAAGGGGTTGAAGTTGAACGACATGATCGCTTATGTGGAACTGATGACAAGAACCAGACAAGTGCCAGTAGAACAAGTGATGACAAGAACCAGACAAGTACCAGTAGAACAAGTGATGACAAGAACCAGACAAGTGCCAGTAGAACAAGTGATGAGAAAAAGACGCTGGCAGTAGGACACACATTGAGAAAACCTGTTGGACAATATTACAAGACAGTCCTTGGTCTGGAATTGCCAGGGTAAGATATGTATATGGCGACCAAGGAACACACCAAGAAGAGATCTGAAAACATACGTGAAAGGGATTAAGAAGTGTTGGACAGACCATTGGGCTGATGTCACGTGACTGGAAGACTTGGCATAAGTTTGTTGAAGGCTTATACTCTGTGGAGAGGGTGATGATGATGAATGTTGTTACATATAGATCTACTGGCCGTATACCTCCAAGTCCTCTATTATTTACATCCGGCAGAATTGTTGTTCAGTAGGTTTTTTCAAATTTTTTGTTTTTACGAATTGCCAGTTTGGAGTGGGTGGTAGATTACTAGTTTGGCTACTAATAATTTATGTGAGGCCCACCCTCCCCTGTAGTTCCCTGGGGTCTGTGAAGTGACTAAGAAAGAATAAGACCCTAAATCATGTCGTACATGGCGACTAATGTGGAGTATTACATGGGGCTGGCAAACTCATCATGTAAAATAAATCACCACAGTCAGCACAGCTTCAGTCTTGGTGCAGGCTTCCTGAAAGGTGACTAGCTACAGTAGTGGTCTCTATGATCCGACAGGAGCGCAAATGAAAACGATGATGATGATGATGAATGTGTGAGGGAATAGTGATCCACGATTGTGTATGAGTGTTTGTGTGTATGTCGGCATGGGGAGGAGAAAAACAACCTGAGAGAATACGTTTATCTTACAACAAGGTTGTAACACACCACACGTGACCATCCATCTTAATGACACCACATGACGGATGTTTTAGTTCTGTGCCAACATCCCGTGTCCTTGACTACGTCAACTGGTTGCCTTGTTATCTGCTCCGCCCTCTCTACTCCGCGAGGGTCTTGTATGAGACAGTAGAAGACAAGGATTATTGCTCCCTCTGGCATGTCGTACAAAGCTACTAATGTGAGGGTTGTGCATGAGGCTGGCAACATCATCATGTGTAAAACAGATTGCTACAGAACCCATTACTGTAAGAGCATGTGAATGTTTTGGGCAGGCTTCCTGCAAGGGGACCGGCTGCAATGGTGGCTCCGTGTTTCATAAGTATCACAAAGTAAAATGACAATTATGGTGTGTGTTCCGTCACTTCTTCATAAACAAAATGGCAGACCTGTTTTAGTGACAGTCAGGTTCTAAATTCTTGGACACAGGTAAAGCTTGAAACTTCTAACAGGACAAGGAGTTGGTGCGTGTATGTCAGTGTGCTTTTTTTCCGTTGTAATAATGAACATCAGTACCGTATTGAGGTGTGCGCTGACATTGGAAGGGAAGTTGTGGGGAGACATAGTCGCATACGCCAGTGTGACGTATAATGTAAATATAGCCACAGAAATCCGACCACCTTTGCTTCCTCAGTTAGTGTTTATGGTTTGCGAAGGCAAAACCACGCAATTCGCTGTCTGTTGACTCAATTTTGAAGCCACGCCTATTTTTCCTGTCTTACATGCGCTAATGAGTGTTTACAAACTTTCGCACCCGGCAGTCAACAAGGGGAGCGAACCTGGTTTGTTTACCTGAGTTCTCAAGCGAGCTGATATGTCAATCATCGGATAGTGACAGAAAGCACTTTGGGAAAAGACCAGATCCTCAGTAGCAAATACAAGGGCGAAAATAATACTTCCCGACCACCTTTGTTGTCCGTGCAAAAGCTTTGATCTGCGGAAACGGACGGAAATCTAAAGGGGGCCCGTTCGCACGGCCCATGTCTTTTGATGTCGTTCGGCATCGCGAGTAGAGCGAACAGGAAAATCCTTTATCTCTGAAACGATGCTCGTTGATTTCCCTGTTATGCCGAAGGTGTGAATTGTCACATCCTTTAAAGATAATTACCCTAAATCTGTATATATATATATATATATATATATACTGCGTTCTCTCCGTCAGTTATCAAGTCTCTCAGGAAATTTTGGATAATCTAAACGCGTACGCTAGAACCTATGGGAAATAGCGCGTTAATAGCCTTCGTGTGGATTATTCTGTTTTCTGGTAATAATATAAGTTGTGTTAAATGTGTTAAAGTTTTACCATTTTTATTCACTGTGATTCCCTAGCGTTAAGACTAGAGAAATAGCAAACGCGTAGATATTTTCTTACCAGTGGTTTAGTAATGTAAAATCCATCAACCATTTTTTTACACCAGAAAATACGGTTTAGCTGACTAAGTATAATGCTATGAGTGACGGATAAAGTGACAGAGTAGAATGCGCATTATATTCCATGGTGTGTAAATTTTTAAATGACTAGTGTTAATAGCATGTGTCAAAACGATAGACGCCGACAATCAACTAGCTAGTAATGACAGGCGATATTTGCTAAGGGCGCGTAGTCATAATTAAATTATAACTGACATTGTGCGCTGATTGTTTTACCGGGTCGGAGAGGGAAAGGCTGCATGCCTAAAACCCAACCTGTACTCGCTAAGCGAAGCGCGATAAGATAGGCTAAGACACCGTGTGCCTTTTAATTTAATTAGGTGACGGAGAGGATAAGAGATCATACCTTAGGCTAAGACACCGTGTGCCTTTTAATTTAATTAGGTGACGGAGAGGATAAGAGATCATATCTTACGCTTGATAGCATAGGATATTGTCATTTTGGTTAAATGTTTTGTTTTCTTCCTAATATAGTGCTTGATCAAAACCAGCGGCCAGCGGTTTTTTTTCCATTGTGGTCCTTTTCTCAGTTACTGAAGGAGTAATAGTTGTCGATTTCCTTGGCGTTCGTCCCCAGTACAGGTGTGAACAGGAATTGCCAAAGGTGACAAGCTAACATTTTAACTGTAAATTTGAGGTAACTGGACTTACAAATACCCAGATTGTTTGTTTATACATAAACTTTTTTTTCCCCGACTTCTGACAGTCGTTTTCCCATCAGGAGAATACGCTGTTTCATAATCGCACTCACCCCAGAGCGAGCCGATGGATTTATCATCATCATCTTAATTAACAGTTTTTAAAACCAGAGTTTTCTTTAGCTATTGGAAGTACTGACTGCTGTCTACTGTGAACACAAGATCGCATTCTTTGGGTTATTAACTCTTTCAGTCCCAAGCAAAAAAGTGGGTTTGGCCCAAGCAAAAATGGCCACCCCAGTGCATTTTTATTGTTGTTGTTTGGAAATAATTTTTTTTAAATGTTCATATGCATAAATAACTTTGTTGTTGTATATGAAACTGAAGATAATTGGGTGTACTTTACTCTTGTGCTACAAGTATAAAAGCTTTCATTGAAAAATGATTAGTTATTCAAGGTAAAATGGAGGACAAATGAAGAAGCCAGTGCAAAATTAGAGGAAAAGTATTCATTAAAATTCTTCTACAATTGTTCCTCTTGAGAATATCCAAGTGTAAAGTTTCAAAATGTAACAAACAGAAGTATTCTAGCAAAGTACAATCAGTTTTTAATCAATAAACACTCAGAAGATTGTTAATTTCACAAACTACAACAACAGGTAAAAAAGAGGAAATTGTCAACCCTGTGTGTTTTTATTGTTGTTGTTTGGAAATAATTTTTTAAAATGTTCAAATGTATAAATAACTTTGTTGTTGTACATGAAACTGAAGGTAATTGGATGTCTTGTGCTACAAGTATAAAAGCTTTCATTGAAAAATGATTAGTTATTGAAGGTAAAATGGAGGACAAATGAAGAAGCCGGTGCAAAATTAGAGGAAAAGTATTCATTAAAATTCTTCTACAATTGTTCCTCTTGAGAATATCCAAGTGTAAAGTTTCTAAATGTCACAAACAGAAGTATTCTAGCAAAGTACAATCAGTTTTTAATCAATAAACACTCAGAAGATTGTTAATTTCACAAAATACAACAACAGGTAAAAAAGAGGAAATTGTCAACCCTGTGTGTTTTTATTGTTGTTGTTTGGAAATAATTTAAAAAAATGTTCAAATGTATAAATAACTTTGTTGTTGTATATGAAACTGAAGGTAATTGGATGTACTTTACTCTTGTGCTACAAGTATAACAGCTTTCATTGAAAACAGCTCTAGAAAGGATCAAGAGATACGAAAGCCAGTATACTGTTGATTGGGCCAAATGCGTCTAGGAGGAGAGCCAGTATACTGGCTCTTGGGGCTTAAAGAGTTAACTTCTTTTGGGATCTTTTCTCAACAAGGGAGGAGGGCACTTATTGGGTTATTTTCCTATGTCTGTAAACATGATTTTTATTGATTTCCATATGTTTGATGTTGTAAAGTTTAAGTGATAATAAACTAAACAAAACTTAATTTAGTGTGTTGGTCAGACCCATATCCATTTAGCATAGTTTTCACGTTTGTGTGTCTTGTTGTCACATAATTGTGTGTGTGTGAGTAGTAAACTTATAATTTTACTTATAGGGAGGTTTGACAGATCGTCTAATACTAAAGATAGTCGTATAGATAGGCTGGACTAGAGAAACCACTCATTCCAGAGACAGATCTTCACCTTAATTTATTAACTCGTGGAATCTATTCTAACACCTTTCTTTCTCATATACCCCACCTTCTGCTCTACTCAGACGGGACCAAATATATCTCTAACCTATCTAAAAATGTACGACAGCCAGTCGGCATGGCTCTTGAAAGTATGAAAACAATAGAAATCCGATGTCTTCGCTGAAATACCCCACACCTCTTAACCTCTTCCCCCCCCCCCCCCCTTTTTCCCCTTCACGCTACCTCTTCCTCTGTCCCAGTCTCGATTTCCCGACCGGGGGGGGGGGGGGGGGGGGGATTTTTTCATTATTAATATGTGAACGATATTTCCTATCCTAGCTGACACCAGACAAATGTTGCACACGACACCAGTAAAAGCCACCGTTTTATCATGTTAATATCTGATTGATTATTTGGAGTTAGACGTTTTGATGCTGGCACCAGGGCACACATTTTATGATTATTATTATTATTATTATTTTTAATATTTAGCTTTAAAGCATTAAGTCAACTCTATTCTATTTGTGACTTTTGGAGATGCATATTAGTTTATGTGGATAACAGTGGCGTACAGCATGCACGTGTATTGGTCCCCGTATTGATGAATGTTTAGTGTTGTAGAAACGACACCCCTGTAGCACCAATTCGCAAACATTCATGAATTTGCTGAGAATTGTCTGGTATTTAAAACTCCCAGTTCCAAAAATCCAAAAGAATGTAGTCTAAAATGTAATGTTTGTCACCAAAGTCCCTGTACCACGAAAGCCTAGATTTCACAACGTGCGATAACTCGCTCTGGTGTACTGTTAAGAAGAATCAGCCTAAGTACGACGTAGATATGAAACAACAGACCAACTTTAAGGATTTTTGTTTGTTTGTTCACTGCATTACAATGTATAGCACCACACATTTTTTTAATGAATAATCGGGCATGGCGACCAATAGTTCTGTGTGCAAAGAACAATGGTGCCCATACCAATGTAGCTGATGTTTGCGTTAAAGTCAAAGTGTGATGTGAACATTCGAAATGTGATTCGAAAAAGCAAAAACTAGTTTTAAAATTCATTGTCTTACTAAGAGGTTTCCTAACTTTTTGAGCACCCTGTATAAATCTATATATATATATGCACAGCACCAACTAGGGACATAACAGACATAGTGCCATGTCAAGAATTATGACGTCCTTGTTGGGGTGCTGGAGACGCACCTTCTACACTCTACTCACGAGGTGGGGGAGGAGGAAGTAATAGCCCGAGTACCAGTGATTGAGGAATACTTCATGCTATGATGGTCGCTGGATGTACGCATGCGGAAAATGTGTTGTTTCCCTTCCTTTGTGAAATATTCTGTCCACGGAGCGCACATCCTGGCTTCCAGTGTCACCCATTCTCAGACGTGACCCCTGTAGAGTGTGGGTGGGGGTGGTGAGGAAATCGCGCGTTACTTGTTTGAGAATTGTGTTTAACAAGTAGGTTTGTACGTACTGGTGCTTGTAAGAAAACTACGTGTCATCATGCACGTCTGAAGTTGTCATTAAACTTGTTAAGTTGGTAACAGGTCTTCGTTTCATGAAATGACCCTTGTCTGTGTCAGATTTCACCCGTTTTGTCATTACATAAACAGACGTTATGTAAATCAGGAACTAGACCTTTCGTAGATTCTTTTTTTTTAGTTTTACAAGTACGTTAAGTTTTCCTACACATTAGAGCAATTTGTGAGACCATTAACGGTCGTATAAGGAAACTCCGCCCCTTTGACCTCTCCTCCCTCATCATTCCACTGCCCAGTACAAATGTTTGGTGTTTTTTCCATGTAATATTTTTGTCTGTAATGACTAACTTTGATGAGGTTTTACCATGTCTTTTCAGAAAATCGAAATGCGCGCGGGGAATAGCGTCAGCGAGCGGGAGGGAACAACCTCTACGCTAACTAGTCACTCATCTTACATGGTAAATGTACTGAGCTACATGAACTAGCTGTCTTCATTTGCCATTATGATTTTTTTTTTCAATTTTATAAGTTAACAAGTTTTTACATTTGTTGTTTTTTTTAAACCTGTAATTGCAATTAATAAATTAGCGCAATAGAAAAGATGATGGATATGTAATATATATTTTTAACCATCTCAATTGTAGATACATTTTAGATATGGCATTGTAAATTTTAATTCGAGCAATCAGCCGTAATAATTGCAATATTAAGTACAAATAAAGAGATTGAGAACGATACATTATAGATAAAACAAAACTAAAGATTGAGTTAAAATACGACAAAGAGAGAAGACAGTTTAACGCCATTGCATTCAAAACAAAAGCAACAAAACAGTTGTTAAGCACTGTTAGGGACCAGTTGTTGTAGAGATAAATGATGGTCTGCACGAGTCGACACGGCACTTAAGAATTAAAAAAATATATATATAATATTAAGCAGCCAAAAGTGATGAGTATGGTAAGTAATGTAAATTATTGTTAACAGTCAGCACTAATGAGCAGCACATGTAATGTAAATTACTCTAAGCATTCGGCGGTAATGTCTGGTAATTGTTAGACACGTATTCGTTCAAATTAACTTGTAATTTATTCAGCACAGCTAAGTGTTTAGCCCTCTCTAACAAAGCTTCGCTAAAATTCATTAATTCGTATCAAGCTAGACATAATTTAACCCATTTGAAACCTTGATCACTATCATTATAAAACTGTTTTATTTTGATTGTATTTTTTTAAAAATATACCAGTAATATTAACTTTTCTTCGTAGCTACTTTCTAGCTGACTTTGAATTAACACAACAACAGTGAATTTGCAAACCTTCCCAAAATAAAAAATAAACGTACGGTAATATGGGGGGGGGGGGGGGGGGGGGGGGGGGGGGGTGGGGCCAGTGTCACGAAATGGCTTAATTAAGAGTATGTCTGAGTAAAGAGACAAGACACCAGTTTTGAGGAAAGTCTGAGAAGATAGATTAAGATGAGAATTAAAGTGACTGGAGGATGAGACTTATAGCTTCAATGGTGAGAACCTAGATTGACTCTCCCTCGCCACTTGTGACTTGTTTTATTAGCTACTGTCTCACCGCCTCTCGCTCAGCTGAGATAAGGTATGCACTAATTACTAGCCACAGACACAACTGTACAGTTAAAGAATACAGGTACAGTACAGTGAAAGACAAACTGATCCAGAGCACATTTTACAGTTTATTAAACAAAAAAATCTTTACCACAGAGAAAAACAATAACGTGCGAGTTCGCACAACCTGGAAAAAAAGAACAAATCAATAAATGACACAATTATCAAAAATTACCACGCACTCTTCCACAACTACACGCAAACAACTTAGGTTAAAGAAATATACCGGGCGGGGGTCTCTAAGTAAGAGCCACCACCACTTGAACACTACTATTACTAACTAACTACACTGTGGAGTCCCACAAACCACAAGAATACTCTCCGCTAGTTTTCACTCTGTCCCGTTTAACCAGTCAGAGGAAGACTTACTACTACTTCTTCTTCTTCTTCGTTCACCCTCAGATGTCAACTTGAATAAGTTCAAAGAAAGCAGTGGTCAGCCTGAGGCTGTTGATATCTCCGTAGATTTTCTCCAGGAATAGTACTGGTGATGGCCATATGCGTTTTCTCTGTTCCTCATATGTTGGGCACCTTTGAAGCAGATGTTCGGCAGTCATTTTATCGGTGCCACAGTCACACTCATCAGTAGTTCATATCTTTAGTTTGTTGAATAGATGGTATCTCAATCTGGTATGACCTGTGCGAAGTCTGAAGATTACCACTTGTTCTCTTCTGCTGAACTGGTAATAAGGATCATTTTTGGTGTGGCCTGGATGCTCTTCTTCCAACTTGTGCCTGTATCTGCGCTTGATAAAAATCTTGGACTCCTCATAGGTTATATTTGTGTCAAGTTGAGGAAGTTTTCTCCCTTCCTTTGCCAATCTGTCAGCCTCTTCATTTCCAGGGATGTTGCAGTGAGAAGGGATCCACTATATCACAACTCTTTTGTACTGCTGACATAGTCTGTGAAGTGTTACTCTTAGGTCATCCAGTTCAGCATTACTTTGACTTTTCAATGTTGTAATCACTGACAGCGCATCTGAGAAGATAGCTACTGGTCTCTCTGAGCTTTCTTCTGTCATCAGAATTTCTGATGCAGTTTTTAAGGCCTCTGCCTCTGCTCTGAAGTTAGTTGAAAATTTCCCTGTTACGACTGCTATCTTCTTTTGTGTGCCATTGCTTAAGCTCAGGAAGACTCCTCCACCCCCATCTTCTGTTGCATTAGTTGCTGATCCATCTGTGTACGCATGGATCCAGGTGTTGGGTGCTTGGGTAATGTTTCTCTATATATTTTGTAGACTTACTACTAATCTGACTAAAATGTCTCAAAGGCGCGCCAACACAACTAACTTATACACCACGAAATCCTACTCCACTGAATTCTGCAGAACTAACTCAGAGGCTCTCCTCTAAGTATTATCTATCTAACTCTACTCTCTCCCCTCTACTTCAATTCAGTGCCTTCCTGACGCTATCATCTTCGTCTGAGGCTCAGCTGCGTTACCCTTCGTCAGGTACCTCCTCCCGTTAGCATTTAGAAAGGCATGATTTCCCTCTCTCCTCTCCAGAATAACTGATGAAGGGGCCCTTGGTGATTATATATTTTTGCTTCTGGCAATAGATCTAGCAATGATGATGGCTACTCAATTCTTCACACACAAATGACGATTTAAACCGCTTCGGGTTATGGCTTACTGCTTTATTGTGGCAGTATGTAAACAATACCAGGCAACGTAGCCTGTTCTGTATTGGGCCGTACGAACTAAGAGCTCCAATTTTTAGGCAATTCCACGTTTCCTCACGTCAGGAGAATTCCCAACGCTTCTACATCTTGCAGACGTAACTAGGGGCGCCAGTTACTTTGCGCGTACCCCAGTGTTTTTCTCAATTACACCGATGTCTCTTGCCTCCCTCTCCGAGAAGGCAAAGTCCGTTGCAGGCTTAGGGACCTACAACGCCGTGAATCGCTGTAAAACAAAATAACAACTTATATACGCCAATCCACAAAATACATAATTCAAACACATTAATAACCAAATATTTACAGACACCCCGCTTTCCCATACCATAATAAAACTGCACTCAATACAAGCCTTCATGCTCTACCCTATTTCTGCCCTCGGGTCAGACTTAACAGCTCACTCCTTCCCCTCTCTTTTTCACTGACAACAGGTTGTCTATTACGCTTAACACAGACGCGGGCTGACCTGATTGCTTCTGAGGCCAGCTCGTGACCGAGTCAGTTACCCGTCACAACACCGCTTCGCTGTATCCCGATAAAATAACTTTTACTTAAATAATTTCCCAGCACTATTCTTATATTAAAAGGCAGCCCATTGAGGGTTATCAAAATAGCACAAATATCTACACACAACTGCATACCCCATATCATAATACTAAACTGCCTTCACCACTCTTTTTTTCACCGACAACTTTTCTTTTTTTTTTTTTCAAACCAGCGGCAACTTGGGCTTTCAGCTCCCAATGAGTTCATTGCGAGGCTTAGGCCTTTCCTTCCAACCCGGTTAGGAGCTTCGCTTCCCATCCACAGAGGGTTTATCACAGGAGCCGTTCAGGCTATTCAGTCAAATTTCCGGCCGTAAACATTTCTTCAAACGCCGACGCCCGGGTTTGAACCATGAACACCTGGTCGCCAGTACAACGCCGAAGCCATTACACCAGCGCGGCTCCCAAACCGACAACAAACTAAACTCCCGAGTTCATATACTATTACTTCAAAGTTATCATAACATAGTCTGGTACTCTTAATATATTACACTACACTACACCAGCCGTAGGTCCTAACTTCATATAGAGATATATTAATTAATAATACCACCAAACTTTTTACACATAACTACACTGGCTATACTTCGTATGATTACCACTGAAACTTACAATACTCTGGCAGAAGTCAGGTAATTGATGGCAAACTACCGACTAAAAATAAAATTAAATCCCAGCAGAAAGCTTACTCTGACTTGTTAAAATCCTTTAGCTAAAATTTCTACACCACTAATTTATTAAGACTTCGTACATACCCAGACTTTATCAGAAGATCCACTAACCAGGCAGACTGAATTTATGTCTGGCACTATTCACGGCAATAATAATTCAGGACTTGGGAGCCCCGATTAATAATTTGGCCCTGTACATATAGTGCCAATATTCTGATGCAAGACAGACGCGGTGAGTCATAGCTTCTAGAATTATCTCCCAAAAACCGCTTCTACCTCACTTTGATGTAATATAATGACTGCTACATGAATTAAAAATCGAAACCAATCGTCAGAGCTTCCCGTTAAGCATCATAACATTATCTTAACCTCTGACTAATCGTTAACCAAGCGACGATGAGTTATTCCCCCTGCTGAAACGGGGGGGGGGGGGAAATCAAAGAACGTAAATTCCCCACTAAGCCTGCTGCCCCGCTGAAAAATGTACTCAGGGTGACGTAAATTTATCTGACCGTCTATCAACAAGAATAACTCACTAGCCCACGCTCTCACTCAGGTAGAGGTTTACACCTACCCCCGAAAAGAGACGGGTTGGTAGCGGTTGATCCTACAATTATCAGAACCCTGACAAGAAATAAAAACATCAACAAATCCGAAAACCGGATAAAAATTAAAGAGAAAAGAAGCAACCATATAATAACCAAAAAGAACGGGCGGGTTGAAAATAAAAATTAACAGTCATTTTTCCACAGGCGGCTGGCAAATACAAAGAACAAAGCGCAAAAAAATAAATAAATAAAAGCAGCTTTATTATGTGAGATAGAATTACACGAGATAGTTCTCATTTCGTAGAATTACACGAGATAGTTCTCATTTCGTAGAATTACACGAGATAGTTCTCATTTCGTACATAGAAATAATTTTGTGCATGAATACATCTAATGATCACATTAACATAAAAAAAACATTTTACTTGAATACCAACAAATGAACAGCAATAATACTATACATGGATACAACAACAACAACAAAATTGCAACCAGTATTATACATGAATGCCAAAAATTGACAGAAATAATAATATACATGAATTTACCAAAAATAAATTTGCAGCTAAAATGGTACATGAATATAAAATATTAACAGAGATCATATATATGAATAAAATAAGAGTAACAGAGATAATGTTATGCATGAATTAAAAAATTAACAGAAATGATATTACACATGAACCCAGCACACAGATAACACTGACAAACAACATTTTTCTTTCTTATATAAGAATAAGTGTTCTTAGGTCAGTTTCTTGCGCTGATTTCAAATTTGAAATCCGTTTATCTCTATCACGTCGGGTTCTTAAGATATTTGTGAATAAATATATTTTTGGGAAACCGTTATTTGCTCCGTTTCATTTTTACTATATAACTTTTTAAAAATTAATAAAATGCAAAATAATTCTACTTTTTATACTGCTAAAAGATGCATGACATATGTTACGTTATATTTCAAATAGTTACTGTATTTTGAAATAATTCTGAGTGAAATATGGCTTCTAGAAATTGTAGAAATTCGGCTGATCTGTTCTGTTACGTGTGCGGATATTTTACCGATCGTGTTCACCAGAAAAACTTTACACCATTGCTAAAGAAAGCATATGAACTTTATTTCGATTCGAAAGTTGATGATGCAAATAAATCTTGGAAGCCAAATGCAGTTTGTTCGACTTGTGCAAATACATTGGCAGGTTGGTTACGAAAATCGCCGAAGCATAAGTCGATGCCTTTTGGAGTGCCAGTAATATGGCGTGAACCGACAAATCACGCTACTGATTGTTACTTCTGCTTGACAAATATCTATGGTTTCACTTTTAAAACTAGAAAGTCTGTGGTTTATCCAAATATTGAATGGTGATCTCGCTCTCCCCAAAGGACAAGCAGAATTACTCGGTTCGCGACTCAAAGAATGGAATCTTTTAGCGCCCAATACTCCGATATCTAAATTTCGTCATAGACACAGAGAACTTGTTCAATACTTTGAGATGGATGATGACATTTGCTATTGCAAAGATGTAAAAGGTCTAATGGTGCACCTCGGTCATGAGCACATAGTCAACGAATGGCGACTTTTCATCGACTCTTCCAAGACTAGTCTAAAAGCCGTGTTATTGCATAATGGAAATTTATTTTCATCAATTCCAGTCGCCTACTCTGTTCATATGAAAGAAACTTATGACAATATGGCTATACTTTTGGCAAAAATAAAGTACAATGACTACCAATGGCGGATTTGTGGAGACCTAAAGGTCATTGCAATTCTCAAGGGCATGCAAACTGGGTATACTAAAGTTTGTTGCTTCCTATGTGAATGGGACAGCCGCAACAGACAGGAACATTATGCAAGAAAGGTGTGGCCTATCAGGGATCGTATGCAGCACGGGCATAAAAATGTAATACACGAGCCATTGGTTAACAAAGACAGCATCATTTTACCACCGTTACATATAAAGTTGGGGCTCATGAAGAATTTCGTAAAAGCGTTAGATAAAACGAGCAAAGCTTTCACTTATCTTCGAGAAAAGTTTCCGCAAATTAGCGATGCAAAGATTAGCGATGCAAAGATAAAGGAAGGTATCTTTGTAGGACCTCAGATTAGGAAAGTTATTGCAGACAAACAATTCGAGAACTTGTTACATGGTAGTGAACTTCGCGCATGGATGGCATTCAAATCGATCGTCGATAACTTTCTGGGAAATCACAAATCTGTCGACTATGTGCATATTGTTAAGCAGTGCATACATGCATACAGAATTATGGGCTGTAACATGTCCCTCAAAATCCATTTGCTCGATTCGCATCTTGACTTTTTCCCTGACAACCTTGGCGAAGTCAGCGATGAACATGGAGAACGATTCCATCAAGATATCGCCGTAATGGAGTCACGTTATCAAGGACGGTGGAGTGTGACCATGCTTGCCGATTATTGTTGGATGCTTCATCGCGATGTACCACATGCCATTCACCGATGAAAGTGGACTGCAAAGAAATTCAAGCCTACATAACTGTTATACTTCTTGTACAAATGATGTTGTAATACTGTATGCATTGTTAAAAAACTTCAATTGCGTATTTCTAGAGATCCCGACCTGATAGAGAAAAACGGTTTGCAGATTTAAAAACAGCGCATTAAAATTGACCAGAAAAACATAGAAATGTTAGAGAAAGAAAAAAAAAATTTTTTTTTGTTAGTCAGTGTAATTTTATACATGAATAAAAACAAAAATTAACATAAATAATAATAATACATTAAAGAGAAGAAGTTGACAGAGGTAATATTATCTATGCGAACATAAGTTTAATACAGGACATTTATTGTAAAGAGTTGTAAATAGCGATGAGTTTATTGTTTGAAAACATAAAATTGTTGTAACAGAAATAATTTTCTATTTTGTTGAAGAACATGAGTTGACACATGAATACGCTGGACATTGTGGCTCAGTACACACAGTATCTATGGCCAGATTGTATTACCGTTGTCTTTTGTTTCATGTGAACGTGAACAGGCATTTGTACGCCTTTGTGGTCCCACTGCAACTCCTGCAAGTAAATGTATGCGTGTGGCCCGCCGCGCCTCGCTGCTAAATCCCTGTGTCATTCCCCCTTTTGTGGCATACCCAAAAACATATCGTTTGTGTCCAGTAAATTATATCACTTCATTTGCAGCCATTTTCTAATTATCCTGGTCTGACGTCATCGTAAATCGCCCACATCACAGTATCATCCTATCATAAGGTCAGCATGATATACTTGATCTTCTTACTCAACATCGCTAATCTTCACATACTCGTCTTCCTAATCATCGAGATCTACGTACCCATCATTGTTCTATCAAGGCAGCACCGTAATCGCATTCATTCTCAGCGTATTCTTTACGCCAGTATCAAACATAGCCATTCATCATCATCATGTGTTGTTACCCTATAGAGCATGGAGCCACAACTACAGCTGGTCCCCCAGTAAGCTTGCACTAAAGCAGTCACGTGCTCTTAGTTTCTGGTCATTTTATATTTGTATGGTGAGGTTGCCAGCACCATTCACAGCCTCATATTAGTCATGATATACACGAGGGAGCAGTATGCATATTCCTTCTTTGTCTTCTCAGAGACACCCCTCCCCAGCACTACACGGGGGATACATAGCCATTAAAATGGATTCATTGCACAATTTTTCATTTGAAATTTCTCTATTTAAATTATGGTCAGCGTTATTAAAGTGAGAAAAATAATGCAAGAAAGCTAAATTTGTATAAATAAATGTTCCATTATCCCCATATTATACTTTTATTATTATTACATGGTTAACGTTTCTTATAATACATATCTGCCATCACGCATAATGTTGAATGTATGAACTTATTATCTGATTTATGTTCGTTGCTTATCTGTTGTGGTTTCCTGTACATTCATATACACACTTTGACCATTATTCCTTGTCGTTTTGCACATCCGGTCCCACTCGGTGCCCGGAAGTGTTCCCATGTCATCTCTCCCACAATGCAAGCGTGATATGTCGTGTAAACATTGTCATGTGATACGTCATTTTGTTGTTTTTGACACCCCCACCCCCCAAATAATATATTTATTCGAGATATGTGTTCTTGGATTCAGTCGGTGCATATTATGCCAGTCCCTATTCTGTGAGATTCAGAAGTAAAGTTGAAGAATCTTCATGGTATCAACATATGTGGTATACTGTATACAGTACAGAGCATAGAATATAGTCAAGAAAAATATCACACTAAATGAAACTCACCCTGATATATAACCAACAGTTAAATGTTTATGGTAAATGATTGAAAGGGACGTGCTACATAGAAAAGTAGCAAACACTTTTTTAAAAAATCTATAGAATGAAAAAAAAACAAAAACAAATAGTGATACGACTTACTGGGAGAAAGGACAAGAAAAACCCTACGTTGCGCCCACAAGGCCTTCGTCTTCTTCTTCTTCTTCTTCTTCTCGTTCGCTGTTGTTTAGAAATGTCTACACAAGAAGTCCGGTTTTCTGGATGTATGTTGCTGTGGTTGAAAGTTCTTCAAGACTCCCAAACAGCTTTGTGTGGATGTGCGTCTCTGTGGGCCAATGTTCAGTTCGCAATTGACTAAGCATGTGGCAGTCTTGCAGGATGTGTTCGGCTGTCTGTGCTGCCTGTCCACACGTACATAGGGGTGATGGGACCAATCTCAGTCTGTATAAGTGACTGTTCAGTCTGTTGTGTCCTGTTCTCATACGGAACAGGATCACCTGTTTTGCTCGATCAAGATATTGATAGTTGTCTCTTTGTTAATCAATTTTCCTGATGGCCTTGATAAGGGTCTTCTTTTCCTGGAATGTGATTGTTTGTTCTTTTTGTTCCTGTGTTGCTCCCTCTTTTGCTAACATATCTGCTCTCTCATTTCCTGGTATGCCACAGTGTGATGGTATCCACTGTAGCACTACCCTTCTTTTGATATTTACTTCGCATAGGACTTTGTTTAATTCTGGCAGTTTATCACTGTTGAGGGCTTGCAGAACTGACATTGCATCGGTAAGGAATACAACCTGCTGACATTGGCTTATTGTGTTATTTATTATTCCTGCAGCAATGCTTATGGCCTGTACTTCAGCAGCATAGTTTGAACAGAATATTCCAGTAGGTGAACAGGTGGATTCATTTTCTTTGTCTGGATAGACCACATAAACTCCTGCGCCTCCGTTCTTCACTGCTCTGGTTGCAGATCCATCAGTATATACTTGGATCCATGCTTCTCTGGGGTATAGTTCTTCAATCATGTCACATGCTGCTATTTTCCTTTGGAGAGTATTTAGCTCTCCCATGGGGCAGGTGGTAGTTATGGAGGTCTTAATACTGAAATTCTGATGTTGTTCCCATGGGGTTGGGAGGAGTGTGGGAGTTATTTCCTTAGTGATGTCTGGTAGTTCATCCTTGTATGTTCTAATTAGTTTTTTGGACCGATGCACAAAACTGCTTCTCTTCAACCTCCCACTGGCTAAATCTCCAAATCTAGTTTTCATTGGATGTGCGGGCATGTTCTTGTACTTTTCTGCTTGGATCAGGGTCTTAGTGTCTCGTCTGTATAATAAAGGTGGAATGCCTGTGATTTTTTCCATTTCATTTATTGGTGTGGTCTTCATGGCACCCGTGATCAACCTAGCGCTTGATTTTGTACTTTATCTAAGGCTTGTAGGTGTGATTTGGCTGCTGTAGACCATGCTGCTGATCCGTACTCTAATATAGGTCTTATTGCACCTGTATACACTTTCTTTAGTGTTGTTTCGTTAGCTCCCCAACTTGATCCAGCTATTTTCCTCAGTATGGAAAGTTTTCTTCTCGCTTTAGCCTCTGTTCTCTCGATGTGGTGCCTCCATGTCATTCTCTTATCTAATGTAATGCCCAAGTACACCGGTTCCTCATCTGTTTGGACATGTATATTTCCAAGTCGTATCTCTCCTGCTTTGTCTTTGTTGGAGAGCGTGAAAAGTGTTGTTGATGATTTTTCAGCGTTGATCTGCACCATCCATTTCTCTGCCCATGCTGCTATGTTGTCTGCTGCCCTTTGTATTCGCTTATTAGCGATAGTTAGATGTTCTTCTACACACCACACCACCAAGTCGTCAGCGTATAGGGCAGCTCTCACACCTTGTGGCAGATCGTGGATGAGGTCATTGATGAATACAAGGAACAGGGTGGGAGACAATACTGAGCCTTGAGGAACTCCATGTTTTAGGAGGATTTTCTTGCTGTTGTGACCTTCCATAGTGACTCTTGCTTTCCGATTGTGTAGGAACGACTGGATCCATTTTCTCATATTACCCTTGATTCCGTTCCTTTGCAGTTTTACTATTAACCCGTCTTTCCATACTTTGTCAAAAGCTTTTTGGAGATCTATCCATAGGGTAAAGACTTTTCTCTTTTCTTGGAAGGCGTCTTCAACGATCTGTGACAGGTATGTGATTTGGTCTTCTGTGCTGCTGCACTCTCTAAACCCTGCTTGTTCTGGCACTAAAATTTTCTCGGATTCCAAGTACCATTTCAATCTTCTGTTGATCATCCTCTCCATTGTCTTACATACACAGCTTGTTAGGCTTATTGGTCTGTAGCTGGTGGCCTTCCTGTTGTCTTTTCCTTTCTTTATGATGGGACACATGAGCGCCTCTCTCCATATCTGTGGCACACTGCCTGTCATCCAACTGTAGTTGTATATTTGCAACAGTTTGCTCATTGCTGTATATCCTAGGTGTTTTAGCATTTCGTTGGTTATACCATCCGGGCCTGGTGATTTCCTGTCTTTAAGTTTCCACACGGCTGTTTTTAACTCGTCCATATTGAAAGGTTTGGACATAACGTCCGGACTGTTTCCATTAGTTCTAGTGTGGATTATTTCTTGACGAATGTCTCGTTGTCTGCGTAAATTGACGGAGATGTTACTTTCATTTCTGTAGGATTCCGCAAATATGTCTGCTGCTTGTTTGCCGGTATATAGTTTCCCTGCATCGTCTAGTGTAATGGTTTGTCGTTGAGAATTGTTATCGTCATTCAATTGTTTAGTGAGTTTCCACAACTTTCTCCCTTCCTTTTCAAGGTTTAGTTTATATGTTTTTTCCCTCCAGCTTCTCCTCTGGGCTTCTAGCTTTCCTTTAATGAATTTTGCTTTGCCTTTTGTAGCATGATATGGTTCTGTTGGGATGGTTGTACCTCTGCAGTGTGCCTTGCTTCATTCATATCTTCATGTAGGTTTTGTAGTGTGTTGGACCAATATGGTACATAGTTCTTCCTCGCTCCTCTCGGTATTGTCTCCTTTGCTGCCTTGAGTACTCCATTATTAAAATCCCAGATGACTCTGTTAATGTCTCTGTCTAGTACCTTAATATCTTTTGTAAGCAGATTTGCTCTGTGTTGATAAATGGACCAATTTGCTTTTTTATAATTCCATCTTGGCTGACTTGGACTTGTATTAATTGTTCTATTAATTTTGATGAATACAGGACGATGATCACTTCCACCGAGTTGTTCTCCTATTTCCCTTTCCACTATCCCAGCCAAATCAGGTGTGCAGAATGCCAGGTCTGGAGTAGAGGTGCTATGCCATCTTCTGGAGTAAAAGGTTGGAGGATCATTAGGGTTGTTTAGAAGGGTTAGGTTATTGTCGTCTTGCCAGTTTTCTATCTCTTCGCCCCTTCTATCTAGCTGGTTGTATCCCCAGCTTTGGGAATGGCTGTTGAAGTCTCCCACCACTATGAAGTTGCCAATGGGGACATCTATGCTAGTCATGTTCAGTGGTATGTCATTGGGGCAGTAGAAGTTTAGGAGATCCAGTTCCAGAGTGTTATGTTTTAGATGGATTACTTGGTATTCTGCACCTTCTTTATATGTCTTGGATTCTATAGCGTTGAGGTTATTCCTTATCAGTGTTAGTATGCCACCCTTCTTCCGATCTTTTCTGTCAACTCTGAAGCATTGATAGCCCCGTATCTTAAAATGTTTTCCTTCCTGTAGGTGGGTTTCTTGTATGCAGCATATGCTAATTTCTTTCCGAAATAGGGTATTCTCTAGTTCAGTCTTTTTGTTGTTGACTCCCTCTGCATTCCAATGCATGACATTCAGAGGGGCCATCGTCTTATCTGGTTGGCCAGTTACTTTCTCCTTCCGCCTCCTGGCTCCATTTGGCGGACTAAGGAGACCTCCAGTAGCTGAGGGTGGATTCTGTCGAGGCTCAGAATCCGGCACTGCTCCTGCCTGGAGGGACTTCACAGGGCGAGCACCATAACGATAATTTTTTGACATCTGTTGTGTAGACATATTAAACCAAAGCGGGTTGCATGGTACCATGGTTGCTGGTGCGCCTCCTGGCCTGGTACATCTGACTTCAGCACCTGTTTCTTAAGGCAGAGTGTGCTCATGCCTCCCCCTCTGGCTGGGGGATTTGATTTTGCCTTTACCTCGTTTGCTGTCCCATCTTGCCTCCCGCTGGGGTTGATACCCAACCTTCGGCAAGATTACTGGGTATAACGGGGTCCACCACGAGTAGGTGAGGTAGACTTGGGCAGGAGAGGCTAAGAGACATGTTGAGTCTTGTATTGCGCATCACTGCCCCATTTGGACCCCAAGGCCTTCGTCAGGGACAGACAAACGAAAAACAGAAGGGAAAGACAGTTAGAATTAAGTAGAGAACATAAAACTATAAAATAGCGAAAACACTCTCTGGTGTGTGTCACATGTTGGAAATAAAATGTCTGCCACTGAACCGGAAACCGGAAGTGGATACTAAATTCAAAGCATAAATAAAAAAATAATGAAAACAAGGACTGGAAAACTGAGTGAGGAAAAAGTAATATTAATAATAATTAAAAATAAAAATCTGTGGTTAAATTATATGAATAAACGAATAAAGGTTAATAGCAGACAATTTTAATACAAAGGACGGCACCAGACAAACAGAACAGTAAGTGAAAGAATAAGCTGACCGTGGAATCGAACCAGGGATCATCCTGACCGCGCCATTGCCTCACTTCTAGAGTGAATCGTGAAAGGACGCACATCCAGCTAAACAACCCTTTCACGATTCACTCTCGTAGCGAGGCGATGGTGCAGTTTGGATAGTCCCTGGTTCGATTCGCTTGTGAGCCTATGACTTATGTTACTATTCTGTTGTCTAATGTTCTACTTTATGTCTTACAAGTACCTGCTATTTACTTGTATTCCTTTGTTTATTCATTTACCACTCTCAGGCCACGTGCAGTTCCCGGGGGTCTCTGATGAGACAGAAAGAATAGGACCTGCCCCATCAGATAAGTCGTAACAGGCGACTAACGTGAGGTTGCGCGTGGGTCTGGCAACATCATCATGTAACACAAACTGCTTTAAAGATAAACCGCTGCAAGAACACGTGTATGTTTTTGGTACAGGCTTCCTGCAAGGGTTCGGGTACAGGCTTCCTGCAAGGGTTCAGGTACAGGCTTCCTGCAAGGGTTCAGGTACAGGTTTCCTGCAAGGGTTCAGGTACAGGTTTCCTGCAAGGGTTCAGGTACAGGCTTCCTGCAAGGGTTCAGGTACAGGCTTCCTGCAAGGGTCCAGGTACAGGCTTCCTGCAAGGGTCCAGGTACAGGCTTCCTGTAAGGGTCCAGCTGTGGTGGTGGCTCCATGCTCCACAGGTAGCGAAACGGAAATTAATGATGATGATGTAGACTGACACCCTCTCGTTTCCTTCATTGTTTATCAGTTTGTATACAAGAGACATAGGCTTACATGAGAAGAAAAGACGGGGTGTTAGCTGTATTGTGTCGATAATGATCCAGCGACCCAGATAAGAGATATATAGGTAGAATAGTATGTAGTATATAGGCTCAAGAAATAGCTCTGGTAGCAACAGTTACATGCCTCACTTCAGGACCGGAAACACCTTAAATTTTTCTTATCACGCGTGATAGCACAAATATTAAAAGAAAAAAAGAAAGGGAATGTTTAAAAGGAAAAGGGATAGGTGGTGTTCAAGGAGTATTAAAAGGGACCCGGGGGGGGGGGGGGGCCTGAGATGGTTGTATAGAATAAAAGAAAAGTTCCGGTTAAAGCATAGCAGAGGCTCAGTGAATTAATTACCGTGTGTGTGTGTGTGTGTGTGTGTGTGTGTGTGGCGGTGCGGAAGTGGTGAGAAAAGTACGTGTATGTAGTCACGGGACCCTGATTGATGTTGAGCTGGCCGTGTGTTGTAACAAGGATCGGTTTATAAGTCTGTACTTTTGTGTCACTCATTGTTTCAAGAGTAATTTTTGTCACTTGATGTTGCTTGCTTGTTTGTATGTGGGTGTGTGTGTGAGAGAGAGAGAGAGAGAGAGAGAGAGAGAGAGAGAGAGAGAGAGAGCGATTCTTTCAAGTGGTTACTTTTTTTTTTTTTTTTTTTGAAGATTCGAATGGCTAATGACTCATTTTCTTGTAATAGTTGTCAGTTTTTGTGTTTACATAATTATGACTGATAAGCTGTCATAGTTTCTTCACCTCTGTTGTCACAGTCATATTACCGACTAGTTTTCATATGATCCCTCAGTCTTGGTTAACAGTAACATTACTGATTATTCTTCTATCATAGCTTCTTCACCTCTTTGTTCAGTCATAATCTCGATTAGTTTTCAGATGATCGTTATGTCTGGGTCAACACAAATATGACTGATTATTCATCTGTCACAGTTTCTTCACATGTGTTCACAAAGTGATGTGACCGTTCTGTCTGAGTTAACACTAATATGACTGATTATTCCTCTGTCATAGTTTCTTTACCTCTGTGTTCACAGTCATGTACTGACCGACTAATTTTCATATGATCCTTCTTTCTGGGTTAACTTTAATATGACTGATTATTCATCTGTCATGGTTTCTTCACCTCTGTGTTGACAAGCCATATGGCCGACCAATCTTCAAATGATCCTTCTGTCTGGGTTGTTGTTGTTGTTTAACTAGAGCTGCTGAGCTTCACGCTCTTTTGCAGCCAACACCAAGTTGAAGACTCCTTGGTATTATCTACACTACAGATGTAGGCTTTTCCTGTGGTTTTTCTGCCATTCAGAAACGTGCTGAGTTAAGTCATGAGCTTCAGTTTCTCCAGCTTGGCTTGCATTTAAAGGATACTACTGTGATTAATTAATCCTCTGTCATTATTTCTTTACCTTTGTGTTCACTGAGTCATATGGGCGACAGAATCTTCGTATGATCCTTCTGCCTGATTTAACACAATTGTGACTTGTTCATCTTCTGTAATAGTTTCCTTCTGTGTGCTCACATAGTTATGACCGAGACATTCTTCACAGTTGTCGTCCCTTTCTACTCACACAGCTGTGATTGATCAGCTTTTCTCTCCTGTTTTCTTTCTGTCTGCTTCGATAGGATCATGGAGCAACAGACATAATGGCATGTTTTCCTTCCCTCTTATATTTAAATCATGGGACAATGGCGTTCTCTCCCGCGGCTCTCCGCCTCTTGTTTCGCTAGTTCTACTTGTTTGGTCCTTTCATTCAGTTCCACATGGGTGATCTTGTCAGACCGTGTTAAAATGATCTACACCAACACCCATTTATGAAAGTTTGTAACTTCTTAACTGTCATTTTGTTTCTCGTATATATATATATATGGGAGCCGCGCTAGTGTAATGGCTTCGGCGTTGTACTGGCGACCAGGTGTTCATGGTTCAAACCCTGTCATCGGCGTTTGAAGGAATGTTTACGACCGGAGATTTGACTGAATAACCTGAACGGCTCCTGTGATAAACCCTCTGTGGATGGGAAGGAGCGAAGCTCCTGACCGGGTTGGAAGGAAAGTCCTCAGGTTCCCCAGCCTCGCAATGACATTTCATTGGGCCGAAGGGCTGAAAGCCCAAGTGCCGCTGGTTAAGGGAAAAAAAAAAATATATATATATATATATATATATATATATATATATATATATATATATATATATATATATATATATATATATATATATATATATATATATATATATATATATATATATATCGCCTCGAACAAAGATGGGGTAAGAAGTGAAACAGGAAACAAAAGAAACACGTGTTCTTCTGTCCTTGTCAAAAATCAGAGTTTGAGATTGTCTGTTCATATTATCGATTTGACACATTGTATAGCGGGTATACATGTGCAGGTCATATAACTGGTCTGTATGCAGCAACTAGCGAAGTATGAAACTTTTAGCAATGACCGGAAAATGTCTGACCGTAGTGATGCTATCCTGCATAAAAGAAACCGTAGATAGAAAACTTAGGAATAAACCAGGATTTGTTAATAATATACGTCAAGTACAAGGAAGAATTCAAACTTTATTTTTGTTTCAACGGGAATAGATTATACCGACGACCATAGACTCCATTTAGTAGGACTATTAATTGATCTCCCATTGCGACAAAGGTTTCAGGTTCGAAATACGGTGTTCTAAACACATGCTTCAATCTACCCAGCTGTAAATGACGACCTGACTCTTCGTGAGTTAGTGACGGAAAAGGAGATAGGAACTGAACTGGTCACTCACCTCTCGATGCTAGACCTAATATAGTGAAGTCTCTAACACTTCACCCCCTACGGCACCCGGTAGCTATACCGCGAGAGGAAAGCACTCAGACGGCTTAGCCAGTCGGACGCTATATGCTGTTACATTGTATTAAAAAATAAAACATTATATTTGTATGTTGATATAAATGAGAAAACTAAAATACTTAAGTCAGAATGGCCCGTATCGAACCCCAAAATTACTAAGACCGGCCCTGTATTTAGTGGAGAAACTTCAAAGTAAGGATCCCCCATGCAAAAAAGTAGGGCCTTCTTTATATATTGGTCTCAAAACTACAATCAGTATCTTCTTCTTCTTCTTCGTTCGCCCTGAAAAGGACGGTGGTTGCGTTGTGTCTGTTTCCAACGTAGCTGTGATATCTGCACCTTTCGGTCGACACATCCGACTTCTGCACGGCATTTTTTAGGACCGGGTTTGCCTTCCCATTGCGATCCGTACTCGCTCAGCCAGCCTGCATTGCTGCAGACTGTTTCCAGGACCACCACGTGGAGGTGGAGCACGGTCTTGACCAGCTCTGGTTCGCTGGTCCTGACGCAGGCAGTCAAGCTATGAGTCGCTGACTGCGGTCTCTATTGCTGCGTCTTGAATCCAATCAGTAAAATTTTAGAAATGTACCGTACATCACTTAATAATAATTATTAAGTGATGTACGGTACATTTCTAAAATTATACTGATTGTAGTTTTGAGACCAATATATAAAGAAGGCCCTACTTTTTTGCATGGGGGATCCTTCCTTTGAAGTTTCTCCACTAAATACAGGGCCGGTCTTAGTAAACAGTAATTATTAATTACTGTTAGCAACAAAACAAAACAAACAAACAAAAGTATTAAAATTAATACTTATGACGTCAACTGCTCTGGTCTCTTCCGACCACTACTTTCCATGCAAGTGCTGGGGCCCTCGGGACATGCCGGGTCCACCTGGGAGGTAGTTACGCCAATGCCTGCATTAGGTGTAATGTCTACTCCAGGCAGTGTTGTGATCAAGACGACAAGGAATTAGTGGTTGTCAACCTCATACGGCGTTAAGAAATCTGGGATGTTCGTGGAAAATTTCACGCGGGGGCGTAGTAAACGAGAAAAATGTCGTGGTTCCCGTTTTTTTTTACCCTGAAACGTTTGTGCTGGGGACGGTGACGCTGTAGGGTTCAGTGGGCGCTATCTCTTGTCCGCACAAACGGACGACTTTTGGGGAGAGCCACCATTTGTTGACACTGGTAGTTCGTTGGTCCTAAGGGGGTGGCAGATTTGGCGAATGTATCAGTGCTATGTGTGAGGAAGAGTTTGTTCCGGGACTGTCGTTATGTTCTCATTAGCAGACATGCTCTTCTGTTCTCTCCTTCCGCACCTCACCCCTAGGGCCAGTTCTCGTTTTAGTCCTTGCTTGTTTTTCCTGAAAGCGGAGACTCAATGAGAACATTAATATAATGTTACAGGACAAGGTTAGTGAACTCCGTGTGGTTCCGTGGGGCCACTAAGACAAATTAGGACCACTTAAAATTGGAGCATGTCGTAAGAGGCGAGTAATATGAGGTATGACATGGGGTTGGCAATCTGATTTTGTATAAGTGACTATGGAATACATCACTCCAAGAGTGCATGAAGTAATTTGGCGCTGGCTTCCTATGGGATGGGGAAGGGGTGCCAACTGTCATGTCGAACTCGTGCTCCAGAGGGAGAAAGTAGAAGAAAATAAAAAGGTAGAGATAATAAATATTAAAAAAAGTTTTGTTTCAGAATAAATCAGCGTCATTGTTTGTGTTACGCTGGATTTAGTTATTTTATTGGTCATATATCAGTACAAGAGAGAATCATAAGTGACGTAGATCACATGAGAACACGTGTTCGCGCTCTGTAATGTTATAGTTGGTTGACTTCATTAGCTGATGTCATGAGTGATAGTGAAAACTGAGCTGATCAAGTTCATCTTCATGAAATCTGAGCGTCTTCTTGGTCTCATTATTAATTGATTATGATTGGTTTTCTCATCTTCTATCTGTGTGTCTCTCTTTTTGTCTCACTTTATTTCTCTCTCTCTCTCTCTCTCTCTCTCTATCTATCTATCTATCTATCTATCTATCTATCTATCTATCTATCTGTCTGTCTAGCAACATTGTATATTGCGCTAGCAACATTGTATATTGCGCGCATACACAACTCCGTGCTTTATCTAAACACTGACTTAAGACGAGCTCTTAGAGATCCTGTGCCACAAGCTGGCATATTAATTGTCTAGATCGGCTCCCTGCATGCAGTAAAAAAATACGTGAACAAAATAAAAAATACTTTAAATAAAACCAGACACACAGAAAGAAATCTAGGTGGTAGCACTCTCCATTTAAGAAAACCAAAGGCTGTCATCAGCAGAATGCCATATGTAACTGGGAAACCAGTGCTCAAGATCAGCAGACGTAAGAACTGTATATTACATCTTGTGTGTTTGGTGCTAATGTTGTTGCATGCTTGTTACCTACATATACCAAACAACTTCTGCCTGTCAGATTACCTATGATTTGTATGAACACGACTTATGTTTTAGTGTTTACAGACTCCATAAAGTCTTGTATTTGTATCTTGATGACAGTATGCTAATCTTTACCAAATATAAGGCAGTTTTTATCAACACTTTTGGAAGTTCTGGCCCAAAGAAAATAGACCCTGAGAAATGCCCCTAATTCCGAGAACCTTCACTTCAATACTACGTGATGTCAGTAGAATTTAAAAAAAAAGCTGAAATAAAGATATCGTGTAATAAGTCACTAAATAATCATAGACCCACATGTGGTTATCGAGGAGATGAAAGGAGAGAACCTGTTCTCACTTTGGCATTTCGTTAGAGGCTAATAATCTGTATGTGGCAAGAAACGTCATCATTTAAAACAAATTCCTACAGAAACCACCAATGGAAACGCTAAAGAATGCTATGGTGCAGGAAACGCTAAAGAATGCTATGGTGCAGGAAACGCTAAAGAATGCTATGGTGCAGGCTTCCAACAAGGAGGCCAACTGCAGGAGTGGTTCCATATTCTTTGAGAAGCATAATGGGAGCATGATGATATAATAGTCACATATTTGAAGAAAGTACTATAGAGTCATCACACATGACGTCACACAATTCTTCGCTGTTTTCTAACCCTCCTTGTTACATTTCCTCACAAAAAGCCAGACCCCCCCTCTTAGGTGACTTCACCTATCTCCCCTCCCCCTTTTTTCAACATTGTTTTGTAATACTGAAAAGGGTAAAGAATGTAAGTTAGTTAACTAGTGCAGACAAAATAGCAATCACATCAGTAACTCCTGTTCTTATGATTACGTTTCATAAAATAATGTTAAACTTGGGAGCAAATCCACAAAAATTCAAGGATTAAAAAAAACTCAAATTGTTATCAATGAATTATTATTTCTCTTCGTTATCATTATCCCACAGCAAAGTAAGATGCTCCTCCATTGAACAAACTAGAAATTCATTTGCTTACAGATCAACATCGCTTATTGGAAAAGTGTATATTATATTTAAAAAAAGGAAATTAAAAATTAATAAAAACAATTGAAACCAGTTAAAAGTTACAACAGTTATCCGCTATTTCATGTGAGATTATAATATTAATACAAGTCATTAATGAGGGAGTTGTTAGATTATAATATTAATACAAGTCATTAATGAGGGAGTTGTTAACTAGTGCGGATAAAAGTAGACTATGGGGATGGAAATTACAAAATTAATTTTGTTCTGACATCATTTATGACAGAAACTATCATCACCCATATTTTTTGGGTGATCTCACATTTCTTCAAGCCCCCTCCCCCTGTCATCACACTTTGTCACAGAAATTTGATACCCCCTTCACTGCAAGACATCATATATAGACAAACCCAATATCAGAATTAATGACAGCCCTCCTGGAACTTTAAACACCTGCTAGGGAATACCTGGGGGGTCTGCTAACCACCATTTGAGAAGCACTGGTCCAGTGGTAACAGAATGTGAATGCTATGTCTCTGCATTATCCCTTTTATACATGTCCTTCAGTCACTGCTGACAGCAAGTTCATTAATGATTTGACTTTATTTCTGATCTCAGGCTTTGAACAAGAAGGAACACAAGGGCTGCGAAAGTCCTGAGCCAGGAGACTGTGACCCCTACAATGGAATACGTGTTGATGACAAGTATGACCACCGTATTCCTGATGACTACCAGAGAGTCATGCAGCAGAATGTCATGCGGGTATGGTTTCATTTCTTGTAGACTGTCCTTACACAGGCTTGATTGTTGCAGGTCTTAAAAAGGTCAATAAACATTTAAATTTGCCGTATAGTTTTCTGACCTGTTGATAGCATTACCTCCAAGTTCTTGTTTTGGATTCCCCAGGGTATAAGAGGTAGAGGGAAACCATGGAACACGTGGAGAAGAGAACTGGAGATAGACATGAAGGGTGTGAAGAAGATATGGACAGACCTTTAGCAGACGGCACGTGACAGGAAGACTTGGTATAAGTTTGTTGAAGACCTATGCTCCTTGGGGAGCTGAAAGGTGATAAATGAATACAGTGTTCTGAACATCTGATTGGCAGAGTTGATAGAGTGCTTGTCTCTCACAGCAAAGTTACCAGGTTCCCAGTTTGAAACCTAATAGGATAACACTTCAGTTCACCCAGCTGCAATTGGGTACTTGACTCAGCTCTTGAGTTAGGACAGCGAGGGAGGGAAATGATCAGCCCCACCTTAGGAAGCTGGACCTAGTATAGCCTAGTATTTCCTTGTATATAAAATAAACACCAGTTGTTATATTGCCTTATATATAAAATTAAATAACACAGGGTTTTACATTTCTTTGTATATAAATTAAAATAACTTCAGTTATTATATTTGATTATATATAATTAAATGAACACCAGTTATCAATATTTCCATGTATTTGTTATATTTCCTTTTGTATAAAATAAAATAACACCAGTTGTTTATTTCCTTATATATAAAATAAACACTAGTTGTTATCTTTCCTTCTGTATAAAATAAAATAAACACTAGTTGTTATCTTTCCTTCTGTATAAAATAAAATAACACCAATTGTTATATTTTCTTGTATATAAAATGAAATAACACCAAGTTCTATATTTTTCAGCACAACATGCCATATCACAACCAGTCTATGTCAGTTCAGCTAAACATGCCCTTACATGGAGGAGGAGGAGGCGGCTTGTATGCCTCATCCCAGCAAGGGCTGATGCCTCCAACGCCCCAGCCACACCACAACCACGCAGGGTCTCCTGGCCTACTACAGCCACCACAGGTTGTAAGTCCACGCCCACACTCAACAGGTAATCAATCTTAAGAGACTAGTGTAATTTTATCTTGTTTAGATGTATGTTATTAGTGTTATACTCTACAGATGTGATTTTTATGTTATAAATGTACTCAAAAAGCTATAGGCTTTCATTAAATGGTTGCTTGCCTGGAATAGATGGATTGAAGAGATATGACACAATACTAACGTGGAACTGATGGCAAGGACTAGACAAATGCCAGTGGAACAAGAGATGAGCAAATGATGGCGATGGATAGTACACACATTGAGGAAATCTGTTGATAGCATTACAAGGCAGTCCTTGTTCTGGAATCCCCAGGGTAAAAGAAGCAGAGGTAGACCAAAAAACACATGGAGAAGAGAACTGGGGACAGAAATGAAAATAATGAGCATAACATGGAAGACCTTGAGCTGATGGCATGGGACAGGAAGACTTGCCATAAGTTTATTGAAGGCCTATGCTCCTTGGGAAACTGAAGGCTGATGCTATAATTAAACCATTAAATACATTAATGCAGAATTGAAGTGACAAACATCTCAGGTCTTTGTGTTCCACAAGGTGTTTAGAGGTATATTTTTTTCAATACTTTTAACAATCTTTATTCCTGAAGTAATAGAAAGCTATACATTTTAAGACAAGAACCAGACAAATGCCAGTGGAACAAGAGATAAGAAGAAGACATTGGCGATGGATAAGGACACACATTGAGGAGACCTGTTGATAGCATTACAAGGCAGTCTTTTTTCTGAAATCCTCAGAGTTTGAGAGGGAGACCAAAGAGCACATGGAGAAGAGAACTGGAGATAGAAATGAAGGGACATCAAGGACATGGAATGACCTTGGCTGATGGCATGGGACAAACATTCGTTTTTTGAAAGCTTATGCTTCTGGCTTGGGGAGTGAAGGATGATGAATGAATGAACAGAAAGTTAGGGAGAGAGAAAGAAAAGAAGTTAAGAATCAAATTGAAGATTAGTATAATGGCATATGTCACTTATCATTCTTCAGGAGGCATGTCTGACCATATGAGTCACTCTCCAACACCCAATGGATACCAACAGCGCATCTCCCCATGCAGCTCTCCTGGTGGAATGTCTAGCACATCCCCAACCATGATGTTACACAATGGCAGCAACATGTCTCATCACAGGACATCTCCGAATGTGACCCCAGCACACACGCCCACCCCTCAACTAAGGCCAAGCCCGAACATGCGCATGATGGGAGCTGTGCGCCCAGACCACCTGAGTGTACCTGAGGTAACGTGAATTCAATGTTTTGAACACCTTGTACTTGAATATATAATTAAACTATGGCTTTTATAAGTAGCCGAAAGATGAGGTACAGTTAATTTTTTTCCTTGCATGGAACAGGCAACCTCATCATGTAAAACAAATGAATTACAGAAATCGCAATTACTAGACGACAGGAAGAGCACTGGTGCAGACTTTGTGCAAGGCAGTTCATTTCATTATTGTCGGTATGCTCCACAGGGAGATAACTTACTTACTTATTCATTCCTCTTCTACCGTGAGGTGTAGATAACAAAAGATGTTATCGGCTTGGAATAGAACGATGAATCTTTCTTATATCCCCTTTTCAATCTTGACTTCTAGTGACAAAAAAAAAACATCAAATGCTGCTGTTTATCCTTGCTGACAGTCTTTCTGTCCTTTAAATGAACTCTTGTAAAATTTATGTGTGAACAGTTAACATAGGTCCATTTGTTTTTTAGTATTTAATTTACATACAAGCATAATTTCAGTCTCAGAACAATTCCCTTCTGTAGATGTTTCAAAAGCAGAAGTCACAGACTTTATTGAATGGGTGCTTGTATAGAATAGAAGGATTGAAATGGTTTGATAAGGTCACCAACATGGAACTGATGACAAGAACCAGACAAGTGCTAGTGGAACAAGAGATGATACAAAGACAAGGGCAATTAATAGGACACACATTGAGGAAACCTGCTGATAGCAGTACAAGGCAGTCCTTTATTCATGAGTATTCTGAAATGTGGGAGTTAATTTCCTTGCATATCAAATAAAATAACACCAGTTGTTCTATTTCCTTGTAAATAAAATAAAATCATCTTAGTGCGACTACACAAGTTTGCTGAGTGCATATATCCAGAGTCGCAGTGTGGATTCTAAGCTGGTATATCAACAGTAGACTTGGTCTTCTCTGTGCCAACTTCAGGAAAGATCAAAAGAGCTGAAAAAACCTTCATGAAGACATGGAAGTACCCTGAGCTGATGTGTTTGGACATATGGACATGGAAGTACCTTGAGCTGATGTGTTTGGATATGAAGACATGGAAGTACCTTGAGCTGATGTGTTTGGACATGAGGACATGAAAGTACCTTGAGCTGATGTGTTTGGATATGAAGACATGGAAGTACCTTGAGCTGATGTGTTTGGATATGAAGACATGGAAGTACCTTGAGCTGATGTGTTTGGACATGCAGACATGGAAGTACCTTGAGCTGATGTGTTTGGACATGAGGAAATGGAAGTACCTTGAGCTGATGTGTTTGGACATGAGGACATGGAAGTACCTTGAGCTGATGTGTTTGGACATGAGGAAATGGAAGTACCTTGAGCTGATGTGTTTGGACATGAGGACATGAAAGTACCTTGAGCTGATGTGTTTGGATATGAAGACATGGAAGTACCTTGAGCTGATGTGTTTGGACATGAGGACATGGAAGTACTTTGAGCTGATGTGTTTGGACATGAGGAAATGGAAGTATCTTGAGATGATGTGTTGGGACATGAATTCATGGAAGTACCTTGAGCTGATGTGTTTGGACATGAGGACATGGAAGTACCTTGAGCTGATGTGTTTGGACATGAAGACATGGAAGTACCTTGAGCTGATGTGTTTGGACATGAGGAAATGGAAGTACCTTGAGCTGATGTGTTGGGACATGGCATGAGTTTGTTGAAGGCCTATGCTCCTTTGGAAGCTGAAAGGTAATGAGTGAAAGATGTTTGAAAAATGCTGACAAGATTAAAAACAGATATTTTCTTGTACTGGGCAGTTTACATCTGTGAAGTTTGACTTGTTTTTCAACAGCTATCTGCTTTCTGATATTGTGTTGTTTATCACTAGAAATATTTTTCTTTTCCAGGTTAATGCTTTTACTTCATTTAGCTGCTTACCTTCTGAAATTATGGTTTTTATTTCACAGATCTGTTTTCCATGGAGAACATAAGTTTGTTTTTTAGAACCGTGTGTGGATTATAATTTTTTAAAGCTTCCTTTATATTTTTTATCACTTAAAACTGCTTTGTTGCCTTTCAAGCTAATCCTGATGAGACTGTGCCTCTGTTTTGAAAAAATTACTATGGGTTTGTTTCCTGAAAATATTTTCCTTGTGAAAATTTCTAATTTCTTTTTAAGAATTGTTTATGCTGCAAAATCAACTGTGCTTTTGTTTGTTCATTTCTTTGTTTTGGAACTTGTGCTTACCATTGGTTTTCACCTAACAAAAAAATTTATGTGCTTTCTTGCTTTACTGTTGTCCCCTAGAACTGTTAATTATACTTTTTTGTTTCTTGTAACAGTTTAACTGAGTACTACATACAGGGCCGGATTAAGGCCAACTGATGCCCTAAGCACAGCCCCCCCCCCCCCCCCTCGTCGCTTCCATTGCTTAACTAGCAAGACATTAAGACTCAAATTGAAAATTCAATATTCTTCCTGTCCAGACTCCACTGAAATTCATGCAGAAAAACGTTGGTAAGACAGGCAAACATACTGAGCTGTAGGTATATGTCTGATACTTTCAGTCACTCACCATACAAAAAAAAAACGTCTTTTTAAACAATTCAGATTAAAGTATAACACAGCAGATATTGACAATTACAAAAAATTCGACTAAAGATGACCGTGGCAGTGAAAGAGATGAGAGTTAAGGGCATGATAGCTAGAGAGAAAATTCTGTGGTGCCCTCATTCCCTTGGTGCCCTAAGCACGTGCTTATTTTGCTTAATGGTTAATCCAACCCTGACTACACATTTCTTTTGTTAACTTTTAGGAACTGCCTATCTTCTGAAGTTGTACATTATCATAAACTTTAAAAAAAAGTTTTTTCTCTTAGACTTTTCTTCAGAAAATGCTTTCCTTTTTTTCCAGTATGGAAATAAGTTATGCTTTCGTAGTCTACATTTATGTACTTTTTTCCCTCCTAGAACCGGTCACAAAACTGCCTGACCCCAGGGATGTCTATGGGGCAGGGAAACATGCCCAGTGTAACCTACTCACAGAGTATGAATTCACCTTCCTATCCACAAAGTAAGTGCCTTTTAAGATTCATTCAGTATCTTGAATGCCCTTGATATAATGAGGCTCCTGTCAAGGTCTTCTGTAAATTCTGATCCACTGTCTTCCATCCAGTTTAATTAACTAGTGTACTTTGTGCCAGTGTTTTGTTTTTTCCTTGTGTATGTTCTTGTAAGTGTAAAGTCTTGTACAGAATGGGATAGGTGGTGTCATGCCGAAGACTCCTTGGTCACCTAATATCTTTCTACCCATGTGATGACAGAAACAAGAGAAATAAGATAAAGGTAGTCCCATAGCAGATACTGATGTAGGGAGGGAAGTGTTAGACTTCACTGTAAGAGGTCTCAGCTTTTTGAGGTGGGGGGACCTCCTTGTTGGCATTGCCTTCCTTAACACAAGAGCAGATACCAGTACCTTTTTACAGATGGGTAGACTGGAAGGTGTTCCACCAGGTTTTGAACTAGGTAACTTTGTCTCTAGACGCAAGCGCACATACCACTCTGCCACTCAACGCTGCAAAAGAAAAGTAAGAAAGAAGAAAATGGCATACACTTAGAATAAGGTAATGTATTAGGAGTAACTAATGAAGAGGATGGCAATGCTCAATGGATCCACGTAGCAAACCTTGACCTTCTGATGAATCTTTGCAGAAGTCACTTAAGATGCAGTTCTCACATTTGGATGATTGCTGTCAAAGGTGCCCAACATATGAGGAATACAGAAAACACATTTGACCATCACCAGTACCATTCCTGGAAAAACTCTACGGAGGTACCAGTAGCCTCAGGCTGACCGTTACCTTCGTTCAGCATATTCAAGTTGACGTCTGAAAGTGAACGAAGAAGAATGATGATTGCTGTGTGTGGTACAGAGTTCTAACCTTAGGATAAATGCTATTTATGTTGACATACTTCTTTTCTTCTCACCATTTTTCACAAATAATAATATTTTAGGCATGTCATACCAGTTGACTGCCCAATGGGCTGATCACCCGTTGGCTTGTCACACCGATTACGGAAACAACGGCAGATGGATCAATTTGTTGTTGCCCTAAAGACGCCGCTAGGCATGATGGGAAACTACAACAGAGAAAATCAATCTGCGGTTGCCCTTAAGACGCCACAAGGCGTGATGGCCTCTGACTGCTTGGTCGGTCTTTGGCTAAGGACGGAAGAAGAATACCAGTTGACTAACACAAAGTAGTCCATGAGGCTGACGACGTCATCATTTAAAACTAAATGCCGCACAAACCACCGTACAAGAACATATGAATGCTTGGCTCAGGTTTTCTGTAAGCGGACCACTTGTAGTGATGGCTCCATGCTCTGTAAGGAACACAGAGAGCAGTAGTTCTGTTCGTCAGAGACCTTCGGGACATGCGGCCTGATTGTAATGTAGCTAATAACAATATATACTTACTTACTTACTTAGTCGTTCCCCTTCTACCGTGAGGTGTAGAGGTTTGGAAGAGAGAGCGCCAGACTATCCTATCGGCTGTCTTCCTCCTGGCCTGGTTCCATTCTAGTCCTCGGTCCTTCAAAGAGTGTCTAATGTTGTCCTCCCAGCGGACTCTGGGTCGTCCTGGGGGTCTGGATCCTTGGCTCTTTGTTTCCCATGCTTGTCGTGGTAGCCGATCTTCTCCCATTCTGCAGACATGGCCAAACCATCTTAGTTGGGACTGTTCTACTTGGGTCTGCAGGGGGTGGGATTTAAGGCCTTGACGTATCGTCTGGTTGCGTACCATGTCTCTTCTTGTTACTTCAACCACCTTCCTCAGATACCTCATTTCTGAGGTTTGGATCTGGCTTTTGTGGATTGTAGTCATTGCCCATGACTCGCATCCATATGTCAAGACTGGGACATAGGTGGAGCGGTATACAGCCATCTTCGTTTTCTTACCAACCTCTCTCTTGCTGAGGAATCCTCGATTTATGGCCTGAAAAAGTCTCCCAGCTCCTGCTTTTCGAGTGGCCAACTCTTCTTTGATGCCTCCCTTTCGGTCAATAATAGCTCCGAGGTATTTAAAGTGGTCTACCTGCTCCAGAACCTGTTCTCCCAGCTTAATCTGATGTCTTCTTACTTCTCGTGATATCACCATGGATTTTGTTTTAGAGCTGCTTATGACCATCCCTCTCTTCTCCAGCTCTTCCTTCCAGACTTGCAGGTTGAATTGGAGATGTGCCTCTGATTTAGCAATCAGGGCAACATCATCAGCAAATGCCAGCTCCGAAATACAGACCTGTCTCATCTTCCAGTACCCCACTGAATACTTTCTTGTTCTCTCCTTACATGCCTTAATGACATCGTCCATGAGGAGTATGAAAAGGTAAGGTGACAGGATATCACCTTGTCTTATACCAGTGGTGGTCCTGAACTCTTCTGACTTATGGTTTGCTGTCCTCACATAATTTCTGCAAGACTTGTAGAAGCTCTGTATAGCATGAATCAGAGGTGCTGGAATGTTCTTCCTTGCCAAACAATCCCAAAGTTTGCTCCAGGGGACCCTGTCAAACGCCTTTTCCAGATCTATGAAACAAAGATGGATCTCACTCTTATACTCAAGGGCCTTTTCACTCAGCTGTCTGAGTGTGAAGATTAGGTCTTGAGTACTTCGGTTCACTCGGAATCCGCACTGGACCTCATCCAATTGTGGCTCAGCTAGGCGTCGGAGTCTCTGCTCTAGGATTCTAGAGTAGATTTTACCAGGGACACTGAGAAGGGATATGCCTCTATGGTTTCCACACTGTCGATTGTCACCCTTTTTGAAAATTGGTGTTATGATGGCAATCTCCCAATTCTTTGGTATGGTCTTGTTGTACCACGCTGCCTGTAGAACCCTTAAGAGTAATAGGTCACCTGATGCTCCCATGTACTTAACCATTTCTGGTGTTATACCATCATGCCCTGCTGCTTTGCCCATCTTGATTTTCTCCAGTGCTGCCTTCAGTTCTTCCATCTTTATGTCATCTTCACCATCATTGGTTTTCTCTTCTGTGCTAGTGGTTATCATTTCTGGTGCTTCACCATACTCACCATCCAGGAGTTCTGAGAAATATTCTTTCCATCTTTCCATTACTTCCTTCGGGGCAGTAAGCAATTTGCCTTGCTTGTCCTTTATAAATTTGAGAGGGCATTGTTTTTCCTTTCTCATGTTCTTTAGGGTCTTATAGAACAATTTCTGGTTTTCTTGTGCATCTTTTTCTAGCTTTTCTCCAAATTCTTCCCAGGACTTCTGTTTTGTTGCTAGCACTTTGTCTTTGCTTCTGTTCTGAGTGTCACATATTCTCTATATTTTTCCATCTGTCCTGTTGTGTCTTTAGCTCCTAAGTATTGTTTCCATGCCATTTTCTTCTCTCTTATTTTCTCTTTGACTTCCTCTGTCCACCAAGGTGTCCTCTTTCTCTTGTTCCCAAGTCGGACTTCACCGCATGCTTCTGCTGCAGCTGTCTTTATGATATCCTTGAATTTATTCCAGAGGGTTTCCAAGTCATCAGGTTGTTCTTCTGTGTTGCTCACCGCTGCAGCAATAAGCCCCTGATATCTGGTCTTAATTTCTGGCTCTCTCAGCTTGTAGGTCCTAATGCTCATTTCTCCCGCTCGTTTACTTGGTTTCTTGCGTGATGTTGGGCAGTTCCTAGGCTGAGCAACTCTTTCAGTTGTTCTTTTGATTGTTAGCAGGTAGTGATCACTTCCAATCTCTGGCCCCCTCCAGACTCTAGCATCCCGGACATATTTGAATGAGCTTCTCCTAACAATGGCATAGTCGATCACTGACTTCTCATTCTTGGTTGGTTCACATCTAGTGTATGCATGTATGCGCTTATGGGGGAACTTTGTGTTTGTGATGATCAGATTCTGCTCACTGCAGAATCTAAGGAGTCGCTTTCCATTGTCATTGAGAGTATCTTCTCCATATCTTCCGATAACTCCACCCCATCTAGCATGGTCATTTCCAACTCTGGCATTAAAATCTCCGAGCATGATAACTTCATCTAGGCAGTCATCCACTGTCCTTTGAAGCAGCTCGAAGAATTCCTCCTTGACCTCTGCTCTCTCATCCTCATTTGGCCCATACACTATGACCAGGTTGACTATGGTTTCTCCTTCTTTTAGTTTTACAACCATAATGCGCTCCGAGACAAAGTTCCATCCCTTGATACTATCTTTCTGGTTTTTGGCCACAATGCAACCCACGCCCCCTTTAGCTCTTTCAGATGTGGGTACACCACTGTATAACAGCGTGTTGCCATCGAGATCCATGACTCCTTGTCCCTTTTTCTTTGTTTCGGTAATAGCCAGGATTTCTAATTTTGCTTTCCTCATCTCTTCCACCAGCTCCTCTTCTTTCCCATTTATACTTCTTGTGTTCCAAGTTCCATAAGTCGTAGTCCGTAGTCCGTTCCAGTTCGTCGCCTTTAGAATCAGTCCGATTTTCTCTCTTATATTGCTCGTAATCATAGTTTAAAGCAAACAGGTGATTGGCCTGTTGTGCCTTTGCATGGTGGAGGGGCTGCCTCCTTACGGCCTCCATGCAGGCCGCCCTCCTCCTTTTTCATCCGGGCTTGGGAACGGCATAGGCGGAGTTAATAACAATATATACAAGAATCTTACTATAACTGTGTGGTAGATCTTCAGTAACAAGCTGAGTAACATTTAGCTGACTGACTTTTTGCAGATGATTTTTCTATGACTAACCAAGACATGGGTGGTGCAGGTGGAGGAATGGGTTATAATCAGTGGAACCAAGGACATATGAATGCAATGTCTCCACAGAATGTTGGTATGGTCTCTCACCACAGGTAAGCCGTCTCCTTACTTTTATAGATATTTAAGTGATAAGGTGCCGACGGAAGCCCTTCTGTAATTTTTAATAATTAAAAGCATAGGCCTTCAAGAAACACATGTCAAGTCCTCCTGTCCCATGCCATCCGCTCAAGTTCTTTCCATGTTTTCCTCATCATAATGTTTGGGATGTTATAGTAGACAGTAAAAATTGCTGTGCCCTGTAAAGTTGTGTTGAACAGGCTGGATGTCACAGTCGGCGGTAATGTTAATATGGCATTGCATTTTATGTATTAAAATGGCATTCAGTTGTCTTTATCTTGATATTTGTTTCATAAAAATTAATTGGATAGAAGTGAAGAAATAACTGTTTAACAATAGGAAGTAACTTGTCATTTACTCTGTAGATACCACACTCATATAAGGGTAAGTCCACATTCTGGAGATTGGTGTTGTATTTAAAAAAGAAAAAAAAAATTACAGCACAGCATTTAAATAATCTTGATAGAATTGAGTATTGTAAATTGGAGAGAAGCACACCTAGATTGTTCACAGTACAGTAACAAAAAACATCAAAGTAGTCATGTGTAATACAGCTTGTTTTATAAAAACCCTGGTTTTAACATGTTTCACTTGCTATGAATTGCTGTTTTGGCTACGAAGTTAAAGTTTAAACGTTTTTCTTTTTTACATCTCTGGACTTTATAGCCCTAACCCAATGAGCAACATGTCAGGACAGGTGTCTCCACTAGCCATCAACACTCTGAGCGGAATGCACATTAAGAGTGAACCAATCACCCCACCACGTGATACCACTACTCCCTCCACACAGCTCAGACCTCATTCAAGTGGCACTGGCCATCTCTCACCCTCTTTGGGTATGACCAACCACCTGTGTCCCTCCCCAGGCATGACTGGCCATTTATCTCCAGCGGGTGGACACAACATGCCTGGCCATCTATCTCCATCAACTGTTGGCCAAGCTGGACACATCTCACCTTCAGCCTCGGGCCACTTGTCACCAGCCCTGCCCTTAGGACACAGTAACAACAACTCCCCGGTAAACACCCAGCATCTAGATTATGACAGTCCCATGGTCAAGCGGTCAAGGATGGAGGGGTGGACAACATAATGACGTGGAGCAGGCTTGAACATCTACCTGCTTACATTTGATTATCTGCATATCAGCTAGACAGCTTGTATCCAGATTTGTGCTGACTTGACGTTTGCAACCTTCAAAATATCAAACCAGGCTAACCTCGAATGGTAATTTCAGCTGGCTCTGAGATGGGTAAATGCCCTGTTGCTACTAGCAACAAAAAGCTGTGTGTTAGTGAAGATTGCTGAATTGTTTAGTGTATCATGACTGTTGTAGCTTACTGTATGATCCATGCCTTGAACTCTTCGTCCCATGCAATGAATTTTTTCACTATGGCTGTGAAGACTATTGTAAGGATAGCATAGCCCGCAGTAAAAGACAAAGCAGATGTGCTTGTTTGTGTGGTTTTTTTTTAACCAAAAAAAAAACTGAATTTGTGCTTTTAACCGGTGCCTAATGAAGATGTTTGCCTTTGTCCTTGAGCTTGTGAGGCTGGTAATTCATTGTTCTTGCTGTGGTGTACTGGTTGGGCAGCTGGGTTTGGTCAGTTTGTTATCAGAATGGTGACTTCTGTTTATACACTGTGTAACAAAAACTAGTATCAAAATTATGACTCGTAGTGAATTAGATGATTGATACAACAACAGCAGTGGTGATGTTGACAAATGTTCATTTGATATTGTTTTGGTATTCCCTATTTTCCTGCATTGAATAGAATTAGTCTCATATGCTGTATTTTGTGTAAATTCACAATTTTCATATTAACAATTGTTTTGAATCTTTTTGCCTGTCTTCAAAGCGAAGTTAACATAAATGGCAGATAAAAAGTGACATATTTGTAAAGATGGCCTGGTCTCACCTCATTTTGCTAGGAATTCTGTTAGATTTATTTTGTACGTAAAGAACTAAAAACAACTGCAATATCGATTGTGGAAAACAAGGAAAATGCTAAAGCATTATAGATTCTGTGTCACTCATAACTGCCCTTAGAAACCATAAAACAATGAATCAGAGAACCCCTTAGTACAGCGGTTTTCAACCTTTTTGAGTCCATGGCACCCCTGACCAACTACATTCTTTCTGCGGCTCCCCTGTGGGATAACTGGTAAAAACTCTAGCGATGTTTCGATATTTAGCCTAACTTTTTTTTAGTAGGAGAGCTTTGGAAAGGCTTTTAAACAATGTAATTTAAAAAAAAATGCAATTGGATAATTTGTGAAAAAATTACATGTACAAGAAAAAATATACACAAAGTGCACTTTGAAAACCCTTACTATAAAAAAGAAAACAGCACAGATAAAGTAGTTTCTTTCTAACATTTTTTTATATTTTTGTCTGAAAATAATTCACTGATATACTGCACTCGTGATTCAATCTCCATAACAAAAAACTTGTACAGTAAAACTAAAAAAAATATGATGAATAAAGTGCCAGTCACCTCAATGGGAAACTTGAGCTTGCTTGTTGTTACACAGCTTGTCAAATCTTGGCACCAATTGAGATACAGCTACCCTCATTTCGTTCTCCACATCAAGTCTTGATCTGAACTTGGTTTTTATGACAGCCACTGCTGAAAACCCAGCCTCGCAGAGATAGGAGGTTGCAAAAGGAATTAATATCTTCAGTGCTCTCTTGCTCAAGCCTGGGAACTCCTGTTTTACTGAATACCAAAATTTTGGCAATGCCATGGATGGAAACTTCGCTTGTAGTGAAGAGTCTGATGACAGTTCTACCAGTTCTTCCTCTTCTGCAGTACTGAAGTCCGAAGGAGCATCACTACTGAAGGGATTTTGAACCCACTGAAACCTGTCACAGTTTTCAGGAAAGTATTTTTCAAAATGAACACTGAGTTAAGATAAGTGTCCTTGAATTATAGAAACAATATCGGCACTAAAATCTATTTCATTTTGAAATGAGACAGCAGATTGACTTGCCAAAGAAGAAGGAAGTTCAGTTGAGGAGGACCTGTGAAGACATAAAATCAGTAAAAATACATAACATCAAAGAAAAATGGCACAGGAAAAACATCCAGAGTCAGATAAAGCAGAAGCGTACAACACCTTACATGACGGGGACAAAGAAAACATGGAAAGACCTTGAGCTAATGGCGTGGTACAGGAAGGTGTGGTATAAGTTTGTTAAGACCTGTACTTTTTTGGGAAGCTGAAGGGTGATGATGATACTACTCCTTGCTAACAAGAGATCAAGTGGTAATTGACAGAGAACCACTACTGCAGACTCAAATACCATCTGTTCAACAAATTAAGAATCAGGTAGTCAGACATGTGTCCATGTGGGGAAGACCAGTAAACAGCGGAACATTTCCTCCAGTAATGTTAGCTCCTCGAGAGGTGCAGCTTGACAGCATGACCTTAACCAACCCCTTTGATGGAGACACTGAATGGTGATTAGACTGACCCCCAACTTTATGAGAGAAACTGATGGGATTATATGAATGTGAACGACAAAGGAGAAATATTTATTTCCTCCATACACAATGATCCTGAGTTAGCCATAGCTACTGATGTTTTTGAAAGAAGTATCTTCAATATGAAAGTGTTTTCATGTTGGAAATTAATTCAGATTTATCTGTGGTATCCAGAAAGTTCTCAAGGACATAAATAGAAAACTGATTTTGTACAACTGAGGAGGCACAGGGATTAAAGACCTTTTGCTTCCAAACAGAACAACAGCAAGAAGGATAACATAGGAACAAAAAAGAATAAAGCAACAAGAAGAGTAATAGCTTGACAGAATAATAGAATTAAAAAAGAAATCAACAACACAGAAATAAGAATCTTCAGCTTAAATGTCAAGACGATTCTCCTGTGTAGCTTTGAAACAAAAACAACCAGAAACTTCCAGACTTTCATAAATGAGTCCTTTTGGTTTCTGCTGCAGTGTACAGAGGATAAACTACCAGACATAAACTAGTACTAGCTGGAGTTTCAAGAGAGAAGAGTAACATGATGAGGTTGCTAGCACCATGCACAGCCTCAGGATTAATCACCTCTTACAACAACATGCCTGAGGGAGCAATAGTTTTATTTATTCTTTGTCTCTCTAAATTGCTAGAAACTACACAAAGCTTGTCCAAAATAGGATTGAAATATGTAGTATGACAGAGATCACCAAAGTGCTTGAAGAACACACATTGAAGAAACCAGTTGATAGCATTACAAGGCAGCCATTTTTAAAACCCCCCAGGCTAGGAGAAATAGAGGAATCAGAAACATATGGAGGAGGCAATTGGAGACAGATGAGCATGAGATGTGGAAAACATGTAATGTACTTGAGTGAATGCAGCGAGATAGAAAGATATGATGTGCGTTTGTTGAAGACCTGTGCACCACAGGAAGCAGGAGGTTAATGAAGGAATACAAATAATACAACAGGAGGAAAATTGAGGGGGAAAAAAGGACAAATAATAAAAATAAAAAAATGGACAGGATTAAACTATAACATTGCTATGAAAAACTCAGAAAGGGAGACAACTGCAGATCCTTGTCCATCAACAAATGTGGAGAAGAAGATAACATGAAGCTTTGTATGGATGGATTAATACATATCAGTTTATGAGATATGTTGGCAGAGATGAACAACTGTAGATTCCTACATTTATAATTTATACAACACACAGTGTAGGTTTATGAGACATTCACTTTAAACTTTATTTTATAATAATGTGTATAATGGTGCTAGAAACATAAAGAGTGGCTGTTAAAAATTTTAAAAAAACACTGATTGAAAAGACATTTATAATTGAGAGTACAGCCAAAAGGAGGTTCGCTGCTATAAAAGGAAGAAAAACGGATTAAAATGTTTCTAAAAAATGATTTGAAAGTTGTAAATAATAAATAACGGATCACAGTAGCCCATACAAATCATAACATTCTGCAGATGACAAACATTCATGCAACAACATTTTTATGTCCATGGGAGTAAGAAAGAGAATTCTCCATTCTTGAATAAAGCATATTCCAGATCATGAAAAACCAGGATGTCATTAAAGGTAAAGATGCTGTTGTAAGAGAGTGAAGAATTAGAGGCTTCACTTATACTAGGTCTCCGCTTTATGAGCTGGGGTGACCAGTTCCCTTCCTCGCTGCCTTTGCCTTCCTTAGTCAGGTACCCATTTACAGCTGGGTAGACAGGAACGTGGTGCATTTGCCTTGAGAAGCAAGCACTGTAACTACTCTACCACTCAGTGCTCATTGCCAGATTTGCTTCAACTCTCTCAGTGACAAATATGGAACTCTGCAGCTATTTCCCAGAAAATAAAATGAGGCTGCTTGACACAAATGTAAAATTTCTGCAAATCTTTGTCTGATATACATGGCTTGTCAGCAAGAATGTGATGTTCAGACGTCAGGCATTCCCCGACAGAAGCCTCTGTTGTCTCTTCCATGTCAAGTGACCAGCTGACATGACAAGCACAGGCCTTTGGAACAGAACCAGACATAAACTAGTACAGCTGTGGATTCAAGAGAGAAGAGTAATAATCAGGTAATATCCAACCAGTATAGCCAGGCATACTCTTGGCGGGAACCCACAAGGGGAAGAGAAAAGTAGGGCATCCATAGAGGCAGTGGAGAAAAACAATAGAAGAGAACGTAAAGGCAATTGAGCTGTAGTGGGCAAAATTGTCAGAAATGGCCTCAGACAGAAATCAGTGGTGAGCAACAGTTTGAGAGAGAATTGTGATAATTTTGAAATTCAAGACACAATGGTCTTGCATATTTATATCATTAGCAATAGACTTCCTGACATTGATCAGGTGGTTTGTAATGAACAGAAAGCATCACATGATGATTATTATCTGACTATGACATGTGTCAGAGTGCATTAAATTGGATATCTAACAGTTTGATATCTGAATGACAAATGTCTTAAAATATTTCAACAAAGATAGGTGTTGACTGTTTTTTTTTGTTGCATAGTTACAGTACATCATTTTTAAATAATAGAATAGAGGAGATTAAACTGAAACCTGATTGGATTAACATGGAAACTTTAGGAGACATCTATAGATTTATTACATTAAAGAACAGATTCTTCATCTCATCCAGTCACAACGGTTTCTACATCAATGGGAGTACTTATCCCAGCAGCTCCCAGAGGTGGTCTAAGAGGATTTCATCATAGCTGAAAGCTTGTGTGTCTCAGAATTGGAGTTACTGCTACTATTACCACTTTGCAGTCAAACTGCAAGGCTACTTGTTGACTTTCCACATCCAGCCTTTGAGAAGATTTAGTTAACCTGCGAAACAACATGTGTATACAGACACCATTGTGCATGGTTCTACTTTTCATTAAAAGCCTTTTACCGTTTTAAAAATATTTGGCATAATTTGAATTTTTAGATTGTTACAAGAGTTTTCAAAAATTTAAAAACTTTTCTTAACAAAATTGTTTGGTAAATATATTTTAAGGAAATACCTGGAATCAATTAAACATTTTTATTTTTAGCCAGCACAGTGATGATTATCGGTGTGATATCTGACATGTAAAATGTCATGTTGATAATTCTGACATTATTAGCAGAAGTTTTGAGAACAGAATAAAATCAATCAGTTACTGATCTTTTATTACTCGCTGCAAAATATGTGAGGCCAGATAATGTGCTGTGAGCAAATACTAGTACAAGATGTTCATTAAAAATGTAGACAAAAGTATGTTTGTGAAAATATATTTATTACAGTGAATGTAGATTGTTATCAATGTAATAGTTGTAGAATATTCAGAGCTTGAAATAAATCAGTTTCTATCACTTTTTTTCTTGACTTTAAAAATCACATCAAAGTTGTCTTTTAGCAGTTGAGGCTAGTTTTACTCTTAAGTACAGTACACTTATTTGACCAACATCACCAGTGTTGTTGTTGCTGATGTTGTTGTTTTATGGTTGTTGTATGTTGTTTTACTTGTTGTTTTATTTATGTTGTTCAACTCTAACTGATGTGCAGTCTTGTATATTCTAGGTCTGTAAATAGCCTTTCCTCATATGTTCCTCATTTTGTCATCGCCTGATCATGTGTTAACATTTTTCACTGACAGCTATTCAACTAAACTTTTTCATGTTTGAAACTGGCGTCAAGAATGTGTAAACATTCTGATTTCAAATTAGAGTCACATTTGTTTGTTTTTGTTTTTTTAAATAATGTTTGCATTTTAGGTGGAAAGAAACAGTAAGCTTGCCTTGCTTAGGTACATCTATTTTCATATAGTTAGTAAAACTTCCATTAAATGTATAATCACCTGTGTGTTGCTAAGGTCCAAAGGTAGACCAAAAATAGTAACACTGTATCCTACCAATCTTGTACTAAAGGGTGAGAAAGGAGGGCTTGGCATTGGGCCATCTACCCTATCTTGTAGAAATTATAAGCCACAGAAACTTCAAGAACATTATTTACAAGTCAACCAAAGAAAATAATTTAGCTCAGCAATCCAGGACAAAAGGTCATCTGGTACAGAAGCTTATGACACAACCCAGAGAAAGCTGGAAAAAGTTGGAATATGATTAGGACACACATTGAGGAAACCTGTTGATAGGACACACATTGAGGAAACCTGTTGATAGCATTATCAGGCAGTCCTTGTTCTGGAATCCCCAGGGTATGAGACGTGAGGTCACTGAAAAAGACACAAAAAAGTGAAAGGGAGAAAGGAAAGAAAATGACGAAGAAGATGTGGAAAGACCTTGAGCTAGTGACATGCAACAAGAGTTGTCATGCAACAAGAGTTGTCATGCAACAAGAGTTGTCATGCAACAAGAGTTGTCATGCAACAAGAGTTGTCATGATGTGTTTGAAGGCCTTTGCACGGTGGGGAGTGAAGGATATGAATGAAATGTGTAATATTCAAAAATAGGTCAAAGTGTCTAAAACAGATATCTTTTGCTGCTTTTTTTTTTTTAGTATACCACCTTGCATACATTTTTTTAAAATTGTTTTTTTTCTTGTAACTTCTACTGCTATGTCTCAATGTATTCCCCATGTTTTTTTTTTTCTGTGCATTTGACTTGGTTTGATAACATGAGCAGGCAGTTTATTTATACTTTTATGTATATAGCTTATATTCATATTTTGATCATTTTATGTATAATGTGATGTCATTTAATGTATCATGTGATGTCCTTTATTTCATTTGATGTATTTCGGGAAATTTTTCTTTCTTTTTTTTTCATATAGTGTATAATGTCTAATTTTGTTAAGAATAGACTGTAATGATAAGCACGTTGTTAATATATTTGTTATGTTGTGTTTTTATATTTTATTTTCTGGTAATTCAGTTTTGATTCTTCAAAGGAGAACATTTTGTTACCTGCAAAGTGAAACTACTTAATTCTGTGACAGACATTTATTAGTTCAGACCATAAATTTGAATTGTAAATGAATTGTTAAAAAGTGGTACATAAATTGTTGTACATCATCTGTGAGAGTTTGTGTGAATTATTCCGATGTTCTCCATTGATTTGTTTTCTCTTTTAGTATCATGACGAGCAGCTGTTTGTTATGTTATAAAATGTGTGATATTCCAGTGTTTTACGTTTTGCTGGGGGTATAGAGTCATGTACATACTAACTAACACATTTCTCGAAATACCAGTGAGAAAAATGATTTACAGTGTAATGTAGACCTAGTGCTTTTGTATGGATGTGAATCTTGGACAGTGAATAGACAAATCTGTTGCTGAAGCAGAAATGTTGTTCTGAGCAAATCATGTATGGCTTAGGAATCAAGTGAGAGAGAAATGAGAGCAATATAATACGATCACTACTGACAAACGTTAAAGAAAGATAAGCAAAATTCACTGGCCAGTCTCAAAGTGAAAGAGGTTCAGGAAAATCTGATGACATTAATAAACAGGAGGGATGAAAAAGTAAGGACGATAGAAAGTAAAGATCTGGAACGACTTAGGCAAAAATTGATGAGAAGACAGAAGAGTATATGAAATACTGGACTGCTCAGAAGATGTTTGTAGAGTGAGTAGATGTTAGTGCCTCAAGACATATGTGGAAATAATGTAGATTTTTACAGTTCCCATATTGTGCATGTTTTTGTTTTGAGTTGACATACATGACTAAATCACGTATGGAAATAGTGCTGAAACAGCTTTTTTTGTTCTGCTGTGTATATGGCTAAAACAGCTGAAGTGTCTTCTGCTATATAGCTAAATTTGTGAGTTTGTTTCTGTTATAGGATCAGAAGTAGTATCTGTTATAAGTTGTGCTGAAATTAGACGTTCTGTACTTGGTAGAAACATTTTTTTGCAGTGGTTCACAGGCAGTGCCAGTGTTTGATTGTCAAGGTTGTGATCAGTGTCTGACGTGAGCGAAATGTTGAGGACAATCTGTGAATGAAATTTGAGAAGAATGGAAGTAGTCCTTGGAATATGCGCACACACTCTTAAACTTTCATAATGACACAGTGCTTAACTTTTTATACATGAAAATGGTCTTGTTTATCCCTTGTATTGTATGACATTTTTTTTTCTTTTAAGTCAAGGGTCTTGAAATTTATACAAATTGCTTTTCTTTTATTTAGATTTACGTGTTTCGTTTAGAAAGGTAGGCTCACTGTGTGTCTCTGGGGGGCCACATTTGCTGGAGGTCAGTCATTTGTACCAAAATTTGTCATAGGACAGCCAGTGATGTGAAGCCTGCTTTTAAAACTTAAAATTTGAGTACGCATGCCATGATGGTTATCAGTTTTTATGCTTCAGTGGAATTAGGCTTCCTCTTGTTTAAGTGGAATTTATTTTGGCTTCCTCTTGTTACTGTAGATCAGAATTGGCATCATTGAACTCCAGCAAACCAATGGGTACTCAATCTCCCTCTGCAAATATTAAAGGATATGAAAGCTATTTGTTCCTGTTGCACGCTGCTTGGATACACAACTGATGATTCCTCTCATACGTTTGGTTTCCTCTGTCTTTGACAATAAAAAAAGTGTATGTCACAGTGAATTTTCTTGGTTCCCCCCCAAAATAAACAACTGGCAAACATTATTAGCATTACAAAAACAGATAACACACATAGATGAAGAGAGAAAGAAAAATTACAAGGATGTTACAATTATTTTAGACTTATGACTGTCTCTGCAGCATCACCTTGCCACACAAAATGAAGAAAATATGTGGCTTGTAAATTGTAGAAAATAAGAGAAACAACTGATAGGGTATGTTGATCACAAATATTCAGAAGTTGCAGGCACAATAGCAGTGACAGAGATATAATAGAATCGTCACCTTACTGCAGGAATGAGACAAACTAAGGAATGTGGCCAGCTGAATATGGTTGCCATCTCTGGAGTGTTTATTTATAACAACCACAAGATCTTTTATATTTTGACATGCACTCTAATGTAACTGACTGACCTAGTGTCTAGGTGGAATGTGTTGCACCTCGCCAGAATGAGGCAAAACTCGTATTTAAAAAAAAAACAGCGTGTCCATTACTTCTCATTCTTTTCTTTTGTCTGGTGAGCTGTACTTTAGTGCAAATCACAAATGTGGAACTGATGAAAAGAACCACACAAATGCCAACAGAACCAATGTGAAGAAAAGATGATGGCATTCAGTAGGACACACATGAAGGAAACCAGCTGATAGCATTTAAAGGTAGTTGTTCTTGAATCTTCAAGGTAAAATGAATAGAGGAAACCTCATACATGTATATAGGTGGGAACTGGAGCCAAACCTAAAACAAAACTAGAGAAAACATGGAAGAGAACTTGAATGAATGGCATAGGCCAGGAGGACTTGGCTTGAAGTTATTAAAGGGCAACGATCTGCAGGAAGCTGCAAAGTTATAGTGAAGAAGATGATGATCTCACAAGGCATGAAGATGCTGTCCCCTGTATATGTGTGTTATTAGTCTGTGCTTGTATGCAGCTGGTAGACTTAACTATATAAAACAAGTTTGTATAGAAACCATCCCTGCAAGAGTTGTGGGTTGATGCAGATCTTTAGCATGGGAGTTAACTGTAACAATGGCTGTATGCTCCTTAAGACGTGAGAAAGAAGATTCATTTAATCTTGTAAGTAGGAAATAATAGTATAGGTATCATTTTCTGGATTAGTCGGCCTCTATTCCACAGTTGTGGTTTCAAGTGCGTGCAGAAGTAGGCTAATGAAAACAGTATTGTTCGGGTGTTTCGCTGGTTGAGTTTCCTAGCATGTTTCTATGTTTGACAGCGAGGTGAAGTTGTCACTGGGACAGTACTGAGCTCCTAGTTCCTGTTACATTTGTTGTTTTCTTCTGTAACTTTTCAGTGTTTATAATCTACACGTCTTTATCAAGTTGTAACTTCAGCAAATGAACCAAAAAAATAAATAAAAAACGTTTAAAAAAAGAGGACAGTTTACAGTTTATTCACACAAACATCCCCTGATGTTAGGTTTGCTTATTTATTTGCCTCAGACCCTTGACTTAATCATTTGTTTCTGACTCTAAAATACACAATGTTGTCTGTGATATATGTCGTAGTGGACCCTGTCGTGGCCTTACAGTTACTCTTGTTGTTGCCGAACCATTGCAATATCCACCATTAATGCTCCATGACATTTTGTCTCCTCCTCTCACCACCTGTACAGACCAGCTGCTCCTGTGTCCAGGTTTATTATTACATTTAACAGAGCCCTCTTGTTTCCCATGTCATTCATATGTTTTCTTTTCTTGTTAATAAATTAACACATTTTTTTCGTAAATAGTTATGAATATTTTCCGGCTTTTTCCAGTATCAGGCTTGAATTAAGTTATAGCAGAGTTTAAGATAACAGAAATCTGTGTCATCAGAAAATTATTGAAAAGTGTCTGCAAAGAGTTTGTGCTGAAAAAAAAATTATTTCATGTTTAGCATGGTACATTTTGGAAGTGTGTATACCATTTTAAATCCTGCCATAAAAGTGTTTCATGTTCATGCCCAATTTGAAGTATTCTGTTTTAAGCGAGCTGTAAAGTCTGGGGTCTCTACCTTATTTTGTATTTAAGAGAAAAAGTTCAGGAGATTTTGAGACACTGAACAATTAATGTAAGATTTAAAAAAAAATAAGGAGCTCAGGAAGGAGTCTGAGACACTGAACAGTTAATAAAGGTAATCTTCTTTCTGGACAAATAAAATGAAAGTAGTGTCGTTTGCAAGATGATCAATTTGTTTGAGAGGTGCTTCATTAGGGATCCCTGCTAATATAATTGTTAAAGGTTTTCTAATGTAGGAGGGAGAAAAGCTGTTCTTTCACAGATAACTTTTTAAAATAAATTGTCCTTTGTTTAGACTTGACCACACAAAATATGTATGGGTAACCTGATTTTTTAAAATAAACAAACAAAAATGTAATATGAAATCAAGTTACTCTGAAAGGCTTAATAAGAAAAGGCAATAAAATGGTTGAACTGTTAGTGACCTCTCACCCTTGCCCCCTACAGCTGCTGATGTGATGAATTGCTGGTGACTTCAGTTTTTTCACATTTTATTATCTACATTTGTTGGGCATGTATAAATGCATAAACAGAACTATTGTCTGTGGCTGAGATAGGACTCCTGTATTTAGATTGGTTCTTTCTTTTCTGTTCTGTACTCGGTACTGTTTTCTTTAATCTTATCCCTGATGAAGATCTTGGGGTCATAACATAGGTTGTTCCTTGAATCTTGATCCTTGTAAGACTTTTTGTTCACCTCAGTTATTCTTTTCATCATTCAGTATATCCTGTATTCCACTTTTTACATGCTCAACTTTTCTTTTCCCCATCCATCTGTGTTTTTGTCTGCACCTTCTCTCCATTTTTCAAACAAATTCTGTTAGTTCATTGATCACACATCACTTTCTCAGTTGTCATTCATTATCACCCATCAATTTCTCAGTTTTCATTCACTTATCACACATCAATTTCTGAATTTGTATTCATTCATCACCCATCAATTTCTCAGTTGTCATACTACATTAAAAAATTTCCACTTTGTCACATCTTTCACATTCATTTGTGGCCTTCACCTTGGTGATTTTTTTTTCTCAGTTGTCATTCATTCATGACACATCACTTTTTTGGTTGTCATACTTTGTATAAAAATTTCCACTTTGTCACATCTATGACATTTATTTGTGGCCTTCACCATGGTGGTTTTTAAAAACAAAAGTGAAATGGAAAGCAATATAATCAAAGATAGTGATAAGAGTTATGCATTGTTGTTATTCAAGGGTAAGTAGTATGTCATATAGCGTTTTGTGACCAGGCAGATATTTAACATTGTTCTATGGTTTCATTATTATGAGATTAGCAGGACAAATAGGATAGCTTTTTTTCCTGTTTGACGTTTGCCACATTTTACATACAGGTTTATTCAGACCTTTAAAATTGATGTGTTCTGTTTGTTTTACATTCAGAATTGTAGTTTTGAAGAAATGAATGATTATTTGTGTAACCACTTCTCATTATTAGCAAGAGGGTTATGTAACCACGTCTGACTATTAACAAGTGCGTTATGTAACCACTTCTGACTATTGGCAAGAGGTTTATGTAACCACTTCTGACTATTGGCAAGAGGTTTATGTAACCACTTCTGACTATTGGCAAGAGGGTTATATAACCACATATGACTGTTAGCATGTGGGTTATGTAACCATGTCTGACTATTAGCAAGAGGTTTATGTAACCACTTTTGCAAGTAGGATTGTTATTTATTTGTGTAGTCCCACCTGTAAGCAAGATGATTATTTATGTAACCAGTTCTGTAAGTGAGATAGTAATTCATGTAACCACTTCTGTAAGCAAGAAGATTATGTATTCATGAACAGACTTCTGTATGCCAGGTTATTTATTTATGTAACTCCTACACTATAAATAAGAGACATAATTATGATGTAAGCAAGATGATTACTGTAAACACCTCTTACTATTAGCAAGGTGATTACTGTAAGCACTTTTTATTATTAGCAAGAGGATTACTGTAACCACTTCTTACTATTAGCAAGGTGGTTATGTAACTGCTTTCAGCATTGTAGTTATTTATATAATCATATCTGTAAGAAACATTGTTATTTGTTTATGTAACATCTTACTTTTAGCAGAATGGTGATATAACCACTTCTGTACGCACGAGTTACACTCACCAAAGTTGATTTGGAAGCTGATCATTATATTTGTGATAACTTTAGTAGATCCAGAGTTAAAGAATATTAAAGTTAGTATTTAAAAATAGTAACAAATTTTGCAAAATTAACTATTGGAAATCTGATCTGATAAAAATTATATCATGCAGTGGAAGGTATGTTTCAAATCTAATGTTGGTTGATGAATAAATCTAATGTTGGTTGATGAATAAATCTAATGTTGGTTGATGAATAAATCCGCAAGTTATAAACAAAATTAGGAAATCAAAACAAAGTTCTGCAAAATTCATGGTTCTCTACATGAGAAAGCACAATTTCTTAGGAAAATAACATTTTCAAAGTCAGAATACACCTGCTTAGAATGTGTTCCAATTGATTTTGATATATATTCATGAGATAATAAATTATTAGAAAATAGACCAATCCCAATTTTCGCATTTTTTATTTTGGCTTAAAATGCACTGCCACTCCACACCTTATCTTTTATAATAATTCGTTTTGACTGTGGATTGGTGCATTGTGCATAACAAAGCTATAAATAAAACACCTGATTTTGTCATATATGTTTATGTTTCTTCATTTCTGAGAATTGACAGAAGAAAGAAAAGATAACTCTTGTTTTCAGAACATAAAGCCACTCTTAACTTCAGAGAACTTTTTAACAGATATTTTTCATTTATTTTGAAAGTAACAAAATGTTCACCTGTACAGTTTTCATGTATGATTGACAGCATCCAATTGTTTATATGTCAGTTATTTATATTATAAAAGCAGCAGTAGAATGCAGGGCTGATTCTGTTACCGTAGCTTGTTAGTACCACTGTTAGTATCTGATATTCTGTGTACATCAGTGATGCAGCAGTGCTGTCAAACTGTGACCAGATAGGCTGTGGTTCTGTATTTTAAAATGAGGTCATTTTGTGTATTATGTGATAATAAAAGTCAAGCCTTTTGTTTTAAGTGAAAGATTGTCACATTGGATGTGACAGTTATCTCTTGTTTCATTGGTTAGAACCATGAGTAGTAGAAATACTGAATTTTTCACTTAAACATGCTCGCTCCCTCTTAACGTATTTCATTGCAATACAGGGTTTCCACAAAGTCCAGCATGGTAAGAAAAAGTGTTTCATTTAAATCAGACCTGCCACTGTTCTTTAAAGAATCTACTATCATTTTCTTTTTCTATTTTTGCGGGTGCAATCTCTATACGTAAATCCTACCATTCTTGCTATCTGTGAATACTGGAGATCATGAGTTTGTTTAGCAAGATAAAAAAGGTTAGAAGTATTAAAAAATAACAAATCTTGAGATAACAGCTGCAATGATCCATAGAATGTGAATGCCATTCAAAGAAATGTTATTCTTCATTTAAAACTTGATTTCTGAGAAAGTTGTGAAGCATTTATTTTATAACAGTTGAAATAGCCATCAAGGAATTATCATTATTCTTTTATGCTGGAGCATAGGGGCTACCTGCAGTTGCCACTTTTTGTGTGCTAGCTTTTGTACTTGATGTGCTCTTGCAGGGATGGTAGCAACTAGTGGTACATAATGCCTCACATTAATCTTCTCTTTAAGACATATCTGGAGGAGCAGTATATATATCTTCTTTATTTGTCTCATCAATGACATTCTTCTCCTCCCCCCCATTTTCCCTAGAAACTACACGGGGTTGACATCCTTATAAGTAAATATTATTTTTCCAGTTTTTGCCAGACTTTGTGGACTCCCTGTAGTGTGGTTATGAGCTCATTTTGATTTTACAACAGAGCTTGACTTGGCATTGTGATGGTACCTATTGTTATCGTAACTTTCCGTGTATAAAGAATAATTCCTGGAAGTAGCTTGTTTTAGATATTTATAGTAACCTTTTAGGTGAAGAGAGCAACATTGGAGTCTGTGCAGGACTAGCCATTTCAAACATGTTTCCTTTGTTCTGACACAAGAGAGTTGCTCACCACTTTTAGAGATGACAGTCTAATATTATTACTTGTTATAATACACACGTAACATAAAAATATGCTCTTGTCACCAGTCCTACATTTCAGACGATTTGTTGAAAAGTACACACATTAATTTGTACTGTAAATATGTTCAATGTGTTTATTAGATATTGTAGAAAGGCATTCTGTGCCAATTCTATACATATGCCTACACATTTTGATGACCTGTACATGCTTCGTTAATCTATGCCCGCTAGTCCTATTTGTCGTAATGTCTCCTTGTAAAGATCACATTATTAGCTTATTACTACCAAGGTATCTGGGGCAGTGAATTCTGTCACAAGCTAACCACAAAACCTGTTAAGATGTGTAAATATTTTAGTCAACTGTGCACCAGATTTTAGTAGTCTCAGTTTTGTTGTCAATGTAAAGATGAGTGCTTTGTTGCTCATGATCACATATCACTGTAAGGCTGGAGATAGTCTAGATGTAAACTGATTTCCTTTATAAGTAAACTGGTTTGAAAACAAATGCCAATTAATTAAGAAATTTATGATGGTCAGTTCATTACATTTTGTTTAGAACATTTGTACAGAATGAGAAATTTACTCTTAGGGAATATGTCAAGAAAAGATAATCCATTCTGTTAATTGTTTTGTTTATACAACATACAATCATTCATCATTATTACTCTTTATGGAGCCACCACTGTAGCTGGTCCCCTTACAGGAAGCCAGCATCAAACATTCACATGCTCTTGTAGCGGTGGGTTCTGTAGCAGTTTGTTTTACACGTTGAGGTTTCTAGCATCATACACAACCTCATATTAGTCACCTTGTACGATATGCCAGAGAAAGTAGTAGTATAATTCTATCTTTGCCTCATCAGGGACCCACGGGAATAGCATGTAATAGTAGCACTTCATTCTTACTCATCATATTTCATAAGAAAAACTGTGCTGATCTGTGTTATGAAAATTATACTTTGTTTTGCTTTTAATCCACAGTATAACCAACATGTAGCTGGCAGCAAATCTAAACAGAAAGAAGGAAGCAGTAACAAATGTCCAAATACAGCTGACTAAATGGATTGTAATAATAGAATAACATATTATTTAGATCACTGGTGGTATTAGAATAAAATAGAAGAATAACATTATCTAGATCACTGGTGGTAATACTGAAGACAGTATGGGCAAGTTAGTAGTATTAGTTAGTTTTCAGATTGTGCAATGTTCACAGTTTTACTTGTCATGAAACTAACAAATTAGTAATTGTACGTAGAGATATTACTTAACTTGTTTATAATTCATCCTGATTTGTGGCCATCTTGTAACAAAGATCACATTTTGTCTGTTGGATCTACAAACAGCTTGTACATGTCATTTTGTGGTTGGGTGTCACGCTATAGCTTCAGTCAATGACTCGTAACATGACTTACAAATATCTGTATATTCTGAACGTTTACATCGTGTAATGACACTACCCACATTAAAATATTATATATTGGAAAAGCCTTTCTTGACCTTATTGTTTGTTTGGTATATTTTTAATGCAAATTTGTATTAATGAATTCATCATCATCAGGTGCCATCTCCACATCAAAGGTCACCTGTAATGTATCTCCAACATTTTCTGTCTCTTGGTGTTATCTTCCCACTTACAGCACTGTCTTCCTCTTGCACATTTGCCTTCAACTCTTCCTTTCCCTATTATGGTCTTCAGTAAGGTGCTGTCATTTTCATGGCCAAAATATTTTAGCTAATTATGATCATCTTCATTAATTCTTTTTTTCATTCCTAGGTTTCTAGGACCTCTTCATTTTTTTCTCTTTCTATGAGATGCGCCCCATTCTTCTATATATCTACATCTCAAGGGCCTCAATTCTTTCTTCTAAGGGCTTGTTCATTGTCCATGTTTCTTACACCTTACAATAATGAAAAATATATATAGTATTTGATGATTCTCAGTTTGAAGTTTTGAGTTAGTTGTTTAGATGTTAGAATCTGTCTCATGTTGAATGTACGAGGGGCGTTCAGAAAGTAATGCACCACATCGTTTTTCTCAGCTAATAATAAAGATAGAAGCGTGAAATTTTGCACACTTTAAATATGACATGTGCCAATTATGTGCACCAAATTGCACAGCAACCGGCCAAATAATACGGCTGCCCTAAACCGTTGAAATGGAGCGTGTTAGCAACTTGCGTTATAAACAGCGAATTGTGATAGAATTTCTCGTTGCAGAGAAGGAAACTGTTGTGAATATTCACAAGCGTCTATGTGATGTGTATGGAAGTTTTGCAGTCGACAGGAGTACAGTCAGTCGCTGGGTTCAGAGAATCAAAGAATCAGGAATTGGAGATATGGAGCTGCTTGATCGGCCGCGCTGTGGACGTCCTGCCACAGCCACCAACGCAGAAATGTTGAAATGCGCTGAGGGCATTATTCTTACTGACAGCCGAATCACTACTCAACAATTGGCCTTACAGTTGTCAGTCAGCATTGGTAGTGCAAATGCAGTTATAAAAACTCGGATTTTCTAAGGTTTGCGCAAGATGGGTTCCTCGAAGTCTCACAAATGACCACCGATTGCAAAGGAAAGCAATTTCTTCTGAATTGTTGGAGCGTTTAAATGCTGATGGAGAGAACTTTTTGTTTAAGATCGTTACAGGTGACGAAACCTGGGCACATCATTTTGAACCTGAGACAAAAAGACAAGTCAATGGAGTGACATCATCCGCAATCACCAAGAAGAAAGAAATTCAAGACAATTCCTTTAGCTGGTAAGGTCATGATCACTGTCTTTTGGGACATTCAAGATGTGATTCTTGTGGACGTTATGCCAAGAGGAGAGACAATCAATTCGCAAGCATACATTAAGACACTGAAAAAACTCAACGTTTTCGCAGAGTTCGGCCGCACAAGAATCCAGCAGACCTGCTTCTCCTTCACACAAGTCTGGCAACACGGGAAGCAATCACCAAATTGGGTTGGACTGTACTACCCCATCCACCCTAAAGTCCCGATTTGGCACCCTCTGATTTTCATCTATTTGGTCCACTTAAAGATGCACTCCATGGGACAAGGTTTGAAGATGATGAAGGAGTGATTCATGCAGCGAAGAAATGGCTACATGATCAAGACAACATCTGGTACGGGCTAGGAATACATGCACTTGTTTCGCGCTGGCATAAAGCCGTACAAGTTGATGGGGATTATGTTGAATAATACCGATGTTTACATGACATATCCATGTATATTGTGTATAAATTTCATGCTTTTTTAATAAACAGCTCCTGAGAAAAACGATGTGGTGCATTACTTTCTGAACGCCCCTCGTAGATTTGGCCATTCCTATTGTTCTTCATCTGCCATCTTCTGTTATTATGTATGACCAAGATAAGAAAAACTCTTTGACTTGTTCCAGGATTTTCCCATTTATTCTTATCTTCAGCACCCCACTAGGCTTCACGGCAATAGTGGAAAGAAAAAGTAAACTAAAGTATTCTACATTCGCAGCTATCATTATCTTTGATTGGACCATTGAATCAGATCATCTGTAGTGGATCTCTAATGTCTTCTGTCTTGTGCTATTTTCAGAGTACACGGCAACAACAAAATAAAGAGCAGGGAAAATAGTAGAAAAGATCAATTCAACAATTCTAAACGCAGCAAAGGAGTTCACTGAGGAGCCAGACAAAACTACAAACAAAACTGGACTGGAGAAACTTGAGAACTACTCTTGACTGCCAGTGAAATAGTAAAATGGATGGGTGTGAAAAAAAATCCAAAAAAGGTGATTCGTCTTACGAGGATAAAAGACAAAGAAAATAGTCTACGTTATGGCCACAAGGCCTTCATCAGGAAAAGGAAAGAAAGTGAAGGATAGATAGGACACATAAGAACTTAAATAAATATAAAACCTAGGTACTTCCCTGAAGGCAAGGCATCGAAATCCTACCACTACTGCTGTCAGCAAACTGACGCGCGTGGCCAAAAAGGAAGTGACTTCCACCACCGGATGTACACAATACATACTAAGAAACTAACAATAAACTACCCAAACGAAATAAAAGTGGGGACTGAAAATAGAAGAGGACAGAATGAGTTGGAGATAAATAAATATGAAATAAAAAATCAAGACATATTAAAAACAGTGTATTATATATTCATACATATTCAGGAGGACGGTATAAAAATAGAAGAATAGGATAAGAGTGGAAAGAGTCAAAATAGAGCAAGAGAGGAAAGGGTGACTTCAGACAAAGGTGTGTTACGGCCAGCTGGTTTTAGACACCCCATGCAGTGGATAAGACGGTTCTCAAGCTGTTCTCGGCTAGCAGTGTCAGAGGAGCAGGATCGGATCGCTGTGACCTGGATGTCGATGGGACCATGGTCAGGACCATTGAAGTGTATGGCAACTGGTGTGGATTTTTGCTGAGAGATGTCATTTAAGTGCTGGCTGAATCTGTCCCCAAGTCGTTTGCCTGTTTGGCCAATATAGGTTTTGCAGCAACGTTTACATATGATCGTATAAATGATATTGCGCGACTCACAGGTGAAGCTACTGGTGATGGTGTACGTAGCCTCAGGAAAAGACACCTTGTGGGTTGAGATGACATACTTGCACGTGTTGCATCGTGTCCGACCACAGGGTAGTGTGCCAAAGTGAGTGGCATTCTCCTTTGGGAGACGGCTGTGAACAAGAAGATCCTTCAAGTTCTTGTCGCGTCTATATGCCACCAAAGGTGCTTCACCGAATACTTCTTGGGTCAGACTCTGCTTGGAGGATAGGGAGGTGGCGGAAAAGGATCTGTTTGACTGCAGTACTGTGAGGGTGATGGGTCAAGATTAATTTGACTCTATCCGAAGTGGATTTATAGTGAGGTTTGAGGGCCTCCTGACGAGAGATGGGGAGCACACGTTGGAGAGCAGAAGTGAGAACATGTTCTGGATAAAGTCTGCCACGGAAGAAATCCAACATCTCATTGGCTCGGAAATGGAAGTCATCGCCATCTAGGCACAAATGGAAGGGAGTCACGACAAGCCCGAGGATGAGAAGAGGTATACAGAAGGTGGCTGTGGGCATCTGTCGGCTTGTAGTATACTGAGGTATTAAGGCCGGAGGGCGTGATAGTAATATTAATGTCAAGAAAGTTGACAGATACTGTGGAGATGAGGGAGGTGAACTTGATGGTGGGGTGAAAGTGGTTGACAAAGTCGATGAAGCGGTATAAATCAGTCTCAGACATATCTGTGAGACCTATGCCATCATTGATATATCTCTGGTAAAACCTGGGGAAAGGACCGGGGTATTGTTGCCATATCTGATGCTCCAAGTGGCCCATGAACAGGCAGCCATAGCTAGGACCCATCTTCGTTCCCATGGCAACACCACTAATTTGGTCAAAAAACTGACCATTGAATTCAAAGGAATTAAGTTGAAGGACCAGTTCGGCAAGACGGAGAAGAGTGTCAGTGGATACAGAAGGACAAGTGCGCTGGTCAAGAAAAAACCGAAGAGCTCAGAGACCATCAGAGTGGGGAATTGAGGTATACAGAGAACAGATGTCTAACAAGAAAAGACGGTAGGAGCGGTCTGCTGGGAGTCAGATAGAGGAGAAAGTTGTAAGAGCATGATAGGTGTCTTTGACAAAGGTGGGAAGATTCTCAACGATAGGCTGGAAAATGCTATCGAGGAAGTCAGAAATGTGTTCAGTAGGACAGGAACAGGCTGAGACAATAGGTCTGCCAGGGTTGTTGATCTTATGAATTTTGGGGAGCATGTAGAATACAGGCTTGCCCAAAGAGCTGTCATGAATCCTAAGATGAGATGCTGGGGGGGGGGGGGGGGGGGGGGAAGAGCATTACTAGTGATGAGCTGTTTAATAGTGTTGTGTACAATGCGATTGTTAGAGACAGTCGCATCGCTGGTCCTGGGCCTGTAAAAAGAGCCATTGGTCAACTGGTTTTTACCTTCACTTAGGTATAAGTCCTTCTGCCAGACGACAATGGCTCCTCCCTTGTCAGCCGGTTTGATGACAATGTCGTCTCCACGGCGAAGAAGGGAGAGAGCACGGGACTCTGCCGAAGTGAGATTGGAATAATGCAATCTACGAGGGCAGAGCTGCTGAAATAGTACAAGTACAGCAAACTTTAGAAAACAATATCCAACTGAAGTAAGTTGAGGCACTATACAGGAAGACCATGTACCAGGCAACAAGAAACAGTTGGAAAGAAAAAACTGAAAGCTTAAACCTGGACCAGAAATTGAATAAAATTATGGAAACCTGCAAACTGAATAATGAAGATATAAGGACCAGTATCACACCAAAAGAGAATGGAATCTTACTCACAAGAAAGAATGTAACAAATGTGTTCATTTAAAAATATAGCCGAGTTAAAGCAAATATAACAAAACATAACAGCAAATTTGTTAACATCAATATTTATGTCGCCATCTTAACAAAGCTGACTGCAGTATCAACAATTAAACCCATCTACGCTGCACACAAGTTCCCAGTTTGGAAAAATCGTTTTCCTGAAATGATAGTAAACATTCCTGGCATTGAAAGAAGAGCCAGACTGCAACAGACAGAAAAGACAAAATTCATAGAGAAACATTATCCAAGCAACACCTGGACCCATGTATACACAGATGGCTCAGCTACAAATGCAACAGGAGATGGAGATGTTGCTTCTGCGCATAAGCACTGGTATACAATAACAGACATGAGTGGCAACAGGAATTCTCAAGTAACTTCAGAGCAGAGGCCTTAAAAACTGCAGCAGAGGTTCTAATGGCAGAGGAAAGCACGAGAGACAAGTTTTCTTCACAGACGCACTGTCAGTAGTTGCAACGCTGAAGAGCCAGATTATGCATACCTGGAGAGTAGTACTCCAAAAACTATGTCAACGATTCAAAAGGGTTATGATACAATGGATCCTATCTCATTGTAGCGCCTCCAGCAATGAAGAGGTTGACAGATTGGCAAAGGAAGATGGAAAGCTACCTCAGCTTGATATACAAGCATAACTTTCAAAAAGGCAAGGAGTTTTATCAGAACTAAGTAGAAAAAGGCAACCACAAAGTCAACTTCACAATATTTTATTTTTCCTTTCCTGAACAATAAATTTTAATTTCTGCAAATTAAAATGCTTCCACATGAAGTAAGAGTTTAATCACAAGTGGCATATGCCAAGTTTTATTTTTGTTTTACGAAACTATTTAAACCCAAACATTTATATGAGAAGTGCACATACAGAGATAATGCTAGCAAGGCTTCAGCTATTGCTGAACGTTTATATTTTCTAATGTCACAAAAGTACAGTCTGGCCTGCCCGAAATGAAAATTATCCTTTAAGAATGGTTCTTCACAACAAACACACTTTATCTTCATTCTTGACCTTCAATTTGTTAATATGTTCTTTTTTCATCTAAAGTATTATACATTTCCAATGGAAGTTTTTATATGACCAAAATATCTGAGATGTAACTTTATATTTCGTGAATTTCTGTCAGTCTGATCAACTATGCTTGGACTCATTAGATGGTCAAATTCTAAACCACACTCAGATTGATGTAGTAGCTTTTGATTTAGCTCTCCTACTTAACAGTTTACAAATCCACTCAACACCTGATCAAAGCTTATCATTTCATGACACCTAATCTAAGCATGTTAGTTTAATCTATCACAGAGACCAGCTAGCTACAGCCGACACAAATATGACAGGGGCAGCCAACTAATTAACATGAACAAATACTCTTTACTAATTATATGATTAAATTTAAGTAAAAAAAATTATGTAGGAACTAACGGCAAATTTAATCTAGCTTTGTATATGTTCTTATGCGGATAAAAATCATAATTCTAATGTAATAAAAATAGCAATTTAACTATTTGCAAATATGAATTTCTCTCTTTTTTTTTTTTTTTTTTAAATTATGCCACAAGGCTATTTTCTACTTCCCCCCCCCCCCCCCCTTTCCCAAACAAAAAGAAAGAAAAGTAAAAAAAAAGAGAAAATTGTTTAGCTCATTCTCTTATCCTCAACACAGGAAATTACACTAATGAGAGAGAAGAGCACAAAATAGGGGACGGGGACTAATAGACAGCACGAAAGATACATGTTTCAATTGATAACAAAATGAATGTGATTTTTACGTAAATAACGATGATATTTAATCTTTTTTTAAACTATAGGAAGAGAGAAAATCACATAAAATGTGGAGAAAGCAACTGGTCTATTTTACTGTGAAAAAAAATTTGGTATCGTGTCCATAATGTCTAGAAACTAGGAAATTGGCAACTGGCTAACAGTCACAATTACTACTGTTATTTTTCCCACTGTACCATACAATTATGACTAGCTCCACGGTGTTTTGTCACAAAATAAAAATGAACAATCAGCTGTGAAGGCTGACTGCAACAAAGAACCAAAAATATATAAATGAAAAATTATGCAGCATGAAGACATTCTGAACAATATTTGTACTTCTTTACCATTACTAATAAATGACATACTGCCAAGACATTATTGTTTTTTATATCTGTACTGTCAGATGGGTCAAACAGATGGTCAGTGAGACGTGACTTTTTATTTGGTTTCTGAGCCAAGTGGTTGTGGTCATTCATATTAAAAACTGTTACGTCAAACTGTATATGAGGGAAGTTCTGGCTGATATGTGTATATAGAGCACTTTTTGAACAGCCAGTGACAAGACAGGCATATTTGAGCATTAAACACCCCATGATAACCCCTTGAGAAACTCATCAAAATCAGCATCTGACATGGCTTCCAAGTTGAGAGCTTGAGAATGCAGGGAACTGGGTGAAGCTTGTGCCATGCTGGATGGTGCCTGGAGGATACTTTCTACAGCACTTAATGGGCTATTCTGACCACTGTTATGATTAGAAGAATGAGAGCCAGCTCCGTTGTAGCTGTGACTTGACTGAAACAATGATGGTGGGAGAGCGGTGGCTGCAGGTGATGGAGAAGACGACTGAGAACTTGACAGCACTACTGTTGGTGAGCCTGGCATGTTAGGGAGAGGAGCTGGAGAAGGTGTGTCCAAGTTAATGACAGGCGGAGGACTGGCTGGGTCACTTGGTATTACTGCGTCATCGTCTTCATCATCTGAACTATCCAAGGTCAGGTCAATTAACGGGCCCTTGGTGGCAGCAGCAGGATTAGTTACTGGAGGTGCAGTCGCCATCGTCGTCATCACTGATGATTATAAGAGAACTCATTTCCTCAACAAAGTCTACGAAGCATTTGTATGCTAAATGTACTGAACAACAATCTCAAAAACTGAATGAGCACTCCTATGGCTTTTCAAGTGATTATTTAGTCACATATCAATTTAGACACAAAATTTGTAACTTGAATGAAAAAATGTAGATTGCAATAAAAATGCACAAAATAAAAATTTTGCACAAAACTTTAAACTGCTCAAAATTACCACACAAAAAATTCCCATTCAGTTTTTAATTAGTGGTATGTATCATGATTAGCACCATAAAGTTTCCAGCACACAACACAGCAAACTGAACCTCAAGTTTCCATTTTATAAAATGATGAACCTCTTAAGTTGCCTTACCTGCTTTGTGGCCAAAACATTCTAAACCACTGAACAAGAAAAGGGGGGAAAACAAGTTTCAGGTACCACCTTTATTACTGTTACAAAATGCAATAGTAATTTTTTTTTTAAAACATGCACAAAATATGGTAGGATAAAAGTGGGTGACCAGGTATCATTAATTAGTAATTTGACATATCTTTGACAAAAAAAATCTAATTTTGTGACGGATGTGATAACTGGCCAGTCACTTTTGTTCTATGCAACAGAATGTATGGAACTTCAATTTCTGTTATTAGTGCATTTTGCAACAATAACTAAAGTCGATTCAAATTTTGTTATTTTCCTTTTCTTGTGTTATGATTTTATGTCATAACTGAATATTAATTTCTCAGAATGGTCACCTCCATCAAGTGAAATTCATCTTTGAATAAAATATAATCTGACACATGGAAGCACTAAATGTGAAGTTCACAAAAAAGCTGGTCATTACTAGATCTGTGTTTTAAACAAGACTCACTGGCCTAGTTGTTTGAATAAACACACTGATTTAACTGGTACAACACCATTCACCCTCCAATGAACACCCTTTCAAAAAGAAAACAAAATCTAACTTTACAGTTGATCCAACCTCATTTTACACTATTTTTGTTACATACAAAATCGACTAGCAACACTGGTTAAAATTGGAAAGAATGAAATCTATTAAGAAAGCAAACTCTGCAATGAGCGTCAAGGATTTGAAATGCAACAAGTATACAATGCAATTATGATTTTAAATAAGTGGTTAAAAAGCAGATATTCCAACCCTAAAAACATTTAAGGAATAAAAATAATACACACTTTCATAAATTAACCTCAGCATAAGCTTTATGTGATGTCCTGAAATCTCTGAGGACACAGACAAATAAAAACCACTGCTCCTACCAGGCTTGTTGTAAAGGCACCGAAGATGAGAAACCTTATCAGATAAGACAAACTAATAAAGAAATCTCTACAGCAAGTGCCTTGATGAGGGCTTCCTGCATGTGGTAGCATGAAGCTCCTTAATAAGTGAAAGATTGACATTAATTTTATTTAACCTCAGTACCGCAACAGAAACACATCTCCAATGATCATCTAGTACAGTGGTTCCCAAAGTGGGCGGTACCACCCCCCTGGGGGCGTTGGAAGGATCCAAGGGGGCGATATGGAAAAAAGGGGCCAGAGGGGGGCGTTCAGTAGTAAGGGGTGGTTCAGGATTTCACAGGCTAAATTCAGTATGTGTGGGGGAGAAAGGAATTGTGGATTTGGGAGACAACATCAGTGAGGCGGGGACGATGTGGATGGTTGTATTACTAGGATCATGAAGCAAGGCATAGGTTCATCTATATGTGCCATTCTGAGCTCAGGTAACCATCGCTGACCATAAATTGTAATCGGGAACTGCTAGGAAAGGAGGTTAACTAAACACATATTGTCCATTTGTTCACTCCTGAAGAAAGAGAAACGATCTGTGGTTGGTTCACTAAGATTTAAACAGAAGGTGAAAACAATTCATAAATAGTGTTTAAAATGAGCTTTGGCATTGGCAAGGTGTGTCCGAGTTTATTTTCTGATGGCATGGATGAAATTAGATACCTGCTGGTGTTTCAGAAAGTACCAACTTTGCTTTGCTGCGGATTTTATTGTCTCAGTATTTACGGGGGCTAGTGGTAACTAAATATTCGCAGATTGGTAATAAATAAGAGAAAAGGTTCAAGGGAGCAAGTTTTTAACAGTAATTGGCAGTAGAAATTAGTCTTTGAACCTCTGAACCGGCTTTCCTACATTACATTCAGACTTTCATAAATCGACTGGTGCGACATACGTTTCCCATCTATTGCAACTTGGAGCTGCCTATGAGCAAAACCAACAAACTTTCTCGGCTTTTCTTGTGAACAGTGGTTTCAAATAAGCGTGTACTGGGTATCAAACTATTTCATCCTGTCGATAAGGTAAGTTTCCATACTTATATTTTTTGTTTGTTTGCACAGAGCTAGCATCAGTTTTACTAACATTAATTATTAATTAAGCAGATGCATTTTGATACAGATTTGCCGTATATTGAATATTGCTGTTCAGTCCATTATATTACATCCTTTTAATTTGTTACCGGGATCTCCACACTTTGCAGTTAGGCCACTGGCTCCCAATTTTTAAATCTTAAGGGCATGGACGGTAGTGAAAACTGGATTTTACCTACAAAATATCAATTTTTTTACTTTTGAGCTTATTTTATTAAATAATCATCGAGGAATCGATTAAGCAAGGTTTTATAACATAAAAAATGCATTTGATGTATCAAAAAGCATATTTTCTGTACTACCCCCAAGCTATGATTTGCAAATTTGTGCCAAAAATGCAAGATTTGTCGCTCAATAATACCTTAGTTATGCTGAGCACATTGCAAAGTATTTGGTATCGCCGAAAAGGGAATTTTTGTGTGACCAGGATTGTAGCAAATTCGAAACCTTTATTTCACATACCTCTGCGTGATTTGGCATTCAAAATTTTCCATCGTTTTACGCTAACTTCCTTATAAGGAGAGGTCACGCAGTGACCCCATTCTCTCAGTCAAGCCCATTCATGAGGGAGTGGTGTTCATCTTTCTGATTGGTCGTAACAGCACGTAGCTTTGTCTGTGCATATCCGGAACATAACGACAGGTACTTCTGACCGTAAACAAATAACTCATTGAACGTGGTACGCCATGTTTCTCTTGATTACAGTCTAAATCTCACTAAATTATATTCTATTACTTCAAAATGGGAAGAAAAGGTAAGAAAATAAAGCAGCTTTCTGCCGTTAGAGCACGCCAAAAGTGTGTAATTTCCAGCACTGTTACAACCGAATCAGCGGTGAATAGGCTTATGTAGGCTTATCATCAACTATGTCTGCATACCAGTATCCAATAGGCCTATAGTTCAAATCGCTGATCCAGTAGTGCCTTACACCGCGGGCCTAAGTCGATCTGATATAAAAATGAACTTGAGCGCGAGCTAGAATGGTGCTTCTCATAACATTGTCTGTGCTAAACCTACGTACAGAAATATGCAGATCAAATTTTTGATCATTTGAATACCATGCACAACTCTACAGTATTTCAACGTACCGTCAGCATCGTCTGGGCTGAACATGCTAAAAGTCAGCATCGTACCATTAATTTAAAAAAAGAAGTCATTGACATCGCTGTCAGCTTTGAAGCAACATGGCTATCTAGAGGTTATATGTCACTGATAGGTGTTGGCAGTGTTATCAACATTTTGACTGGCATGGTCATCGATATGTACGTTATGTCTTCCTTCTGTTACACCTGCGAGAATACTGGACAGTAGCAACTGAAAAACCAGCCTAACAAATTAGAACAATGGAAAGCAGAGCATCAGAAGGACTGCTGCTGTAATTACGAAGGGTCAACCGGAATGATGGAAGTAAAAGCCTGTGAGGTTTTCTGGCTTCGTTCAGTGGCAAATCACAAGCTACGCTACACTGTTTTGCTATCAGATGGTGATTCCAAGGCCTACAACAGACTCTGCGACATCAAACCGTATGGTCCAGAAGTTGACATAACCACAGAAGAGTGTGTCAACCATGTCGCAAAGCATTAGGCACTGCACTGAGGACACTTCTTACTGACTGCAGGAAACAAAACGTCACCCTTGGGGGAAATGGCCGGGGTCGTCTAACCCAAAATGCCACACGAAAATTGTGTATTTACTACACCAAGGCCATCCGCAAGCATAGTACAGCCCCAGAGATGAAACAAGCCATCATGGCTTCTCTCTACCATGGGTATTCGACAAACCCCAACATAATTTGTGTCCGCCAGGCAAAGACTCCTGGTGTTTCTATCAGGCTTCCATCGCCAAAGGAGAAGCTGCCAAACCACACGAGACCAAGGTTCACACTCCGCTAGACTACAACCTGCTCCATAAGCACTTAGCCCCTATTTATGAGCGTCTTACTGATCAGCATCTGCTCAAGCGGTGTGAGCTAGGTGCAACACAAAATGCAAATGAAAGCCTCCACAATGTTATATGGAGTTGTTGCAGCAAGCGGAAATTTGTGTCATTAAAAAAAGTCAAATTCAGTGTCCTTGTGGCCGTTGGAGAGTTCAACTTTGGTCCATCAGCCAGTGCAGAAATAAAAAAGCTGTATGGTCAAGCATCTGGAACAAACTCAAAACGCCTTGGACAGGTACGATTGAGGAAACATCTGGCCAACAGCCAGAAACATGAGGCTGACAAACTTGTAAAAAGAAGAAAAATTAGGCAAGAGGCAAGACAAAGGCGAGAGGAGGAGCTGCAGGAAGCTGAAGGAGGTGCAGCATATAGTGCTGGAGAATTTTAAATACATTCAGCCCCACAGAATGGAGTATATTGGACAAGACAAGGCACTCGGTGAGTAAAATGCATTTTTCTTAAAACTAACATTTTATTAACAAAAATTTTTATTACTAACAAACTATCTAACAGAGCAGTCTAAAATTTGGCTCAAATGTAGTACACATCTATATCTTTAAAGTAACACATCTGCATTTTTGATATTTTGGTAATTTTCTTTTATAAATTTTTTTAAAATATTTTAAAAAATATTTTTTCATACAAATATAGTGTTTTTTTTTTTTTAAATCATTAACAATAGAATTTTAAACTTATCAAAATAAGCATGTGTAAAATTATTTTAATTGTCAGTCACAACATGTGTGTGCAATTTGATAAAGTTTGGTCAATGGGAAACATAAGATTTTTGCTCTAGAAAATTGGTGAAAAATCCAATATGGCGGATGTTTTTTTTTGGTTACCATGGTAGAAGGAAAGAAGAAAAATTAGGCAAGACAAAGGCGAGAGGAGGAGCTACAGAAAGCTGAAGGAGGTGCAGCATATAGTGCTGGAGGATTTTAAACACATTCAGCCCCCCAGAATGGAATATATTGGACAAGACAAGGCACTCGGTGAGTAAAATGCATTTTTCTCAAAACTAACATTTTATTAACAAAAAATTGTATTACTAACAAACTATCTAACAGATCAGTCTGAAATTTGGCATGCATGTAGTACACATATATACCTTTAAATTGTCACATGCTTTTTTTTTGATATTTTGGTAATTTGCTTTGATATATTTTTTAAATTTTTTTCATATAAATCTTCTTTTTTTTTAAATCATTAAAAATAGAATTTTAAACTTATCAAAAAAAGCATGTGTAAAATTGTTTTAATTGTCAGTCACAACATGTGTGTGCAATTTGATAAAGTTTGGTCAATGGTAAACATATGTTTTTAGCTCTCGAAAATTAGTGAAAATCCAATATGGCGGATGTTTTTTTTGGTTACGATGGTAACCACGTTTTTTTAACAAAATAAACTGTAGAATTTGGTTCATGGACATACACTGTGTCTATTAAGCACATAAAAAGTTTGAAAATGTTATTAGAACAAAAGTTAGTTTTCACTGTAGTGCACCCCCTTAATCTAGACTCCTTGAACATTTGAAAAAAATCCACCCAGATAAAACAGACAAAAGTTTGACATATTTTCAGTCACTTCGTGAAAACTTTCAGAAACGTAAAACTGTTTGTGACATGTATGCCAACACTTCACAACAAAGCTGTGATGGTTTGCGAGCTTCATACAACATTTCATTGCTGATAGCTAAATCTGGAAAGTCTCACACAATCGAAGAAAATTTGATTTTGCCAGCTATAAGGGAGTTTGTGAGTACAGTTATGCATAAGTCACCTGAACAAATAATTAAAGCAATTCCACTCAGCAATACCTCTGTTCAAAGAAGAATAGATGAAATGGCTGAGAATGTTGAAAATACATTGTGCAACATACTTAGGACAACAGAATTTGCATTGCAGTTGGATGAGTCAACTTTGCTGGGCAACAAATCTTTGCTTCTTGCGTATGTTCGCTTCATAAAAGATGAAAGCTTGGTTCAAGAGTTGTTATTTGCTAAGCAACTAGTAACTGATCAAAAGGGGAGTCAATATTTCGCGTAGTTGAGCAATTTTTCAAAGAGAAGGACATTCCACTTATTAGCATTCTTGCTTGCGCAACAGATGGGGCACCATCAATGATAGGTTGTTACAGCGGGTTTATTGCGTTCTTAAAAGAAGCTGTACCTGGTATATTTACAGTACACTGTGTAATTCACAGACATCTTGTTGCAAAAAATCTATGTGATCGGCTTCACAAATCATTAAATACTGTCATCACAGCGATAAACAAAATACCAGAGGATAATCTTCAAGTATATTGTGCACACCTATATATGCTGCATAAAGACATGTCTCAGAGGTTTCAGGATCTTTTTTTGATCACTATTCGAGACTGGATAATAAATCCATTCCTGGACACGTGCAGTGAGGAACTAGGAAGGGTGGAAGAGGAACTGATTTCGATACAAAATGACGCTGAGCTTATACGAATGTTTAAAAACTCATATCAAGACTTTTGGTTGCAGAAAGAAATCTCTGAATGCTACCCTGCAGTGTGGGGAAAGGTTAAGATGTTCTGTATTGCCTTTCCAACATCGTATTTAGTAGAGCTTGGTTTCAGCGCGGTTGTCCAACTTCTTTTGAAGCAGAGAAACAGAATGAAGATTACTGAACATGGGGATCTGAGACTCCTTCTCTTTCAGCCTGCTGTTGAGAAGCTGATATCACTACAACAGGCAAATACATCTCACTGAAGTTAAAATGAAGTAAGTTTGTTACTAATTTACTCACGCATACTGCTGTTTGTTATACTGGGTTAAGTAATTAAGTTCTTCTGTTTAAATTAAGTTAATAAATAAGCATATCTGTAGCTTTATATTAGAATGTAATACAGTAATTAGTTGTTTACTGTTTTAGCAGTTGCTCTTATTTTTCATTTTCTTTTTATGTACTGTGGGGAAATGGGGGGACATGCCCTATGAGCCAAGGGGGCGGTGACCCAAAAAAGTTTGGGAAACACTGATCTAGTACTATGATTAAACTACAGAAAGGATGTTATTGATTAATTTTTGAATGAATGCATGCAGTGCTGGCATTTAAACTCTAACTTGTAACATGAAAAAACAGTTTTCAAAACAGAATACGTTCTTCAAAAATACTGTGTTTTCCCCACCTCCCATAATTGAACCTCATGTCGCATACAGACACTGAACTTAACACTCTAGGCACTTTAGGAGAGTTAAGTAAGAGGGCTAACTGCTAGTGGTAAGAAGGGAAAAGGAACAAGAAGGAACATCATTAACGCTGTAATGTCCACATTACTGGTAGAGCGACTATATGAATACTACAGGTAGTGAAATAATGTGCACACTGCAGGTAATGCAACGTGTAATGTCAACAATACAGGCAGTGCAGTAATGTCATAACATCACTGCATGCAGTGCTGTAATGTGGAATGTCAACACTACAGGAAGTGCTATCATGTGTAACGTCAACATTGAAGATTTTAAAACTATGAGCATAACAGACCTGAATATCTGCTCAGAAACCACAATACGTTCACAAATAACAAGCAATCCTTGATCACATTTACTTTTCATGGTGGATGAATAAATGGGTGATGGAATTTACATAAAATATCTTTTTTAAAAATTGTCTTAACAATACCTGGTACTGATGTCAAGGACAGCGGTGGGGAGGATGACAATGTTCTAACTGGCACCGGTGCTTTTGGTGTGGTTGTGAGAATAACTTGATTGGAGTTTTCCTTCTGGGGCTTCATGGGTGTCCAGCTGCCATCATCATGAAAAATTATGTCGACACATGATGGTGACTGGCGACATATCTCAACAAAGTATCTGAAATGGCGAAAGCAATGGTATTTTCTGTATGAATTACTGTTTGGATGATTAAATATAAACATGAACTACCGTATATACTTGAGTATAAGTCAATCCGACTATAAGTAGACACTTAGGCTTTAGGACTTAAAAAGCTTCCAAAGTGAATGACCCGATTATAAGTCGAAGTTAAAAAAAAAAAAAAGGTTCAATTATGAAAAGCAGAATTTTTTTCCTTCAAAGCTGCTGGTAATTTCTGTGCGCTGGCAATGAGAATGGGAAAACCGGTTCATAAAATGGCTACACCAGCATGCAGATGCAAGAAATTTCTATATTTCTGGCATGTTGCAATATTTTTTTACTTCTTTTCAATTGAAGGGCACGAATTTGTATGGATCCTAGAGTAATGATGCAACAATTTAGCTGCTGAGTTAAAACCCATTCATTTAGTTATTATTCAAGACGCATCAAAAGTGTGGAATGCAGTGCGTCAGGGTCAGCGAACCAGAGCTGACCAAGACCCTACTCCACCTCCACGTGGTGGTCCTGGAAACAGGCTGCATCACTGCAGTCTGGCTGAGGAGTAGGGATCGAAGTGGGAAGGCAAACCCGGTCCTTAAAAATGCCGTGCCGAAGTCGGATTTGTCGGGCCGAAAGGCGCAATATCGCAACCTTGCTGTAAACGGCGACACTACGCAACCAACGTCCTTTTCAGGACGAACGCAGAAGAAGAAGAAGAAGAAGAAGAAGTTATTATTCAAGAGCTTGAAACCACAAAGTGTTCCCTCTCCTTGTTAGTTTCCTTTTTGGCACACTGATTCTTTTATTTCACCCCAATCTCTAACAAGTTTTTCGTCAATTCTGAATTCCCACATTGCACTGGAATTGCCTGACTATTGCAAACTCTATCACTTCCAGCTTAAAGCCAGCCTTATAAGAGGTATGCTTTCTTTTTAAACTCAATGTAACAGCACCTTTGGGACAACATTTATTTTTTTTACTAAATGCAGGTATGTTAACAACATCTGTGCATGGCATTGTACATGATAGGAAGTACGAAAGCATGGCGGACATTTTTTATTTATTTATCATTTGTATCCATACAGAGTGAACGTTTTTATTATAATAATAACCACGATTAACAGCCCAATAAAATTTATTCAAACACTTTTTAGTTGAAATGAAGAACAGAGGGCTGCCTGTTCTATACGACCTAATAAAAGGATTCAGAGACGCAGTAAAAAGAGGTTAGGGTTATGGTAAGAAATCTTAAAAATAACCCTAAACCATAACCTTAATCCTAACGATATTGGTGACTTACGAGGGCGACATCAAAGAACATGTCCCTCTGCTCTACATTTAAATCCTGTTTTTAAAAGTATTACTTTAGATATTTTCTTAAAAACATTTAAAGAAGCAGTAAGTTTGTATCAGAAGGATACCAGTATGCAGCAGGGAAGGAGGGGGGGGGGGGGGGAGACAACACTAACCTGTTCCATTCATATTTTTAAAAAAGTTTTTTTACTCAACTACTATAAGTCGTGGGGTGCGTTTTTAAGGTCCAAGATAGGAATTTATCGAATATATACTGCAGATAAATAATTCTTATCTACGAGGAGGAGTCAAAAAGTAACCTTAATATTTTTTTTATTAACAGAATATGCGCAAATAGGAATGAAAGCACTTAATCCCTTTTCAACATAGTCCTCACCATGTTCAATGCAGGTGTGCCAGCGCTTCACTAATGCCTGGATTCCGCGAGGAAAAAAAACTCTTCTGACTGACTGCGTAGCCATGTTTGCACTGCCTCTTTCACCTCATCGTCCATACTGAACTTCTTGCCACCACGTGCCTCCTTGAGGGGTCCAATCACTCGGTGCGAGGTCAGGTAAATATGCAGGATGTTGAAGACACTCCAAATGTAGATTCGTGATTTTCGTTACTGTCGCACAAGCTGTGTGCGGCCGCGCGTTATCATGCTGTAACAACACACCAGAACTGAGCAAGCCGCAACGTTTTGACCTGATTGCAGGTTTCAAGTGGTTCTGAAGCAGATCACAGTATGATTCGCTGCTGATAGTGAGTCCCCTGGGCATGTAGTGTTCCAAGATTGGGCCTTTATAGTCCCAGAAGAGCATGAGCATCAATTTGCCGGCCGACCGCGTAGTACAGAACTTCTTTGCTTTCGTAGTGGACCCAGCATTCGTCACCAGTGATTATATGGTGTAGAAAGCCATCTCCTTCAGCTTCATAACATCGTTTCACAAACATCCACACGATGTTCTTTCAGTTCAGTGGTGAGTTGTTTTGGTACCCACCTAGCGGAGACTTTGTAGTACTGTAGCATGTCGTGAATAATGTGGTGCGCCGAGCCATGACTGACCTTCAATTCTCCAGCCACCTCGTCGATTGTTACCCACCAGTTTTCCCGCATCACTCGTTCCACTGCAGCGATAGCGTCAGGCGTAGTCGCAGTGTGAGGCCGGCAGGAGCGAGCTGCATCAGTCACCGTTGACACCCCACTTTTAAACTTCCTGTGCCACTCATAAACCTGCTGAAGCGGCACACAAGCGTCCCCATACTGCCTCTTCATCCTCCGATGAATGTCTGCTGGTTTCTCACCCTCACCACCCAAAAAACAGATAACTGCACGCTGCTCTTTTCTTGTGCATGCTTCCAAGGGTGCGGCCATCTTGGCTATGGTTTGCCGATGTCATACTTCCCATGATTTTGACTTTTTATTGCCATATTAAGGTTATTTTTTTACTCCCTCTCGTATTTTAAACTACGGTACTCAGTGTACAAGTATCCGTTATATCAGAAACAAACAAAATCATTATTCAACCTCTTCACACAAATAATTTTTATAATCAAGAAACATTATTAATTCAGAGAATTCAATCTTACCCATCAATAATAAGCTTGTCATATGGACATGGTCGATCACACACTGGACACATCCACGTTGGTTTTCTCTCATTCATCATAAGGAATGTGGCAGCATCAAAGCACTGTAAATGTGTGCATGTACTAGCTCGGCATGGCATCTGAATGCGCATTTTGCCCAGCTGAAATAAATATATTATTATGGAATATAAATTTGATTAACACATCATCATTATTTAGCTCCCCAAGGAGCACAGGCCTTTAACAAATTTTATGCAGTCTTCCTGTCCAATGCAACCAGCTCAATGTCTTTCCATGTGTTACCAGGGCCTGAAAGAACAGCTATGTATTGGTTAAGTACTCTACCATACATGATGTAGAAGATGACTAAGACATGGGGCAGACTACCCATCTTGTAGAAACTTAAAAAAAAAAGAACAGCATGAACTGCCATCTAATCTATAACACCAGCAGAAAAGGTAAGGAAAAGATAGTTTTTGACAGCTGATAGCACCACAAGGCCGCCCTTCTTCTGGAACCCACAAGGTAAGAGAAATAGAGGGAGATCTATAAAGCATGTAGAGAAAGAAATTTGGAGACATTAAAAGAGATAAAGTGTGAACTTGCTGAAGTCATACTCCACAGGGAGATAAAGGGCAATGATGATGATGAACAGTGTGGATATGCTATAAGAGCAAAAATGTTTTATACATAATGCAACTTTCATGGCTAAACATGATCAACAATCTCATCATATGAGAAGCCAGTTGAAAAAAAAATACTTGGGCATATTAGAAATACTGACCATGTATTGAGAGATCTGCAGTTGTTCCTTTGTTTAATGCTTATACCTTGAAATATCCAAGTAAAGTCACTTATTTATTTATGATACAATGTCCATGTAGCGGCGTTATACACTGTCACATTGTGCTTCTGTATCATGATGCATCCTACCTAGGCCATCTTCTATTATCACCTCTTCCATTTTTAGCATATTTGCAATGGACAGTAGCAAAAGGCACCACTAATTTTACTTTGTCCATCCACTACAAGAAACTATTCAATCAATATTGGGCAGAATGTGATAAATTTTCCCTTTTAAAACTGGAAAAAATAATTTTGACCGATTTCAAGTTTGATCTAAATCTAATAATTAAGGGCACTTTACTTGAGTACCATGGCTCCAATTTCAAGCCTGTAGTTTTTCAAAGTCCATATGCCCCATTTTAAATACTGGTTTACACAAGCTATTTTAAGAAGCATCGTATTTCATGCAATATGGACACTACATGCGCTGAATCTGCAAAGCAAATGTATCAGTATTATGTTACACAAGAGCACATTTATTTTTGTTAGAGTTTGTTGTTGATGTTTAATTAGGGCAGCTGTGCATCTCGCTCTTTTGCAGCCAATACCAAGTTGAAGACTCATTATCTACACTGTAGATCTATGCTTTTCCTGTGGCTTATCTGCCATTCCAAAACGTGCTGAGATGAAGCCATGAGCTCCAGTTTCTCCAGTTTGGCTTGCATTTAAAGGATCGTCACATCTGGTCCCAAGCTAGGAGTAAGAAGCGTGTGGCATACTGTGCATTCCCCGCTATCCAAGGGGGCTCTCCAACTATGCAGAGCTAAAATACTGTGCTCTGGTTCTGGGTTCTCCCAAGGAATTGTCACGTCATGCAGAGCCACTTCTCAGCTCCACACTGGGTCCATATAGTGAGATCCTCCTGCATTCAGTTAACCAGGTCAATGCCAAAGAATCGTGTCTGGGGCTCAAGTGACTTCTCCAAGCTTAGTGTACAATGCTGGGTTCTCAACATGTTTCACCACAGGGAGAATCCCTGGAAGTGTGTGGATGATTTCAGAAGTCAATGAGGGTGTAATTAGCCTCACAGACAGAGGTTCACTTCCACATATGTATATTGTAGCATTGTGCATAGCTGGTGGTCATATAAAGATGATATGCCTCCATGCATTTTTGTTAGAGTATATGCATGCGCTGCTGATTTATTTTGATTCATCCTTGTAAGGTGCCCAAACAAAATACCATGTCTCTTATTACTATTTCACTGGTACTGTTCTTACAATATACTTGACCTCTTCCTTCATCATCAGGACTTTTCACATCTCATTACCACATTTCACAGAAGTGGTGAGATGTTGTAACATGATGAATAATTACCTTGCCATTATTATGGTGTATGTGTAAGTACATTTAACTGAGGACTTACTGGGCACATAAGTGATACACGCAAACTGGTTGTGGCAATTTCACTGTCTGGATCTTGTGCCAACTTTTCTTTGACTGAAAGAAAAGAAATCACATATCACCTAGCAACAAAAAGTTTACCATGATGATCATCAGCTAAAATATCTTATTAAAAACATTCTGGCCCAGACAGTACATGTCAGGGTTCTTTTTTATGTCATGGGCCCCTTTGATTGTCATATGAAGTCTATGGACTCCTCTTTGATTGCCCGATGAAGGCTATGCACCACTTCTTGGGGGAAAAAATGTACATAAAAGCATAAGAAATACTTTACATTTTAAATTGTAGGTTATGTACATGGATCCTTAGAATCCATTCCACAATTTAAGAGACCCTGGTATATGTGGATATGGTTACAAGGTACTATTTAACCAACATTTATATCCACCACAGTGCCTACAATAATAAATGACATTACCTTGTCATACCTGCTGGCATGGGAGATGTGTCTTGTATTTCCTATCCCTTGTCATGTTTATCAGTTCTGTTGGTATATGGCACGATGTAAAATTATCCAGGATCTTCTCTTCAATGCCCTCCCCCACCCCCCCCCCCCCCCAATCCAAATTTGGGATCCCATTACATGCCCATTGAGGCATATTTGGAATATGGTGTTAGGCCCATATTTTCTTGACCATACGGCACACTAGGGGAGCTGTTCAGGATTGAACCATGGACCACTGAGCTCGGAAGCCAATACACTAACCTCTGTGGTACATCAAATTTACATATTAATAAATTTCACACCCCCCCCCCCCCCCACACACACACACACACACACACACAAAAAGGACTGCTTCTGTCTATGTTAAGTAACAGGATTTCTTACTGTGCTGGTCTCTTTAAAAAAATCCTCATTGTTGAATTATCTTACGTTCTATGTCATTCTTTTCTGTAAAAGCATAAATCTGTTCCCCCACAGATTTTCTAGCTTGTTTATTGACTGCCAATGATACATTCCTATTTGAGAGGACTGGTTCTATGTAGGGAATTTCCTAAATCATCCTCATGTTTCATCTTGTCAAAACCCTCGGTGTAGTCTTTAAAGCACATGTATTAGATATATCAGTAATTCTAGAGCTCTTTCTGCGAAACATTATTACAATATATATGATATTTTGTTTGTGCTTCTACTTCAAATAACCCACTGTTCATTCCTAACTGATGGTTTTAATTTTACTTTTCACTCTTCACTTGATGAATCTTAATAATATTTTGGCCATGTGACTCAAATAAGATTAACTATGGTGGAGAAAACAAATGCATTTTACCGTAGCCACATTAAACAAAAGAAAAGAATAAAACTGGATTTTTACAATTGTATCTGTGGCCAGAAGAGCAGGGTTAATTAATGCTGGGGTTAGATGACACAGAGTCAAATGACAAAAGTTCAATGTTATTAGCTTTGAACATATACATACTTAATGCTTTGGTATGGTCTGAGTGCCGGTTACCAAACTGCTTAAGCCTGGCTAGAAGTATGTCGGAGGACAGTTTTCTCACTAGATACACTGACATACAAAAACTCTGTGGAGTTGAAGATATAACTGTCAATGGCAGCAAGGAATTTTAACACAGAACAACCACTGCCTTATATGGCATGATTATCTGATTTATAAACTGGCATGAATATGAATTAGTTAAGATGTTATTTTATATAAACAGTACAAAATGGATAATCGCTATGAAATTAAATGCTTATTCTTCTTAAATGTTTTCTACCATCTCAAAATCAACTGACTTCTTTATGCTGCATTTTTAAAATAAGAAAGACGCAAGAGTTTGTATCAACTACATATACCATTATGCTGTATAAAACAAAAACATATTCAGCACTATTTCACCCTGTTTATTAACAGATGAGTTAACTACTTGAATTTCAACAAATAATTATACATATCAAGCTAGTTTCACTTTGTAGTTTTAAGTCTTACGTTATTTTAACACAACAATTTTCTTCTCAATTGAATCTGGACTTTCATTTATTCTTTACAATAAAAGTTCATGATAAGACTTCAAATGAGATTATACTTGGCCAAATAAAATGTACCAAAAGCCACCCTTAGTACTAAACAAACAGTTATGCATTCTGCAGAAATGGTGCCCCACAACCAAACAGATCATTGGACTAAGTTAAGGACAATCTGTTTATGATTATGAAATTACTTAAATGCACCTCGCAAAAATGTGTGGAGTGAAGAAAAGATACAATTTTATAAAACCCTTGATTTAATTCTCTGGAAGCACATTTTTATATACAAAGATGGCTTATAGTGAATGGCAGACTTTTTCACTGAAGATCCAAGGCCACTAAGAGTAAACATGGGTTAAAACAAGCACTTATAACTGACTCAAAACAGACAACTGCATGTCATCTTATCTAATCAGAGAACATTTCACGTTCTCAAAAACATATAAGATGAGATGAAAAACTAATCTCATTACTATTTCTCAATCAAATAGTTTTTGTCACTAACTAAATTGATATCTGCTTACTTGACAACCACAGTCTTCCTCAATCATTGCATGCTAACAATTGTGGAATTTATTCTATGCAACAGAGTGTATGGCACATTTATTTTATGTAATTTTTTTTTTTTCAGTGCATTAGATAACAATAAGTGGGTCCCTAATACATACCTGTCAACCTCCTGAGACAAAAATCTGTACGCCGGACCAAAAAAATCCTTACAAACACCCAAAAATCCTTACGCAAAAAATATATTAATAAATTATACACAATACAGTTTTAAAATGAGAAATAACATATACAAATCTATTAGCATTTGAATTAGTGTGGTATAAAACATGCTAATAGTCTCATGTTTAAAATAAACCTGGGCTAGAAAATATTTTCTGATTTAAAATTTTAAAAAACTTGGGTTGGAAAATATTTTTAGAATTTTAAAAAAAAAAACGATTTTTTTTTTTTTTTTTTTTTTGAGGGAGGAAAATCCGTACAACGAGTCTGTACAGCCGTACACTGCTAAAAGTATCAAAAATACGTACATTGTACGAAAAATTCGTACAGGTTGACAGGTATGCTAATACATGTTTTTCCCTTTACTTGAATCAATGATTCTTAAGACAAAAATATAGGTAACTTCTACCATTAAAAATTTTACGCTCCTGAAATAAGACTATGATCACACACACAATGAACATGCATAAACTTTGGAGGAAACAGTGTTAAATCAACATAACAACCAACTGAAATTAATGGAGGCAAAAATGGTGCCCCAAACTTGGAAGTTTCAAAACACAAATTTGGATAGAAAAATTAAATGTTTTCAACAGGGATACCGAATGTGGCTCTGGAAACCAGGATACATGAATATTATTGGAATGTGAAGGACTAAGTCTGCACAATGGTGAGATGTCAATTGGACTGCCATATTTCTTTGGAGGAGCTTTGTTATGCAATGGCAGAGGTTTGGGCTGAAAAAGAATGTCATGAAAGAAGTTAATAATAAATTCAGCCAAGCTAACATACCCGAGTGAAATCAGCTGCCCATGTCACTGTTATAGCATTTGACACTGTTGGAGACAGCCTGCACAGACTTGTGATGTCCACAGGCCGACCTGGTCGTTTTGGTTCTACATTTGGTTTATTAGTGGGAATAACATTCTGAAAGTTTTAAAGGCAGTACGTCTGATCACCGATAATCGCACAACACCACACACAAGGACAGGAAAAGAACCCAAAATACTGTCGCTAACCTGGCAAAGGGGCGACCGACCCCAACCAGGCGCGTCCACGGGTGGCGGATAGTGGAACGACCTCCAGATATGGTGTGTCAGCTGCGAATTAAGTCAGCGTTGTTGGACGAATAAGCAGTCGCGGACCAAACGGCGATGTCCTCCCAGCAGGACGGGGAGGGGTAACAGGTGGCACTGATACCCCCACTGAAATCCCCCATATGTCCTATGACGGGTGCATCAAGTGAGTAAGAGCCGCTATAAGCTCTAGCCACGGGGAAGGTAAACCTCGGTAAACAAACCAATCTGCTGCCTTGCAGCTACCACCGGGAGATGGAAAGGCTATGGGAGACAACCCTGAACAACAAACACAACCCGGCCTGCCGAAGACGGAGTGTGTTAGCTACGGCGCAGACACCGGGACAAATTAGGACACACACGCTTTTGCGGTATGGAGTCATGCGACAATCTCGACTTACGTCATGGCGTCGCTCCTATCAGCTACAACCGGGGAGGAGCGGAGCCGGGCCCCTAGCCTCGAAAGGGCCCACCCAAGCAACCGGTGCCTTTGCCAACCAAATGGTCGGGGGAAGGCAAAGTAGAGCAACTGACCAACCAACCCACTATCTTACAGTGGCTCAATGGAATGCAGAAGGAGTGAGGAACAAGAAACCGGAGTTACAAGAATTCCTCAGGGAAAATAACATTGATATAATCTGCATCCAAGAAACTCACCTAAAAGATACCCAACGATTCTTTGTACGTGGATACCAATCCTTCCGCCAAGACAGGGTAAAAAGAACTAAGGGAGGAATCCTCACACTGATTAAAACCTCAATCCCAGCAGTAGAGACACACAGATCTGGTGAGGACGAACTTGAATACATAACAGTCCAACTACTGCTGCCCAGTGGAGACTTAATGATCACAAACTGCTACAGCCCTCCAACCACAACTCTGGAGCTACACAAAGTGAAGCTTGCAGCATCGAGACACCTCATTATGGGTGACTTCAATAGCCACTCACCCAGCTGGGGCTATGACGCAACAGATGACATACATCGACTCACCACCAGAACAGTAAATACTCAACTTGGGGGAAGTGACCATGTACCAGTCACATTACAGATATCTGAGATAAGAAGTGCAGGAGAAATCAATATGTCTCCTAGCTGGAATTTCAAAAAAGCAAACTGGGGATTTTTTAAAGAACAAGCCGACAATTTCTGTCAGAACATTGCCCACTCAAATAACATCAATAAAAACATCTCCATCATCAGTGAGGCAATCATCCAAGCAGCAAAGAAGTCAATTCCACGATGTAAACGACGAGACTACAAACCATACTGGAGTGACAACCTGGGAAAACTCCATAGTGAATTAAATAAAGCACGGGAAACTATGGAGCAAAATGCCACATTAGAGAACACACAGAGGCACAACAGCATAAAACAAGCTTTCAGTGAACAAAAGAAAGCTGAAATCCAAAGGAGCTGGCACCAGAAGACCAGCAGTCTCAACATGGAAAAGGACTCAAGCAAGCTTTGGAATCTGACAAGAGTGCTAAATGAAGAAACAACAACCAGCTACTGTAAGACTGTCATCAAGGAAAATGAAAAATACCACACAGGAAAGATGGCAGCAAACATCCTGGCAGATTTCTACAAGGAAGAAAGCACCACATCACTTTCACATGCACGGATCCTAGAAGTACGTAAGGAAGTAAAAAAAAAACTGAAGCACCAAAACCCAGATATCTGCATGAAGTCACCCCTTACTATGAGAGAACTCAGTGCTGCCATAACAAAACTAAAGAACAGAAAAGCTCCAGGAAAAGATGGCATCACAAATGATATGATCAAGAACCTTGGACCTGTAGCCAGGCACAAGCTCCTCCTAATCTTCAATCAGTCATGGAGTACTGGAAAATTTCCAGATCAATGGCGAGAAGCAATCATTGTTCCCATCAGAAAGAAACAAAAGGAGAAAACAAGCAAGTCCAGCTACCGACCAGTTAGCCTACTGAGCTGTCTGGGTAAGGTAATGGAAAGAATGGTGAACTCAAGATTACTGAAACATCTGGAAAAAAACCATCTGCTTGATAACACACAGTCAGCATTTAGGAAAAATCGCAGCACCGAAGACCAACTAGTATATCTAGCCCAGGAAGTAGAAAATGCCTTTCAGGAGAAAAAGAAAGTACTGGTGGTTTTTGTAGACTTGACAAAAGCCTTTGATAAGGTATGGAAAGAACGAGGACTCCTTAAGATGCTCAACAGCAAAATTGAAGGGAGAATGTTCAACTGGATACGGGACTTTCTTCGATACCGCACAGCAAGAGTAAAACTTGATGGGAAACTGAGCCATCGCGTCACTCTACAACAGGGTGTGCCACAAGGAGGAGTTATCTCCCCCACACTTTTTATCATATATATAAATGATATTGCAGAGAAACTGTCCGGGAATATCTCCAGGGCTCTTCATGCTGACGATTTTGCTGCCTGGTGTGCTGCTGAACATTTGCCTACTGCGAAGTTCAGGATGCAAGCAGCGCTAAATACCATCGGTAAATGGGCATCAGATTGGGGAGTACAGATAAACCTCTCCAAGACAGTAGCAACCTGCTTCTCTCTGTCAAATCGCCGAGAAACGATCAAACTGCAGCTAAATGGAAGTGAGCTTCCAATCGAGGAAAACCCAACATACCTAGGAGTCAAGTTGGATAAGAGACTCACCTGGAAGCCGCACATAAAAGCAGTAGAACAGAGAGCAATAAGAAAGCTCTCTATTATGAAGAAACTGGCTGGCACAAGTTGGGGGGCAAATACCAACATACTTAAAAAAGTCTATACAGGCACAGTCAGACCTGTACTTGAATATGGCATGTCAGCCTGGGCCACAGCATCTAAAACAAACACAGAATGTCTAGGGAAAGTGCAAAATTCAGGCCTTAGACTAATCACTGGAGGGATGAAGACTTCTCCAATCCAGGCAATGGAGCGAACACCAACATCCGCTCTCTTGATGACAGACGTGAGGAAAAGGTATTCACTCACAGTGAGAAGCTTCTACGAATGCCAAGTCATCCAATGCATGCCAAACTCCATAGTGTGACAAAGAACAGGCTGAAAAGAACCAGCTTCCTAAACATCTCCAAACATCTGCATCAATGCCATGAAGACCTCCTCCCAAATCGATCTACTGAGATTGAAATGTTAATTGATTTCGAGGAGCCAGACGACTGCCATGGAAATATATCTATCATCACAGAAGTCCCTGAAATAAAAAAGAAAGGCCACCTGACTCCTCAACAACTAAAAACTTTGGCTCAAGAAATGATTGAAGAAAAGTACAACCCGAAGGAGTGGACACATGTATACACAGATGGATCTGCTGAGGGGGCAGTAAAGAACGGTGGAGGAGGCATTTTTATAAGATTCCTAAATGGAAAGATCATCCGAAAGGCCTTCCCAACTGGAAAGATCTCCTCCAATTTTAGGGCAGAAGCTATGGCACTACTGCAAGCCCTGAAGATCCTCACCAGACCTGAACAGCAGCCACAAGCTAAGATAGTAATCTTCACTGACTGCAGGTCATTACTTGAATCAATACAAAACACCAGAAATGATAATATGATGAATGAGATCAGATCTGAGCTTAACATCATCCAAAGGTCATCAACCATTGCCCTTCAGTGGTTACCTGCCCATTGTGGAATCGCTGGTAATGAGAAAGCAGATGCTCTATCAAGAAGTGGCAGTAAAATGGAACAATACAGCCACCCATTGCCCTATCGGGAAGCAAAAACCATCATCCACAACAAGTACAAAAATCAGTGGAAGGAGGAAGGGGATATATACAGCAGAGATGACCCAATCCACCACCTAAACAGACACCAACAGACGACAATTTTCCGCCTGAGAACTGGTCACTGCAGATTACTTGGACATATCTATCGCCTCAAGATATCCCACACGAATGAATGCCCATGTGGAACTGATATCCAGACTCCAGAACACATTCTCCAGAACTGTCCAACCCATGATAAATTGCGACGTGCGACCTGGCCAAAAGGTGATGAGCTCCAGCAGAAGCTATGGGGCTGCCGCGCCGACCTGGAAAAGACTGTGGACTTCGTCCTGGCGACAGGCCTGCAGATTTAGCATGACTACAAACCGAACGCAGAAGAAGAAGAAGAACTGTCGCTAAAAAAACGTCTTCTCTACAACAAAGCCAAGCTGACTCACACAATTCTATCTAACAATGCCCAGTCGTACCTACGATCATTGTTTCAAACCAGTAGAAGAGAGGGACAACAATTACATCAGTTACGTCTCCCCAAACCTAGGATCGACCTGTTCAAAAAGAGTCTAGCCTACTCTGGTGCCTACTTATGGAACAGCCTTCCACACCACCTAAAAAGCCTACCTACACAATATTCTTTTAACAAAGCACTTTTCAAACACTTCCTCAACACTGATTATCTACCCCCATAGAAACAGCATTTGCCTGTCAACATCTCATCCATAGGTCAACATTTCTTTTCCTCCTCCGCTCGTTTTTTGTGAATAATTTGTTTTATATCCATGTAATATTATTATTATATTCACTTTAAAATATTATTATATAATGTAATGTATGTGAGAATGTACCCACATAATACTGTACTTTAGAAATGTGAGTCGTGAGAATGTATCCGCATACCACTGTACTTTAGAAATGTGAATTTTTTTTTTTTTACTGCTCAAAGACTTTTCCTGCCACAGAAGTGCGTAAGAAAGTGTTGTTATTATTATTTCATTTTCCACCAAGAATGTATAGACATAAGCGAGAATGTGTTTATGTAATTTTTGTATTGATGACACATTCAAAAATACAGATTAATTGTAGACGGATTGACCGCATGAGTGAGTGTCGGTATACAGAATTTATTTATTTTTATTTATTGTTTTATTTATTTTATTTTATTATTACTTTTTTTCCCCCAATTACTAGCTTGTTTGTTTAAAAAAAAAAAAAAAACCTACTCATTTTTTTTAAATTATGATTGCATACTGTAAATGAATGGCGTCTGTGGCCTAATGGATATGAACGCAGTTTCATAATCCAGATATATTCAGGTTCGAAACCTGCTGCAGGCGGTTTGGTAGCAGATCGCTTTGTGTGGATTTTTAACAATGGTATAAGCGCCGTACCGTTCAGAAAGCAATGGCAAACTACTGAATGAAAAAAATTGCCTAGAAAAATCACAAACAGCCAATAAAAGCTGGGGTTGATTGCCACGTCCTGTAAAGGATAAGCAACTAACTAACTGTAAATGAATGCTGTTATGGTAACTTTATAATGTTGCATGCCTTTAAATTAATGCTTAAAGCATCATGTGGGAATGAAAGGATATAGTATGCAAGATTAATGAGTGGAAGGGCAGAATGTTAGACGGGCCTGTGCGCCCAATTCTTTACCCTTCGAAAATAAAGTTCGTTCGTTCATTCCTCCATCTCAATACACTACTCATACATTATAAACAGAATATTTGTAAACTAGTTTACCTTTATCATGAATAACCTTCTTCAGTTTGTAATCAAACTATAAAATTACCTTAAATAAACAAATGATGGAAAGCTCGCTCTCCAAAACTTTTGAAAATAAGTCATAGCAACAGACATGAAAATGAAGTAAAGATAGAACTGGCATATTATGAGGAACAAATCTGAGGCTTAACTCATCAGGCACTGATACATAAAAGATTTGAAAATACTGAGGGGGAAGGCATATAAAAACATGGAACGTAACAAAGATAATGACAGATGATGAAAACGCCTGGTCACTGGCCTAGGCCCACAACATATGTGACTTGGTTACAGTTGGTCATACTCAAAGATTGTTATATTTCTACTCACAGGTAAAGTTGCTGGCTTGTTGTTAACTCGTACTTGAATTTGGGATGGAAAAGTGTCAGCCTGCTCACATGTGGTTTCCAGGAGACAGAATCTAAGCTGTACCTGAACTGTGTACTCACACTTTGCACCTGGTCGGAAATCTCTGTGGGAAAACCAGTCATATATATATATATATATATATATACTAGCGGTCATACCCGGCCTAGCCCGGGTCCATGCAGGAATGGGGGCAAGTCGGATTTACTGCGAATCGTGTTAGGAAGGTTTAACTTGTTTTGGTTTTAATTGTACTATTGCATTGAGGTGTGCTTCTAACGCAAAAAATTTAAGTAAGGGCTTCATTGTAGACTATATTGGAAGTACAGTCACTTGGTGACAACACGTATAAGTGTTCCGGTGTGCTAACTCAGGAATTGCCACATACAGTTGGCCATGTGAGAAGCACTCATCGCTCAAGTTGACACTGTGTCACCGTTGGGTTTGCTGGGAGCATTATCTGTGCTTCAGGCAAGGTTTATATGAACGGTGATTTGGTTTTAGTGAAGCAAAAGAGTATGAAAAAATGGTTTAGGAAATATGAATGGATTCGGGATATAGACTATTTGTCTCACTTGAAGGGAGATAAGATGGGTGAAGGGACGCCTTAGTGCAAAGGGAGGAAACCCCGTATAGCACGGCTAGCGGATAAAAGTGCTTAATTATGCTTAAGCAGATTTGGTGAGTTCAAAGTTATGCTTGAGAAAATTAGCATAAGATAATTTTGTAACAAGCTTTAAAGAAGAAAGTATAGTGTTTGGTAAAATTATCAAAGGGAGATAATATAGAATTAAGCCCCTTGCAGGTTTTAGCGAGTTGAAGAATAAATAGACGCACGAGAAAAGTAGGATGATTAGCAACTCAGTTCACAGTTAACGGAGCGTGTAACTTAGAGTGAGTGTAGATCAGAGGGCAACCAATCGGAGAACAGAAAAACAAGTTGAGTTTGCAAATCAGAGTAGGGGTGGTATGGGAACAAAGAAAAGATTGACGAGAAGTCATGGGCAGTCCTGTTTGAGAAACTGAAGTGGCAAGATTGTGCATCTGCCGGGCTCCTAAGACTGAATTCTGTGGGTGACAGAAGTTTTCCAGAAGAGATTTGTAGATCTAGTTTGAGTAGCAGTAACAATTCAGGAGATTAGCTATAACTGTGTTTAAAGTATAGGACTAGCAGATAAGAGTGATAGTAGGGACTGTGATTTGTGTGAGGATTCTGTGAGATCACGGTAAGAAAGCTCTTCCCTTTTATTGTGCATAGACAAATGTATTTGAGTAAGAAATATTGCAGAAGACAACATGTATTGCTACAAGGTTAACGATGCATACAACCAAGTACAAACATTGTAAGGAGAAGCGTTGTAGAAGGCACAAGACAAACTACTATAAGGCGGATAGTTATTGACTAAGTAGTAAGTCAAAGAAAGAAAGAAAGAAGAGGATATTGAAGAATATAGCCTTGCTGGGCTTAAGAATAAAGAAATAATGGAGATTATTGGTGCTCTCTCACACGAGTAAGTATTTTGAAGCTGCTGCAGAGGTATCTGATTATTGATAAGTTCATGAATTATAAAATGAATGTTATAGAATTACTTGAGATGAACCTGACCGGGTTAGTCAGGAAGAGTTAACACAAAGATTTGATAGGGTATTTGGGAGAGGCATGAGAAGAAATAGAGCACTGAAGGAATAACCTGCATAGACTATACAGGAATAAATGAAGCAATTCAGATAGCAGTTAGGGAATAGAACGTGCAAACCAGATTCAATAAATGCAATGAACATGATTCCACAGTTGAGACACACACAGAGCAAGAACCCATGGAAATCGGACACTCCTGCACACGTTGGCATCGCCCAAGCCAGGCAGGCAACCAACAATCGGAAAATATAGGTTACACTCGACATCCTCACAGACAGCAAGCCATACATCAGGTCAATACTTCCACTTGCTTTATTTGCGGTTTCCGAGGACACCTAGCTTGTCAATGCAGACAACAACATTTTCGTCCATCCCAAAATGATTACAGAAACCCACGATACCATGATAATAGTAACACTCAGAATTACAATTAGAATTTTCAAGGAGCGCCCACAACTTCCAACTTCACAAGAGGACAGGCAAGAAGATACAATCAGGGAAATGGGACAGTCAACCATTAGGCAGGACCGCTAGTGGTGACTACAAAAGTGATGGAAACAATAACATTTCCCATCGTAGGTCCAAAGAGATAAAGAAAAACAACATGATTTCGCACTCAACAATTCCTCCTCAAAGGATAAATATTACACCAGATCCTAGTTCTTGTCTGATCAACATTAACAATAAGAATTATCGAGCACTCGTGGATACAGGTGCTTCAGTCAGCCTGATCAGAGAACAATTATATAAACAAATTAAACATGTAGTAAGTTTTCGACCCTCCAAAACATTCATGTCATCAGAGACAGGGGAACATATAAAATCTTGTGGTATTGCGAATATTACCTTCCATATAGGACAACAACGGATCACACATTCCTTCGTAATCACACGTGGAATGTCTAGAAATTTTATCCTAGGTAGAGACTTCCTCAAGGATCATAATGCCAGAATATATTTTGACCTTCATAAGATTAAAATCAATGATAAATACATACAACTGCAGGATGATATACATATTGCATCCTTGGTGCGTTTGACAACCCCAGTTACGGTGTTACCTAACACACTAGTAATAGCCAAAGGTCGAGTCAAGAATTCTAACTATATCAAACCAGGACAGATAATACAGATTGAACCCCTGGAAAATGAGGACATAAACAATGAACCCCTCATGTTCGTTACTGAAGGCATTGCAGAGATTTCATCCTCCTGTGATTTTCCAGTTATGATTGTAAACACATCAGGACAAGCGACAACAATACATAGAGGCGCAATAATTGCCAAGGTACAAAGACCATCGTTAACCCCTATAAGAGACAATAACATTTTGCATAGGACCACGCCTCAAACTCCAGAAACAGGAACAAGGAGCAAGCCAAGAAGAACAATAGAAGGAAATAATATGCACAGTCAGCAGAATAGAGAGAGACAAAAAGATCAACAGATATATCAAAGACGCGGAAGAAATAACTTTGACTATACACCTGATAGTAGCACTATCCCAACGCGCAAAGAAAGAAGATATATTAACCAAGATGATACACCGTACGAGAGAGCGTGTAGAAATGAACCCGAAAATATAGAGGTAAATACGAAAGACAAAGAATACTCTCGCTATGCACACAGAGTGAGCCAAATAATACAGCGAAAAGCGAGCGATGGAATATATAGAAGAACAGGAAATAGTAGAGAAGAATCACATTATATTAATCTTGTCACACATTCCTTATTGGCAACCCCAGCACAATACTGCCGTAGTGAATGACAGAGCAGAAGGAATAATGGTAGAACACAAGCAGAGTACACTCCATGGCGACTAACCAACAAGAGATACTCAAATGCACCAATGTACCGAAAATATGGAGCAAGATATTCAAAACCCTTTGATTACTGTTGTGGTGAACGACAGAGGGAAAGTGACAATTATAAGAAATATGGACAGTATACTCCATGGCGACAACCCAGTGCAAAATACGCAGACAAACCATTTGATCAGAAACGAGAGCCAAGGAATTTCAAACCTTTTGAATATCACAACAGAGAACGAGAGAGTAGGAATAACTTTCGTAGAGTGGATGGAGAAAACACATAAGTTAAGACACCATGGACAAGTCAAGAGTCTCACATACAGAATAACATACCGGACCGGTTATCACAATTGCTGGCAACATTGAAGGTAGATGAGCAATATAAGAATAAACTTAGTGCGTTTGTCACTAAACACCAAGATGTATTTGCACTAACGGATATGGAGTTAGGCAGAACTAGTACCATACACATGGATATTCAGACTACAGTAGAGGAGCCTATTAGTCTGAAACCTTACCACACCCCTCTGAAGAATCGAGAAATAGTAGAAAAATCCATAAATGAGATGTTAAGAGCAAAAATTATAGAGAGATCTACATCAGCGTGGTCATCACCAATAGTAATTGTTACAAAGAAAGACTGAACAAGTAGATTCTGTTGCGACTATCGCGCATTGAACAGAATAACTAAAACAATTTCATACCCGCTACCACGCATCGATAATATCTTGGCAACACTTGGACATTCTACATATTTTACCACATTGAATGCACGCTCAGGATTTTGGTGTTTCCCTATGACACCAACAGCGAAGGAAAAGTCAACATTTTGTACACACATGGGTAGTTACAAATGGAACGTTATGCCTTTTGGTCTCAAAGGAAGTCCCGAGACATACATGGCATTAATGGACGAGGTTTTGCAAGGAATGCATTCTTTGGCATTAGCCTACATAGACGATGTACTTATTCACACATCAGGTGGATGATCACTTAAAGAAAGTTGAGCAAGTTTTCGATCGCCTCTGACACCACCAAGTAAAACTTAAGCTAAGCAAGTGTGATTTCCTAAAAAAGGAAACTAAATATTTAGGATTTTTGGTAAACAAAGATGGCATTCGCCCTGACACAGATAAAGTGAAAGCAATAAGGAAGATGTCCGCTCCCACAACAGTGAAGCAAGTACGAGCATATATCGGTTGTTGTGGATATTAGAGACGCCACGTCATTAACTTTTCGAAGGCCGCTGAACCACTTATCGCTCTCACCAAGAAGTATTCTCGATTTAAGTGGACAGAAGAATGTCAGAAATCCTTCGACTATCTTAAAGAAGCGCTCACAACAATACCACTTCTGGCACAACCAGATATATCTCGCCCGATGATTTTGTACACGGATGCCTCGAACACAGCAATAGGTGCTTGTTTAGTCCAACCTAGAGAAGATGACAAAACACCTATCATACCAGAGATTCCTAATGAGATGCCTATAGCATTTGTGTCACACGCGCTTTCCAAAACACAGCGACGATGGTCAACTACAGAAAAAGAAGCTTTTGCTATACATTATGCCATACAGAAACTTGACTTTTACGTCAGAGGTACCAAACTCATCATTAGAACAGACCAACAACCATTGGTGAATTGGCTCACCAAGACACAAGAACAGCCTAAGAAATTACAGACTTGGTCTATGAACTTGCAATCATATGATACAAAGATTGAATACATCCCAGGTACTCAGAACACATGTGCAGACCTCCTTTCTCGAATTCCACACACTGCTATTATACAGCAAGATGATCCTGATGCGGGTACTGATATAAATGATAACGCAAAGGAGATCGGAGTTATAGATTCCAACAGAGTAGATGTCGATGATAGTACTGCCACTACAGCCACTGGTACACAAGAGACAATAGAATTAGATACCTTTGATGTATATGCTGAACAGAGAAAAGACCCCGAAATAGTTAAACTTATTCAACAAATAGAAGCGAAACCCATGTCGCTTAAGCAATTCACTATTCTGCCACATGACCAGGTATTATATCATATCGATCAAAAACAAGAAGGGAGACTACAAAAAGTCATTCCCCAATCATTAATACCTCATTTATTGGTACAGTTCCATGACAATAATGGACATGTAGGAAGAGATAAAACAATAGATGTCATTAAGAAAAGGTACTATTGGACAACAATGTATAAAGACATCATTGAATACGTTAATACTTGTAAAGTTTGCAGAATACGAAACATGAGACCAACTAAAGTTCCTTTACAAGAGATGAAACCATCACATTTCCCTATGGAAGTTATAAGCATGGACATTTCTGGTCCGTACCATTACCCAGTCCGGGAATGCATACCTTTTGCATATTGTCGACCAATATTCGGTATGGCCTGAAAGTTATCCTCTCAAGAATATAACGTTAGCAACAGTGACTGAATTTTTTCTTCAAGAATTCGTACCACGACATGGGTGCCCTAAGAGAATAATCACAGACAATGGGAAGCAATTTGTCTGTAACCCTTTCAAAAAGACGCTTCAGACTTTACACATTCAGCATACTACAAGTACGTTCTATAGACCGCAGGCAAACGGACGAAATGAGAGAATGCATGCTACATTGCATGATATCCTTGCCAAATACATACAAGGAAATGTACAGTATTGGGACATATATATTAATCAAGCCCTCGAAGCAATACGGGTAAACATAAATGAAACGACAGGGTTATCACCATTTTATATGTTATATGGGGGAGCCGCGCTGGTGTAATGGCTTCGGCGTTGTACTGGCGACCAGGTGTTCATGGTTCAAACCCGGGCGTAGGCGTTTGAAGAAATGTTTACGGCCGGAAATTTGACTGAATAGCCTGAACGGCTCCTGTGATAAACCCTCTGTGGATGGGAAGGAGCAAAGCTCCTGACCGGGTTGGAAGGAAAGTCCTCAGGTTCCCCAGCCTCGCAATGACATGTCATTGGGCCGAAGGGCTGAAAGCCTAAGTGCCGCTGGTTAAGAAAAAAAAAAAAAAAAAAATATGTTATATGGACGTGAACCCGCACCCGTGTGTTACCGGGGCCCGAAAGGGGAGTAAAGAATAGTAACACTGTCCCCTGCCAAGCATGTCGTAGAAAGCGACTAAGGAGGGTTGGACATGGGGCCGGTTACCCCATCCTGTAAAAAATTTAAACCACAAAAAACTTCAACAAATATGGACAAGTCAAATAAAGAAAATAAAACACAGCCATCCAAGACAGGGGAAGGTCCTCTCGTGGGGAGGCGTATGATGCAACACAGAGAAAGCCGAAAGGAGTCTGTGTTGCTGACTGACCTTCTTTCTTCTAGGAGAACTTCCAGATTTGGCACCTGGAATGTTCGGACATTAAACGAACAAGGGAGGGTGGCGCAAGTGGCAGCAGAGGTGAGGGAATACAAAATCGAGGTTTTGGGAGTGTGTGAGGCGGGGTGGAAAGGGGTGGACAGGAGGGGACTCGTCGCGGGTGAATTGGTGCTGTCCTCGGGACATGGGGACGGGGGTTCGCACCGCGGTGAAGGGGTGGCTCTTGTGTTGTCTAAGGAGGCGCAGAGGGCACTCATTGAGCGGGAGGCTGTTGGACCCAGAGTGATAACAGCTACTTTCAAAACAGCTGAGGGGAAGATTCATGTAGATGTCATCCGGTGTTGTGCACCAGCTGATGACGGGGGGGAGTCTGTGGGAGAAGCGTTTTATACTAGGCTACAGGAAATTATGGATGGGGTGAAAAGAGGAGACATCACGGTTTTGATGGGTGGCATGGGTGCAGGGATGGGTGCGGTCGGCGCCGGATTTGGGGAAGTCATGGGAGGACATGGGCTGGGGGTAGTGAATGGAAGTGGGGAGCTATTCGCAGGCTTCTGTGCTTCGGGTCAACTGGCTGTGGGAGGAAGCGTGTTTCCACGTGAGAGAGTGCACGGGGCAGCGTGGATGTCGCCAGACCATGGAGCGGAGAATCAGATTGATCATGTGTGCATGGACAAGAGGTTTGGATCGTCGTTGCGAGATGTGAAGGTATGTGGAGGAGCAGATGTGGCGTCGGATCACCATCTTCTGATGGCCAGGGTGGAGGTGAAACTCGGGAGATATGCAACGGTGCAAAGTTATAGACAACAGCATAGTGTAGGACAGCTGGGAAATCAAGAGACGGGAGACAAGTTTGCGGTCGCGGTGTCCAACGGATTCCAAGTGCTCCGGCGGCTGGAGGATGTAGAGAGTGCGGAGGACTGTTGGCAGCAAGTCGGGACTGTGTGGAAGGAGACGTGTGAGGAGGTGCTGGGGAGGGGGGAGGGACGGCAGGGGGCATGGATGGCAGCAGAGGCCATCGATGAGATAGAGGACAGAAAAAGCGAGAAGGCGGAGTTGGACACAAGCGGGGCCAGAGGTTCCGGGGCCGGGAGGTGTGCACAGAGGCGAACAGAGAAGTGGGGAGAGGTGTCGAAAGAGACGGGAGGGGGTGTGTTGGGGAGTTGGCGGGAGAGGCGGAGGATGCTGCGGCCAAGGGAGATATGACAGAACTGTGTGGCAGCACAGGGAGGCTAACGGGGAAATGCAGGCAAACAAATTGCCTCATGAAAGACGGGAATGGGAGGCTGCTCAGCAATGTACAGGGGCAAATGAAGAGGTGGACAGAGTGTTTTGGGGACCTTCTCGATGGACCAGCTCCACGGGGCCCGCCGGACGTCCAGCCGGCGGGGCAGGAGCTGCAAGTTGGCGGTGAAGGACCGGCGGGGGAAGAAATAAAGAAAGCCATGGGGCTTCTAGGGGATGGAAGGGCGTCTGGACCTGATGGCATTCCAGCGGAGGCCATCGGGGCGGATGTTGACACGGCTACAGAGATGTTGTGTGGGTTGCTTGGTGGGGTCTGGGAGGGGGAGGAGATGCCGGCGGGGTGGAGGGAAGGATATCTGGTTGGGTTGCCTAGGGGGGGAAATTTGCAGGAGTGCACAGGTTATAGAGGAATGGTGTTGCTATCAGTGCCGGGAAAAGTGTTGAACAGGATTGTCCTTGAGAGATTAAAGGAGTCCATGGACAGGAAACTGAGAGATGAACGGGCAGGTTTTCGACAAAACAGATCATGTACAGACCAGATAGTCACTTTGAGAATAATAGTTGAACAAAGTCTGGAATGGAATTCACCACTATACATCGGATTTGTGGACTGCGAGAGGGCATTTGACAGTGTAGACAGAGAATCACTTTGGAAATTGTTGAGGCATTGTGGAGCTCCCCTGGGGGTCATTAATTTAATAAAGAAAGCATGTGGAGACATGGCGTGCAGAGTTCTTCATGAAGGACAGCTTACAGAACCGTTTGGGATAGGAGCAGGAGTGCGACGAGGATGCCTCTTGTCTCCATTTCTTTTCTTACTAGCAATAGACTGGGTTATGAGATCATCTGCAGCACACAACAGAAATGGAATCCAGTGGACTCTGACTAAGCAGTTGGATGATCTGGATTTTGCTGATGACTTGGCTCTTCTGTCCCATAGCCGTAATCAGATGCAGGACAGGTTGAAAGCGCTCGATGGGAGGTCACAGCAGTTGGGTCTGAGGATGCACAGGGAAAGGACAGGAATGATGCGAATAAATGCGGGTAATGATATCAGGGTTGAACTTGGGGAAACGCTAGTGCAAGATGTGGAGTCGTACGCATGTCTTGGCGGTGGTGTAGACAGGGTTGGAGGGACAGACAGCGATATCAAAATGGGAGTACAAAGGGCAGGGGGAGCTTTCATTGCGTTGGGAGGTATATGGAGATCGGGAGAGGTAGGATCCAACGCGAGAATAGGAATCTTCGGCTCGGGTGAGGTCAGTCCTGTTGTGTGGCTCGGAGACATGGGGAGCAGCAGGGACGGCAGCCAAAGAGCTACAGACTTTCATGAATGGGTGCTTGCGTGAGTAGAGGGATTGGAGTGGTGTGGCGGGGTTGCCGGCGTGGAGCTGGTGACAAGAGCTGGACAAGTGCCAGTGGAACAAGAGGTGAGAAGAAGACGATGGCGATGGATGGGACACGCACTGAGAAAACCTGTTGATGGCATTACAAGGCAGTCCTTGTTCTGGAACCCCCAGGGCAGGAGAGGCAGAGGAAGACCAAGAAGTACATGGAGAAGAGAGTTGGAAACAGAGGTGAAAATGATGAGGAGAACATGGAAAGAACTTGGGGTGATGGCACGTGACAGGAGGACTTGGCATGTGTTTGTTGAAGGCCTATGCTCCTTTGGGAGTGGAGGATTATGAATGAATGGACGTGAACCTACCTTTCCATTAGACAATCTCTTGCAACCTCAGAGGAATTATCAAGGTGAAGATCCCATTGAAATCATAAAACAAGAGAAGTATAGAGCACACCAAATAGTAATGCACAGAAAGCCTTTAAGAAATGGCAGAAGCAGCATGACAGGAGAGCGACATTAGAACAATTTCAAGTTGGAGATAAAGTGTATTACAAGAAGAACGTTCGAGATAATAAATTTGATGCACGGTGGCTTGACGGTTATCTTCTTCTTCTTCTTCTTCGTTTGCCCTGAAAAGGACGGTGGTTGCTTTGTGTCTGTTTACGCCTAATCTGTGATATCTGCACCTTTCGGTCGACACATCCGACTTCTGCACGGCATTATTTATGACCGGGTTTGCCTTCCCATTGCGATCCACACTCGCTCAGCCAGACTGCACTGCTGCAGACTGTTTCCAGGACCACCACGTGGAGGTGGAGTGCGGTCTTGACCAGCTCTGATTCGCTGGTCCTGGCGCAGGCAGTCAAGCTATGAGTCGCTGACTGTGTTCTCTATTGCTACGTCTTTGGGTCCCTGATGGTTATAAAGTGTTGGAACAGACAACACCCGTAAATTATACCTTGTGGAATGAGGAGAAGAATATAACCATCAAAGCACACGCAGCGCAGATGAAGAAAGATAATCATCGCCCCACAGTACCACCAACTTCACAGAGTAGCAGACCACTACGAAAAGCCACGTTGACTCACTATGAGTCTACAGAGTCAGCAAGCACTTCACATAGCGAACACGACACAGACGGTGAGCAGGGAATTGACGAAGAACAAAGCAACACTCCAGATCAATTACAAGATGCTATATGTCGCCTCACTCACTGCAGAGAAAACTCAGAAGAAGAAGATGATATTCCACCAGTAGAACTGAGAGAAAGATTGAGATATAGAGACAATCGACTACATGAGACAGATAGTACTACATCACTATCAGAGTATGACAACGAACCCCAGACATCGATAACAAGTCAAACATACGTTGGTAGCCAGCAGCTACAACCGTCAACCTCTAACCAACACAAGCCTACACATTTCAGTTGGGACAGCGAAGATGAGAGACCCTTGAAACCAGCAATGAGAAGCAACATAATTCACCATACCAAGAGTCCTACAGACGAACATAAAAACAGTAGCAAGAATATCATTGATACGCCGTTGGCACCTGTTGAATCAGAACTGGACACAACAGAAAGAGAAGAAAGCGACACTAAGTGTATGGATGAAACTACCAACACCGAGATACGTATAGCTACCAAGCGCCCTTACCAACCTTCGTCACCAGATTCACCACCAAGAGCGAAATTGCTACGTCTACCGCAAGAGCATGTACGAGCCAGGTTCAAAGGAAGTCATCGTCAAGTACACAAACCGTCTATAGGTTTACAACAACATCCAAATTTGTGTTCGCCCCCTTCCTCCTGCAGAGCGACTATAAACACGACATCACAATGCACACCAACTTCGTCACAGTATGACAGTCGCCTCTCCAGTAGAGAAATTACACTGTTAGAGCTTGCAAAAGAGTTTTCAAAACTGATGCAGGCAGTGTAATCGTCGCAAAGTACTCACCCAGCTATAGTACTAATTCGCAGCACTCACCCAGCTATAGTGCTTAATACGGTACTCCAATCAACATAGTACCCAACGTTAAGTTATTTAATTAGGTCTCTCCGTGTTTAACTTAGTTGTTATCGATATTCCGGAGCACACTTAGGCACCTACAGTACTCACTAGCCATTTAAAGAGAGAACATAGAATATTACAAGTGATGACAAAGTAGATTAATCACATACAGTGTTATAGGTGATGACAAACTAGATTAATCACATACAGTACTACAAGTGATGACAAAGTAGATTAATCACATACAGTGTTATAGGTGATGATAATAATAGTTGCCCATCGCAAGCGAAGATGGCGACAGCTTCAGACTTGAATTGTGAGACCTCTGTGCCGTGATCTTATGTGGCTAATTAGTCCTATTTTGGCCCTACAGGCCATGCCACATACGGGGCACACATGGTTAGAGTCGATAGTAGTGTTGCTGCGCATTCTGACTTTTCTTGCAGCACGCTTGCCTTCTGCCTTATCAGCTAAATTCTGTTCTGCAATGCGAGCGCCTTGAGTAATGTTTGTCCACCAGGCAGAGCGATCATGTGTGATAGTCTCCCAGGAGGAGACATCAATTTTGAAGCTGCTCAACGATGCCTTCAGTGTGTCTTTGAAGTGTTTCTTTTGTCCCCCTACTGTTCGCTTACCCAAAGAGAGTTTGCTGTACATCAACTGCTTTGGGAGGCATTTTTCAGGCATGCGAACAACATGTCCGGCCCATCTAATTTGGGCCCTCTGCAGCAATGTGTAGATGCTTGAGATATGTGCTCTGTTGAGGACCTCAGAATTAGATACTCTATCATGCCACTTGATCCTGAGTATCCTGCGAAGACAGCTCATGTGGAAATGATTAAGCTTCCTGGCGTGTCTGCTATACACTGTCCATGTTTCACAGGCATACAGGAGGGTAGTGAGCACTATTGCATGATATACTTTTATCTTGGTGGCGGCACTAATTCCTTGTCGATCCCAGACATTTACTCTTAGTCTTCCAAAAGCTGCACTTGCCTTTGCAATTCTGTTGTTGACCTCGGCGTAGATATTCGCATCTTTAGTAAGGGTACTGTCTAGATAAGTGAAGCTGTCCACCACTTGGAGACGTTGGTTCTTTACTGTGATATTTGGTTCACAGTAAGGTTTCCCAGGAGCAGGTTGCAACATTACTTCAGATTTCTTCGTATTGATGGTAAGACCAAAGTCATCACACGCTACAGAAAGCCTCCTCATATTGTTCTGCATGTCTAGTTCTGTGCAGGTGTTGAGGGCACAGTCGTCCGCAAAGACAAGGTCAGAGATCATTGTTTCATTCACCTTTGTAAAGGACTGTAATCGTCTCAAATTAAACAGCTTCCCATCTGTCCTGTATCTGATGTGTACGCCGTCACTACTGCCATGCGTAACTTTAGACAGCATGGCAGCAAATATCATACTGAATAGTGTCAGAGCGAGCACACATCCCTGTTTGACACTGTTTGTGACCGGAAAGGGTTCAGAAGGTTCTCCATCATTCAATACGCGAGCCATCATACCTTCATGAAACTGGCGGACAACTGAGATGAACTTATCGGGACAGCCGAATTTCGCCATAATTTTCCATAGTCCATCCCTATTGACAGTGTCAAAGGCCTTGGTCAAGTCAATAAATGTTGTGTATAGGTCACTGTACTGTTCCTGGCATTTCTGCTGGTGATGACAAACTAGATTAATCACAAGTGATGACAAAGTAGATCAGTTATATAGAATATTCCAAGAGATGACAAAGCAGGTTGATCATATGAAGTATAACAAACTAGAACAATGATATACAATCTCATGAAGCCTAAACAAGGTTCTTCCCAAAGGTACAAGACTCAGCACAACTGAGGATCAAGACTGATAGTTATTAGCACATATATAGCATAATATGCATGTTTACTTATAATATATGAATTTCAGGCACTTATATTTTTCACGACCAGATAAGGAGGGAAATGGAAAAAAGAGGGAGAGAGAAGAAGAGATATGATACAGACCCAGCCAAATTATAGCAGAGTATGAAATTATCTTGCTCAGATATAGGTGCACATATAGCACTGACGATGAACGTCCCCACTTGCTATTGCACTGCTTATATAGCGACACCAGAGATACGACATGGTTGCAGTGTTGGTACTATAGGTACTGTCTACTTGAGAGATTATGGTAATGACACTTATACGAGGGACGGTCAAAAAGTAATGCCTCGTAATTTTTAATTTCATTCAATAGGCAAGAAAACAGATAAAATTCACATTGAAATGTAGCCCCAAGTCTGAACTTCAAAAATTTATTTCTCAATATAGTGGTGCGTTTAGCGGTGTTTGGCATGGCATTATCGTGCAACAGTAGTGCAGTTGTCTGATCTTTTAATGGGTAAAGTCGCCGAAGACGATCTCTAAGCTTCTTCACAGTTTCAATGTAACGGTCTGCATTCACCGTGTTTCCCTGTTCCAAGAAGTCGAGAAGAATCACATTCTTCTCATTCCAAAACACGGAGGCCATAACTTTCCATACAGATGGTGAACTTTTGAACTTCTTTCTTGTTGGCGATGTTGTGTGATGCCATTCCATTGACTGCCTCTTGGATTCTGGTTAAAAAAAATGAACCCAAGTCTCATCACCTGTCACAATATTCGATAAAAACTCTTCTCCTTCAGTTTCGTAACGGTGCAGGAGGTTGATGACTATGGTTTTCCTTGTTTCTTTATGTCTGTCAACATTCTATGACATAACATTGTTTTAACCGAACGTCTTTGGCAGCCATTTTAAAACTGTTACAGTGGTGCCACCTGTTACTGAAACAGGTTGGTAATGCTATACAATGCAGAAGAGTGTTTGAGGAATCCTGCTAAATTTACAAATGGCACACCGATGCAGTATTTACATACATAAAAAATAGGAGGCATTACTTTTTGACCTTCCCTCGTATATCCATCTTTACATTAACTTCATGCACGGTGATGTTGGGTATTTTGTTAAGTCTGACATACAGGGGTACAGCGTATACAGTTCAGACAAAGTTAACAATTTGACGGGTGCATCCAAGGCTAGAATCAGCCGAGCACACCAAACTCTGACTTAGTGACACACATCTTTCCCAATCACCCCAAGACAGGTGTTTGGACATGCGTAGATAGTTCGGACAAAGTTAACGATTTGACAGGTGCATCCAAGGCTAGAATCAGCCGGGCACATCAAATTCTGACTTAGCGACACATGTCTTTCGCTATTACCTTAGGATATTTACTTAATGCATGGTATATGATACTACATAGTATAACTCTGCTTGTCTGACCGGTACAATGCACTACCGACATTGACGGCAGACATTATAGACATTAAATGGACTGACAAATCTCTGCTTTCAGAGGCAGTTCCTATGTCGACCACTGTACATAGGTAAATAGAACATGTATCGAATTATTGATGAGTGCATATTTATATAATGTGACGTTATATGATGATTAATGACATACTTAAGTTGAAGCATTAGTATTTAGTTATAGTATAGTGTTACTTTTATGATGTCATTTTTCTGACATTTTTTTTGTTGTAATCAATAAGTATGGGAGTAGCTATATGATGGTATGATGGGTAGAGAATAGACACTTGTTGATAGAAAGCAAATGTCTCCCTATGGGATACATTTGTGCGGCCCCGGGTTGTATGTGACCGTTGGGTTTGCTGGGAGCATTATCTGTGCTTCAGGCAAGGTTTATATGAACGGTGGTTTGGTTTTAGTGAAGCAAAAGAGTATGAAAAAATGGTTTAGGAAATATGAATGGATTCGGGATATAGACTATTTGTCTCACTTGAAGGGAGATAAGATGGGTGAAGGGATGCCTTAGTGCAAAGGGAGGAAACCCCGTATAGCACAGCTAGCGGATAAAAGTGCTTAATTATGCTTAAGCAGATTTGGTGAGTTCGAAGTTATGCTTGAGAAAATTAGCATAAGATAATTTTGTAACAAGCTTTAAAGAAGAAAGTACAGTGTTTGGTAAAATTATCAAAGGGAGATAATATAGAATTAAGCCCCTTGCAGGTTTTAGCGAGTTGAAGAATAAATAGACGCACGAGAAAAGTAGGGTGATTAGCAACTCAGTTCACAGTTAACAGAGCGTGTAACTTAGAGTGAGTTAAGATCAGAGGGCAACCAATCGGAGAACAGAAAAACAAGTTGAGTTAGCAAATCAGAGTAGGGGTGGTATGGGAACAAAGAAAAGATTGACGAGAAGTCATGGGCAGTCCTGTTTGAGAAACTGAAGTGGCAAGATTGTGCATCTGCCGGGCTCCTAAGACTGAATTCTGTGGGTGACAGAAGTTTTCCAGAAGAGATTTGTAGATCTAGTTTGAGTAGCAGTAACAATTCAGGAGATTAGCTATAACTGTGTTTAAAGTATAGGACTAGCAGATAAGAGTGATAGTAGGGACTGTGACTTGTGTGAGGATTCTGTGAGATCACGGTAAGAAAGCTCTTCCCTTTTATTGTGCATAGACAAATGTATTTGAGTAAGAAATATTGCAGAAGACAACATGTATTGCTACAAGGTTAACGACGCATACAACCAAGTACGAACATTGTAAGGAGAAGCGTTGTAGAAGGCACAAGACAAACTACTATAAGGCGGATAGTTATTGACTAAGTAGTAAGTCAAAGAAAGAAAGAAAGAAGAGGACATTGAAGAATATAGCCACGCTGGGCTTAAGAATCAAGAAATAATGGAGATTATTGGTGCTCTCTCACAAGAGTAAGTATTTTGAAGCTGCTGCAGAGGTATCTGATAATTGATAAGTTCATGAATTATAAAATGAATGTTATAGAATTACTTGAGATGAACCTGACCGGGTTAGTCAGGAAGAGCTAACACAAAGATTTGATAGGGTATTTGGGAGAGGCATGAGAAGAAATAGAGCACTGAAGGAATAACCTGCATAGACTATACAGGAATAAATTGTCAAAGAGGGAATTATATATGAACTTGAGGTAGATGTCGCTTTGGAAGCAGTTATGAAAAGGTTGTAACAGAGAATTATACCAAGTGTCTCCTATTGTGAATGAAATTGATTATATGTAAATAAGTCAAGTTTTGACTGACACCAAGCAAGTTGGGCTCACTCTGTCAAAGTTGTTGTGTGGGAGTTGAAACAAGATAATGACAATAAGGAAGAAACCACTATATGGAGGTAGTCACTTAGCAACAACATAGAAGGAGAAGAACGAGCTAGGGTTGGGAAGATAAATTACATCTCATCCAGGAATAGTCATCTCTGGCGGTGATGGCCAGTACAAAATGGTAACCTACTTGGAAGATATATCGATATAAGAGAATATCATCTGAATAGTACAATAACTAGGCCTGCCATCTGTCACCTAGTTTATTTTAAATAGGACTCTAGTTCACGGTCACACATACTTCTCTAACTGGTGCCTTTGGACCAGTTCTCGGTTCACCACCACCGACACGGTGACAACTGGCCCCATGGAGCATTTGAGCTTGTGCTTTATTAATGGTCATTGAAAAACAGACTTTTATAGGGAATTGGAATGTCTTAAAATTGAACGGTAGATCGGAGGGAATCATCAGGATTCTTGGTATGCAGACTTTCTCCCCACTACCACAACCTGTCAGGTTGGTGGCCTCTACAATGTAGTTCTAGAGGTCATACCCGGCTTAGCCCGGATTCTTGGTATGCAGACTTTCTCTCCGCTACCACAACCTGTCAGGATGGTGGCCTCTACAATGTAGTTCTAGAGGTCATACCCGGCTTAGCCCAGGTCCATGTCAGAATGGGTGCAAGTCGGGTTTGGTGCGAATCACTTTAGGAATGTTTAGCTTTTTTTGGTTTTAATTGTACTATTGCATATCTTGCCAAGTATATAGACAACATGTATGAATCAGAAGTCTTTGAATTTAATGACTTTCTTCATTCAGTTTTGTTTTATGTAATGTATATTACCTCTCGTCATATCATGATATCTAACAATGTCAAATAAATTACGTACAATATCCACCACTCATGTTTATTGCATTAATCAGGGGATAGCGCAAACGCAGTCCCTCCTACAAATAAATTACGCACCCGAGTCATCCGCATTTGGGTGATCGCAGGGGTCACCCCAACCGGAGTGCAATGGAAGGGCCTCAACCTGGGAGCACCTGTTTTTTTTGTCTCCGTTCTCTCATTAAAAAAATTATTTTTAACAAGTTGTTAATAAAGTTTATTCACATTCCGTAAGAATTTACAAAGACATGTGCATTGAAACATTGGCAATAATAGGTAACAAATACACGTATAAAACCACTCCTTCACATACACATTTATACTTCCACCCATATGTTGTACTTTTTCAATTTCTTTTGATGAAAGGGCATAATTAAATTGCTATAGAATAATGTTAAAGACATTAGAATTATTTCCAGTTTGTAAAAAAATTTTTTTAGTTTTTTAAATAATGTACCCATCACACACACATGCCCACAAAACATTTTTCTACTGCTACTATTTATGACTTTCAGTGTTGGCATTAGTATTTCAGTGGTTTTCTCCGTTTGGTTTGTTTGAAGTTAAGGACGATAAGGCCTTCCAGTCACATAAAGACCGTTGATTGTAAATCTACAGGGGTGTCAAACATCTCCTAGATTTAGAATCTGGCGCGAAATGCAAAGGTTAGGACACATTCACAGAACAAATTTAGTGAATGTAACTTATTCTTAGAGGTGTATCATGAACAACTCTACATAGCTGAGTATTACTGAAACTTTCCTTCCCTTACAGGTGTGATAGGTAGTGCTTGTGTCAGGAATCCGGTTTAGAAAATTTGCATAACAGAAAGCAATGCACTTGTAAATGTAATGTAAAGGGAGAAAAATCTATGACTTATACAGTTTGTAAGCTAAGGGCGTTAACCCATAATAAGGGTCAACGGTAGAGTTTTTACATCCCTTGAGATAAGAATGTTTGGAGTTTTTTTCTTCACTGCTCAGATTCCTGATGCCATACCATGATGTTATATAGCTTAAAACCTTCCCAGAGAAATGTCAAATACGCTGGAGAAAACCGCATCAAAATCAGTTCAGCCATTCTCGAGTTCTGAGGTAACAGACAAATGTTGCCTTTTATATATGTAGAGATTTTTTTAAGCCCCAAAAAGGAGAGAGAAATTTAGAAAGAGAGAGAGGGGGAGAGTGTGTAACAAAGAGTATGCTGTTTTTTTAGATTAATTTGAGAAAAAATAACATTTATGTGAGCTGCTGACTCATGTACATACAACATGCAGCAGATTGATTTGATTTTACAATTTCTCAGAAGGCATACAGATCGTCCTAACAGGAAATTCTAGATACCAAAGTTTCCCCGAATTCTTTCCAAGCAGAGAATTAATGTCGACACACTGCATATCATTCTCTAGTGTATCACACTACAACTAACCTTGACATGGTAATATCCTGAGCTTGCTGGGGTGTTAGATGAAACACAAATAGCGTCTCCTGCATCCTCCCAGAATTTCTTGGTACTTCAATAATAAAAAAATAAAAAAAAAAACAGAGGGAAAAAAAGAAAATTATCTTACATATTAGTAGATTAATCATTCTCACAGTTCAAAAAAAAAAATTCATGAATTTTTCACAGGTAAAGAACATAAAGACACATCTGACATGTTTTAAAATACTATATTTTGACCGTCAACTTCATAAAATTGGAGAGGGATATACTTCAGCTTTCTGAGTATGCTTAGTTCTATGCTATAAACATTCATCACTCATTCATCCATTTCTCATGAAACAATAGAGTTTAAGAAATAAGGCAACAAGCCTTCTCATGTGCATAACTTTACTGAAACAAAGGAACAAGTTATAAACCATCAGAAGGTCTTGAGAAGCACCACTTTACCACATGTTTGACAGACTTGTCCACACCCATGTTGTACTTTTTTTGTTGTACTTTACTTTTTTAACTTTACTTTTTTATCCCGCTGTTGCCAGAATGTGTAGAAGGGAGCTGAAATCTGCATTCTTAAGCCGCCACGGGTGGCTACACTGGCTACTGTGAGCCTATGTTGTAGGATTTATCTGATGTCTGGGGCAAAGTCTTTTACAGACAGGGGTATGATGTGCTGGTGTTGTGGGTAGTGGGTTTCCCCCCTTGCTTCACCCTAGGCCTAGTGAATTCTTGTTCATGAAAGGAGCGACCATTGCGGTGTTAGTCTCTTGGCCTAGCAAAACCTCTCATACCCCAAGATCGTTGTGCGTGGTGAAGAGCCACACCCTCCTCGAGGTAGTCCTGGTAACTGAGGGTGCGAATCCTCAGGCTAAACACAACGGATCTAGAGGAGCAAACCTCGATAATAAAACCGGTGCACTACACTGTACACGCCCTCTGTGGGTGGGAAGGAGCCAGATGGATACTGAACAAGTCTTGGGAGTGGGAACGAGTGTGGACTGCTCCCTGAAGATCGGAACCCATCGTACAGGCACAGAGACTCAAGACTTGACGATCCTATTGCCTTCAACTCTTGGTCACATGCCTAGAGCCTAGAAGAACTCGGCATAACCAGCAGGCTATTTGGTGGCGGGGAAAGAGCACTGTGAGCCCTACCTTGGCTACGTATCAAAAGGAGACGCAGAAACACCCCCTTTATCTCCCCCAGAGCTGGCACAGTACACTTCTGGCTTCTACCCGGGGCGGTAGGAAATCCACATCAAACCTGGCAGAGCAAGTCCTCCATCAGATGCGGCCGATGCTGGGCCCACTGGCGCATAGACACGTCCCGATCCCCATCGAGACTTGCCCGGGGAGCCCACCCGGGCTCAAAAAAGCAGAGAAGGCCACTCTCCAAACCTCCGATGTCTTGCGGGCAGTGTTAGGATGTGCAAGAACATAGACAGGAAGACTCCACAACTTCCCCACTGAAGACACGCCCACGGCGACCGTTGCCTCAATTGGCTGTGTGTGGTGTACCCGGAAACAGGGCCTCCCAGTACTGAGGCACAGTTAAGTCCCCGATGTCACTTATCGGTGCAGAGTTGAGAGAGATGGCTGAGCATCACAATCCCCCCCGTGTTGCAGCATGATGAGAACCCAGCATTGCACACTGAGCTTGGGGGGATCACTGGGGCACCAGACTTAATACTGGCTCTTGACTGGATGGCCGCATGCAGGAGATTTCTACAATGGAGGGTTGGCAGGTGGTGGGTATCTGGAAGTGGCTCTGTGCAGGACGTGAGGATTCCTTGGGAGAGCCCAGAACCAGAGCACAGCATTGTGCAAGCTCTGCATAGTTGGAGAGCCCCCTGGATGACGGGGAATGCACAGTGTGCTACCCCACCTATCCTCAACTGCTAACTTAGAACCAGAAGTGGGGTCCTCTGTATGCGTGCCAGGCCAGGATAAAATGCCTGGGAAAGAGACTGGAGCTCAGAACTCCCTAACTCAAAGTTGCAGGATGGCAGAAAAGCCATGGGAAAGACAGGGCTATTTTGAAGATAACACAACCATATTTTCACCATACGAGCTCGGACGCCGCCTCGGTAAATGTCATAAAATTAACAAGTGATACAACGTAAAAATATCTCCAAAGGATAAAATGTAAGGATAAAAACATAATGCGTAAGCTGCTGATAGTACATGATCGCCCTGACCTCGGGTCATCACCCTCCATAAAAATTGACTTGCTAGACGGGAAATCAAAACGGTTACCATTTGAACGGGATGAGAACGGCGGATCAAAAGGAAAAAAAATATGACTGAAAAAATTGCGTGAGACTAGCAAGGCTAAGGAGACGCAATTGGGGGGGGAAACGGAGAAAAAGTCACGTTTCCCAAGTTGACATAAAGTAAGGAACTCGACAGAAGGGACCTTGGATATGATACGCCACAGTCATTTATTGGACGCTTTTGCGATACCAAGCCTTTTATTTGAATTCAGCGGCAAACGCAGATGCTTGAAATATTACAAAATTTAAAAAGTAACTTTTCTTAATATTAATGTTAGGAATATAAAAATTAGCTGGCCGGATGGCCCATTCTGAGCAGTGAAATAATATGCTTTTATTTATACAGACGGATAGCTAATAATGAAGATAATGACAAAAGACAGTGTTGTTCACATCAGCGAAAGACTGCATTGAATCTAACATATCACTATTTGCACAAAAATCGCGACCTTGAGACGCAAGTGTTCAAATCTAGTTAGAATGAAAGAGAAGGGACATTGGTGGGAGCTGTGGCTAAAAATAACTTTTCAGGCAAATTTGTAGAGGGGAAGGATAGGTTGGTTCAAAAAAAAAAAAACAAGTACGTTTTTGTGAAAACGCAAGTAGAGACGGACGGACTAACAGATAAAAATCCATACTTGACTGAAGCATGACTGAAATGACTTTAGTGTAGGAAATTTGAATTTAAAAAAAAACCAAGGCATTGATTGGCCACAGACAATCATATTATCCGCGCTCAGACGAGCTTTTTTGCCATTCCTCAATAGTTGTCCAGTGATAGACACAGTAAATTTCAAGTGTGGTGATTTCCAAATGAAATAAATTGAAATAAGTTCAGGGACGCCATACTATAGCCAGCAGCTCAGCTGAGTTTTGCTAGCATTTCTGTGTTCTTTATTCATAATCTGGTAAGATTGAAATTATTTCTTTGTATATTTTGAATATTGTTTAATGTTTCGAGTGATTTGATACTGCCATATCGAAATCTAGCCTTACAAACAAGTAAGGATTTGCTCTAGACCCCCCGCCCTAGTTCAGGGTCTAGGGACAAACAATATATATAAACTCCAGCAAGGATTAGGAAGGACAGATCAAGTGATGAGATCAGTGGAACATATCACCTATCCTATCCTAGGGCAAGAAGCTAATAAACATATTTCTGAATATGTAGTCTGGGAGAACTTATCCTATGGGAAACCAACTTGGTAAGATGTGTTGTATGGTCAGAGAGATCTGACCCTGTCTAAATGGCGTTATTGTAAATTGTTACGTGTAGAAGTGGCTCCTTAGGTAAGGTTCTGAACCTAAACCAATACTTTATTTCAGAGCTGTGAGTTTTTTATGTTGACACCAAAAGGTGGTGTCAAATGCTGGGTAGATAATTGACAGTGAGGACCCATGCAGTGTCGCATCTCGGCAGAACAGCCTTGTATTGCCCCCAAGCCCGGAGAGGTGGGGCCACCCGATATATTGCCCCCAAGCACGGAGAGGTGGGGCCACCAGATTCCAGCACCAGCGCTACACCTTCAAAGTTACGTAAGCAGGCTGGTCTGCTGGATTTACACCAACTTCATAGACATAACACCCAAAGTGAATTCCTACTAAAACATCCCATTTACTTCCATCATTAATGGACAATGTTTGGTAAACTTAGACAGGGAGGGATGAAGCCACCCCAACAGCACATCTATTCATCGTTCTCCCAGGGAAAATAAAATTATAAACTGTAGAAATACTAACTAATCTTAAAATTTGTATACGTACACACATTTTATTTATCATGTCATTTATTCATGCCATTCACTCATAAATTCCAAAATCTTTTCATATGTTCTGGCCAAATAAAACCTTGGTTCAGAACAAATAAATTTAAAAAAAGATTTACTTTCTAAAATTTCACCAGCTGGATTTAGTTCATTGTGTTCTAAATTTTATTGATAATATATTATTTAATATCTGTGTGTGTGTGTTTGTATATGTCAATACAACACATTACATTCAGTACCCTAGAGTATAACGTAGCCACATTCATTAGGAAAAAAGATAGGTGTGAGGTCGTAGTGGTAGCAAGAAAGGCCTTCTGAAAATTCACAACTACATTTTATCTCAGGAGCCTTCACAGCTGACCTCATACATTACACTTAGTAATATCACCATCATACAATACCATCAAAACCACTACATATATTGGGGGCTCGTCCGGGATAATTAGCATAAACAGTAATATAAGGATCTCCTGGTGGGAGAAATAAAATTAGGGGAACAAAATTGAAAAATTCCCTTAAAATTAAAAGTGTCCCTTTAAATTAAAAGGGCAATTAGAAGTTGGTGAATCTTCACAGCCAGTGTTAGTTAATTAGTTAATTAGAATTATTTTGGTCTAGAATAATTATAATTACTTTAGAGATTGGAAATTTTACTTTGCTTATTGCTAGATTTGTTTAGAAAGTATGGCGGAGCTAGCAAAATTTAGATCAGCTGCTGTGCTGACTGCAAAGGAGATGGGAATGGATGGTCAGATTTTAATTCAATACGTAACGGCTGAATGTGATAAATATATTGAACGGGAAGAAAGGAGATTAGAAAAAGAGGCTGAAAGAAAATTAGAGTCTGAACGGTTGGCTGAAGAGAAGAGGTTAGAGGCGGATAGAGAAATTAAGAGGCTGCAGATTGAGGCAGAAGACAAACGACAGCAAAGAGAGGCAGAAGAAAAAAGATTGACTGCCGAAAGGGAGGCAGAAGATAAAAAGGCCGAAAGGGAGGCAGAAGATAGAAGGTTGCAAAGGGAGCACGAATTACGACTAAGGGAGCTGGAGTTACAAGGCCAGGCTCCTGAAAATGGTGCCAGCCCTTTTGCCTCAGATGCTACGCCTAGTCTGGGAGCCTCAAACTCAGCTATGGGGTTTCATTTAGACCATTTTGTTGAGAAAGACGATGACATAGAGGGGTACCTAGGACGTTTTGAGTTATTAGCTACTACATATGGGTTAGAGAGAGAGAGGTGGAGTTTAAAGTTATCACAAGGACTGAGAGGTACTTCTTATGAAGTCTTTGCTAAAATGAACAGGGAAGACCAAGACAATTATGACATGTTAAAGCAGGCTTTGTTATTAAGGTACGAGAAGAATGGTGAATTTTATCGTAAGAAATTTAGAAATGCCAAACTGTTGTCTGGGGAGACATACCACCAATTCTCTGCTAGACTGGAAACCTATTTGGAGAAATGGACTGCTCTGGGGAAGACCCAAGATCTTAAAGAAATGATCATGATTGAGCAATTGAGAGAGTCCATGGCTCCAGACATGAGAAAATTTCTCATGGAACAAGGTGCAGAGAAGTTGGGAGAGGTTTTAAATGTCGCTGAGAGGTATCAGGCAGCCCAGGCAGAGGTAAGTGGTGCTAAAAAGAAGCACATAGACACTTTTAAAGCTCCACAGCAATTTAATAAATTTGATAATAGAGAGCAGGGAAATAAAGGTAGGACAAACTTTGAGCGGCCAAGAAATGACTATCGCGACAGAAACTCACAGTTCAATGACCAAAAGTTCAATGAAAGAAAACCGTTGAACCAAGGAAAAAGATGGTGTAAATGGTGCAAGAAAGATAACCATAACACCGAATTTTGTAGAAGGAAACCTTCAAACATTGCTGCAATGAAGTCGGGGACGCAAAGATTAAAGGTTAATCCTAATGGACAACAGGAACCTTATACCCCCCAGTTTGTGAGGATGTTATTTGTAATGGGGTCACCATAAGGTGCCTTTATGATACAGGTTTGGATTATGATTCAGTTGTGAAGTCTAGCCTAGTGGACCCAAGTCAGTATACCACAGAAACAGTGGAAATACAAGGGGCGACTAAGGACATACCACTCATGACACTTCCCATCGCAAGGATAACGGTGAAAACTCGCTATGTGGAAGGAGAAATCAGAGCAGCAGTGATAGATGAACCAATCTACCCTCTGATATTGGGGTGTAGATACGTCTTCTTGGGGAATCCCGAGAAACCTGTGATCATGGCGACAGTGCAGACCAGGTCACAGAAGAAGGAGGAAGAAGGTGAACCTATAAATGCTCATCCAGAGGAGATGAGAAAGGCGCAGGCTGAGGATAGGACACTCAAGCCATGTTTTAAAAAATTGCCCAAATGCCACACACCTCCGAGCAAGGGGGAATATTTCATGAAGAACAAACTATTATACAGGAAGACAGGAACTAGATCCACTGGTCACGGACAGTTAGTTCTTCCCAAGATATATAGGGCAAACTTAATAAGGAGCTTACATGTTGGAAAAGATGGTGACCATGAGAAAGTCGGTACCATCTGCCAAAAGATTGCTCGAAAATACTATTGGCCCGACGTAAATGTCGATGTTGAAAACTTTGTAGAAGCATGTGGCGTATTTCATGAGGGAACACCCACAAAGAGAAAATATGTGCAGGACCTAGAAACGCCACGGGGCAACTTTAGGCCTGAAAGGAAAACTAATTATACTTGGGTAGACAAAGTGGAATGGGAGCCCCCTTTTCACACCCAGTCTTCACTTGAATGGATTAACATGGCCACTATGCGAAGAGTACAAAGAAGAAATTTTACCCAGGATAAGATGACAATCCCTCGGTCAGACTTATATAAACTGGAAGAACAGACAAGAGAGCGAAGATCTCTCATAAGCAATCTAAAGTGGGGAGACAAACCCCAGAAAAAAAATTGGTAGTGGTTGATTTGTGAGTGATGATTCTAGGAAGAAAAGTCCTCATTATAAAGCTTCTAATGGACGGGACCCGATGGGTTCCATGAAAAATAAGTATGATAAATTAAAGATCCAGATGTAACTTTATTAAGGACCTGGACGGATGAGAAGGCGGAAGAACCTGTTACCTCATCTTATCAATACGTGAACGAACTGACCACTCGTTTGAAAGCTGGATGGAAACTGGCAAATGATAATTTGAAACAAGCCAGGAAGAAACATGCAGCATATTTTAATAGGAAGGCAAAGGACCGAGAACTAGCTGTGGGAGAGAAGGTGCTTCTTCTACTACCCGGTAGCCAGAATAAATTACAAATTGGTTGGCAAGGTCCCTATACGGTTCTAGAGAAGGTGTCTAGAACAAACTATAAAATTGACAAAAAGGGGAAGGAGAAAGTTTATCATGTAAACTTATTAAAGAAGTATCTGGACAGACCACTCCAGGAAAGCACCCCCTTATTGACCTTGGCTATTGCAACCCAGATGCAAAAGGAACCACTCACCTCACATGAATACCCATTACATCCTTGTGAAACAGCAGCACAGGTAAAAGTCAGTAAGCACCTGACTAAAAACCAGAGGGAGAGAGTTCAACAGGTTCTGGAGGAACATACAGATGTACTAACAGATAAACCAGGCCATACAAATTTGCTACAGTATGACATGAAACTGGTAGACTCAAACCCAATCTGTATGAGAGCCTATTCTATTCCGTTCGCGAAGGAGAAGGCATTGAAGGAAGAAATAGATTATTTGTTGAAGGAGGGGATTATTTCGCACAGTGAATCATCTTTTAGTTCTAGTGTCGTTTTGTTGAGGAAACCGTCTGGGGAACACAGACTGTGCATAGATTACAGGAAACTGAATGCTGTCACAGAAGGACAAGTGGATCCATTACCAGACACAAAACAGTTATTTGCCAGACTGAACAAGGCAAAATACTTTTCAAAGGTGGATCTTAGTAAAGGCTATTACCAGATCCCAGTGAAGCCTGAAGTGAGACCTTATTTGGCTTTTAGCACTTCGGATGGACATTATGAATTCAATATGCTACCATTCGGACTGAAAAATGCTCCGAGTGTATTTTCAAGGATGATGCGCAAATTGTTGGATCCCCTGAATAACCCATGTATCACGAATTTCATGGATGATATTCTCGTCGCCACAGAGACATTTGAAGAACACATTGAAGCTCTAGAGATGTTATTTAATAGACTTCGGGAGGCGAACTTAACTGCTAGGCCAACAAAATGTTGTATTGGATGCAAAGAGTTGGAATTCTTGGGACACACTGTATATCAGGGTAACATGACCCCTGATCCTAAGAACTTGGAAAAACTGCAGAGAGCACCTAGACCACAAACAAAAAAAGACGTGCGATCATTCGTGTCGTTATGCGGATTTTATCAGAAATACATCAAAAATTTTAACGCTATTTGTGCTCCTCTGACTGATCTGACTCGCAAGGGACTTCCAGATAAAATTATTTGGACTGCACAATGTGAACTAGCGTTCCAAGAGTTAAAGGAAAAACTCACTAGCAAGCCTATTCTCAAACTGCCTGATTTGACACAGGACTTTGTCTTAAGAACCGATGCAAGTAATGTAGGACTCGGAGGGGCTTTGTTGCAAAGATCATCTTCACCTGATGGGGAACTGAAACCAGTCGCTTATGCAAGCCGCAAATTGAATAAGGCGGAACAAGGATACTCCACAAGCGAAAAAGAATGTTTAGCGTTAATCTGGGCAATAAAGAAGTTTCAAATCTATCTGTATGGTAGGACTTTTGTGGTCGAGACGGATCATCAGCCTCTCGTATTCTTATCTCAGGCTAAGCATGAAAACGCAAGATTGCTGAGGTGGTCTTTATTGCTTCAACCTTATCAGTTTAGTATCCAATATATCCCAGGCAAATTGAATGTCGGTGCAGATTTCCTCAGTCGGCACCCCTGTGATCAAAATTAGAGTAATGGCAGACGTGAGGAGAGATTTTATCTATGTGTATCACTGGTTTTAGAACTTGCCGTAGGCATGTTTTCAAGTGGGGAGATGTGTCATAAAATTAACAAGTGATACAACGTAAAAATATCTCCAAAGGATAAAATGTAAGGATAAAAACATAATGCGTAAGCTGCTGATAGTACATGATCGCCCTGACCGCGGGTCATCACCCTCCATAAAAATTGACTTGCTAGACGGGAAATCAAAACGGTTACCATTTGAACGGGATGAGAACGGCGGATCAAAAGGAAAAAAAATATGACTGAAAAAATTGCGTGAGACTAGCAAGGCTAAGGAGACGCAATTGGGGGGGAAACGGAGAAAAAGTCACGTTTCCCAAGTTGACATAAAGTAAGGAACTCGACAGAAGGGACCTTGGATATGATACGCCACAGTCATTTATTGGACGCTTTTGCGATACCAAGCCTTTTATTTGAATTCAGCGGCAAACGCAGATGCTTGAAATATTACAAAATTTAAAAAGTAACTTTTCTTAATATTAATGTTAGGAATATAAAAATTAGCTGGCCGGATGGCCCATTCTGAGCAGTGAAATAATATGCTTTTATTTATACAGACGGATAGCTAATAATGAAGATAATGACAAAAGACAGTGTTGTTCACATCAGCGAAAGACTGCATTGAATCTAACATATCACTATTTGCACAAAAATCGCGACCTTGAGACGCAAGTGTTCAAATCTAGTTAGAATGAAAGAGAAGGGACATTGGTGGGAGCTGTGGCTAAAAATAACTTTTCAGGCAAATTTGTAGAGGGGAAGGATAGGTTGGTTCAAAAAAAAAAAACAAGTACGTTTTTGTGAAAACGCAAGTAGAGACGGACGGACTAACAGATAAAAATCCATACTTGACTGAAGCATGACTGAAATGACTTTAGTGTAGGAAATTTGAATTTAAAAAAACCAAGGCATTGATTGGCCACAGACAATCATATTATCCGCGCTCAGACGAGCTTTTTTGCCATTCCTCAATAGTTGTCCAGTGATAGACACAGTAAATTTCAAGTGTGGTGATTTCCAAATGAAATAAATTGAAATAAGTTCAGGGACGCCATACTATAGCCAGCAGCTCAGCTGAGTTTTGCTAGCATTTCTGTGTTCTTTATTCATAATCTGGTAAGATTGAAATTATTTCTTTGTATATTTTGAATATTGTTTAATGTTTCGAGTGATTTGATACTGCCATATCGAAATCTAGCCTTACAAACAAGTAAGGATTTGCTCTAGACCCCCCGCCCTAGTTCAGGGTCTAGGGACAAACAATATATATAAACTCCAGCAAGGATTAGGAAGGACAGATCAAGTGTTGAGATCAGTGGAACATATCACCTATCCTATCCTAGGGCAAGAAGCTAATAAACATATTTCTGAATATGTAGTCTGGGAGAACTTATCCTATGGGAAACCAACTTGGTAAGATGTGTTGTATGGTCAGAGAGATCTGACCCAGTCTAAATGGCGTTATTGTAAATTGTTACGTGTAGAAGTGGCTCCTTAGGTAAGGTTCTGAGCCTAAACCAATACTTTATTTCAGAGCTGTGAGTTTTTTATGTTGACACCAAAAGGTGGTGTCAAATGCTGGGTAGATAATTGACAGTGAGGACCCGTGCAGTGTCGCATCTCGGCAGAACAGCCTTGTATTGCCCCCAAGCCCGGAGAGGTGGGGCCACCCGATATATTGCCCCCAAGCACGGAGAGGTGGGGCCACCAGATTCCAGCACCAGCGCTACACCTTCAAAGTTACGTAAGCAGGCTGGTCTGCTGGATTTACACCAACTTCATAGACATAACACCCAAAGTGAATTCCTACTAAAACATCCCATTTACTTCCATCATTAATGAACAATGTTTGGTAAACTTAGACAGGGAGGGATGAAGCCACCCCAACAGCACATCTATTCATCGTTCTCCCAGGGAAAATAAAATTATAAACTGTAGAAATACTAACTAATCTTAAAATTTGTATACGTACACACATTTTATTTATCATGTCATTTATTCATGCCATTCACTCATAAATTCCAAAATCTTTTCATATGTTCTGGCCAAATAAAACCTTGGTTCAGAACAAATAAATTTAAAAAAAGATTTACTTTCTAAAATTTCACCAGCTGGATTTAGTTCATTGTGTTCTAAATTTTATTGATAATATATTATTTAATATCTGTGTGTGTGTGTTTGTATATGTCAATACAACACATTACATTCAGTACCCTAGAGTATAACGTAGCCACATTCATTAGGAAAAAAGATAGGTGTGAGGTCGTAGTGGTAGCAAGAAAGGCCTTCTGAAAATTCACAACTACATTTTATCTCAGGAGCCTTCACAGCTGACCTCATACATTACACTTAGTAATATCACCATCATACAATACCATCAAAACCACTACAGTAAACAAGGTCCGCGCAGAGCAGTGACACCCCCAGTCTACTACTGGGAACATAAACAGATTAGGGATGAGCCCACTCTCCCGCTGAACAGGTGCTAAAGTCATAGATACTGGGCCAGAAGGCACACCGGAAACCACAGTATCACGCAACTCGCTTTTTTTTTTCTATGGAGAGTACACCGTCAAATAAATCTCGTACTGGTGCTCGCCCTGTGGAGCTCCACCAGGCAGGTGCAGTGCCGGGCTCTGAGCCTCGACAGAGCCCACCCTCAGCTACTGGAGGACCCTCTAGACCGTCTTGTGGAGTCAGCAGACGGCGGAGGAGAACTACTGACCAAAACAAAACAGAAAAAGAGAAACCCAGAGTGCCACTTGTCATGATGCACTGGAATGCAGAGGGAGTGAACAGCAAGCAGGCTGGATACAGCAAAAAGACAGAACTGGAAAACATCTTGTATGAGAAGCAAGTCAGTGTTTGCTGTATCCAAGAGACTCACTTGAAAGCAGATCAAACCTTTAAAATAAGGGGATATCAATGCTTCAGATCCGACAGAAAAGATAGACGAAAAGGAGGAGTACTTACTCTTGTAAGGAATAACATTCCTGCACACGAAAGGAAAACCTTCATGGATGGAGCAGAATATCAGCTGTTGCAGATAAAGGTAGACAAGATGGAAATAGAACTCCTGAACTATTACTGTCCGAACAACAAACCCCTGAGTCTCAGCTCTATACAGGTACCAGCCACCAACTTTATAGCAGTTGGAGACTTTAATAGCCACTCCCAGAGCTGGGGCTATAGCCATCTGGATCACAGAGGTGAAGAGGTTGAAACTTGGCAAGATGATCACTCCCTAATCCTAGTCAATAATGCCACAGATACTCCTACCTTCTACTCCAGAGGATGGCACACAACTTCAACACCAGATCTTGCCTTCTCCACACCAGATATAGCTGGATCTATTAGTAGAGAAGTAGGAGACCAACTAGGGGGAAGCGACCATCGCCCAATCTTTCTTACTGTCCAGAGTGCAACTCTCAGTACAGGCCCAGATGGAACTACAAAAAAGCCAACTGGGGTTTATTCAGGCATCAGGTGAACACGCTGCTGTCTACCCTCAAGGTACAGAACAGAGACATTAATGAAGTGGTAAAAGACTTCAACAGATGCATACTACAAGCTGCAAAAGAAACCATTCCCAAAGGATGCCGGCATAACTACATACCATACTGGTCCAGCACACTCCAAGAACGTCAGGAAGCTATGGACAGGGCTAGAAAGGACGCAGAGTCTCAGCCTTCACTTGAAACTCACAACAAATGGAAAAAGGCTGTAGCAGAGTTTCAGAGAACAAAGCTAGAAGAAAAACGGAAAAGCTGGAGAACTAAAACGGCATCGCTGAACCTTGAGAAAAACGGCAGGAAACTTTGGAGATTAGTCAAGTCTCTAAATGAAGAGCGTTCCTCACCTAGGCAGACTATCACATTGGATGAAGGTGGCAAACTTTTCAGAGGAAAACAAGCTGCAGACTTGTTTGCTAGAAGATACAGTTCAGAAAGCAACTTACCCATTAACATAGATCATCAGAGAGAGATAAGAAAAGAAATACTGGCAACCATGGGACAGACAGATACTCCTGCCCCAATGAGGGAACCCATCACACTAGGAGAACTACAGAAGGCTATTTCCAAGCTTAAGTTTCAAAAGTCACCCGGCCCAGACAAAATCAGCAACGAAATGCTAGTAAATCTGAGCTCAGCAGCAAAGACAAAACTGCTTGAGATATTCAACCACAGCTGGTTGAAAGGAACGGTACCCCAAGTATGGAGAGAAGCCATCACAATATCTATACTAAAGAAAGGGAAATGTAAGACCGAGGCTGCAAGTTACCGGCCAATCAGTCTCACAAGCTGTGTTGGGAAGACTTTGGAGCGAATAGTCAACCACAGACTGAAATGGTATTTAGAGTCTGAGCAGATCCTGGTGCCGGAACAAGCTGGATTTAGAGAATGCTACAGTATAGAAGACCAAGTTACTTACTTGTCTCAAGCAATAGAAGATGCCTTCCAGGAGAAGAAAAAGGTCCTAACGATCTGGGTCGACTTCAAGCAGGCCTTTGACAAGGTGTGGAAAGATGGCCTCATTGCAAAACTTAGGAGAAGTGGAATCCAAGGCAACATGATGAAATGGATCCAGTCATACTTGCATAACAGGAGAACTAGAGTCACTCTTGACAGTCTGCAGAGCAGAAAAGTGTTGCTCCATCAGGGGGTACCTCAAGGAGGAGTAATTTCCCCAACACTCTTCCTTGTTTACATCAATGACCTGGTGAAAGATCTCCCTGCAGGAGTTAAAGCGGCCTTATATGCAGATGACCTAGTACTCTGGTGCGCTGATGAAAATGTCACCACAGCAAATTATAGAATGCAGCGGGCAGCAGACATGCTAGTGTCATGGGCAGAGAAATGGCTTATCACAATAAACACAGACAAAACCTCCACAACACTGTTCTCCCTCGCCCCCAAGGACAAATCAGAAAACATACACCTAGGGACAACCGTGATCAAGGAAGAAAGCTACCCCACCTATCTTGGGGTGACATTTGACCAAAGGCTTACTGTGGTAAAGTGGGATGTTATAAATATTTATAGGGGACTTAGTGTACTGACTGAGATCAGCTGTGAAGGTATCTGTATCTATTAAGTGTGGTGTATTACAGATGACCTTACTTGCTACCACATTTATACCTCAGTCAGAATTATTCTGGAATATTGTGATGACTACGTTAAATGTCTAGGGTTATGAAAATGATGAAGTGTAAGTCACAACAACAACAGACAGATAAACAATTTAATTTATTCCACAACACTTTACAACACTGTGACACTCACACACATATAACTTACTTACTTACTTAGTCGTTCCCCTTCTACCGTGAGGTGTAGAGGTTTGGAAGAGAGAGCGCCAGACCATTCTATCAGCTGTCTTCTTCCTGGCCTGGTTCCATTCTAGTCCTCGGTCCTTCAAAGATTGTCTAATGTTGTCCTCCCAGCGGACTCTGGGTCGTCCTGGAGGTCTGGATCCCTGGCTCTTTGTTTCCCATGCTTGTCATGGTAGCCGATCTTCTCCCATTCTGCAGACATGGCCAAACCATCTTAGTTGGGACTGTTCTATTTGGGTCTGCAGCGGATGGGATTTTAGGCCTTGACGGATCGTCTGGTTGCGGACCATGACACACACATATAACACTCTATAAAACTATCTTAAGTGAGTCAAGTGTTTAAGTTTAAAAATATATGTATTAATTCTTTCAATAATGGGTATCCTGATTCAACTACACAGTGAACCAGGAATCACAATCAAATGTAATTACAAGTAGTATGTACACAGTTTATATATATGAACTTTGTATTGACATAGTTTATTATTATTATTCTATGTGTGTAATTTGTGCAGTAGTAATATGAGGTAATACTGGTTTTGTTCAAGCTTGGTTGTTGTTTTTCATCATGACTTCAAGTGTTTGATTATCGGGGAAATAGTATTGGGAAAAGTTCACAGTTCCTGTCATTTGAACCAATTAATTGTTCCTCTGTGTTTAATAAAATGACAATTTTTGAGGGGGCACATAATGTTGAGCTACTCTGGCCACAGAAGCTTATCTTTCGTGATGGCGGCAGGAAAAGACTCCTCTGCTCGATTGCTTCCTGTGTTCTGGAGACACCTCACTGGTCGCTATCTGGACCAAGGAGTATGCTGTCAGCCTCTGGATTTCAGCAAAACTCAGACCAGGTGCTGCTTCAATAACTAGGACCACAGTCCCACAATTCATGGAAATAATACACAGACACGTTGACTGGCGATGAATAATGGCACAAATTCCGATCTGCCTCTGTCCCAGACTTTTATTTAGAAAAATATGATCTGGATCTCAACGCACTGTTTCTTAGTAAGTTTATTTTAAAATGTGGCACTGAACTGACGCTCCTAATTGACTATATTGGCGGGTCTAACCAATCGGGCCATGTTTACACAGCTTTTCAAAAAAAGTACTCCTACTCACATTTCCCCTAACAACCAAAATTAGTATTTGTAGTCCAACTAATCGTGTTTAGCCTTACATTTACTTCTATCCAATCAAATAGGATTTAACTTGTTGGCCTATTTCCCGTAAAATGGTGGTTTCAAAACATGCCACTGTGCGATTATGATTTGGTGTTGTCTGACACCCTCACTATTTTCTTTTGGCTATAATTTGTTAATTCCTAGACTATTTGTGTAACACTTAACATATTCTTTGTCAGCAAGTCCTAAGGAACCCAAATATATAAGTTTAATGGGGCTAAGGGGCTGCGTTCAAAATATGCATTTTCTAGGATAGTCGTGTATTTTTTATTTTTTTATGTTTAGAACTGCCACCTGTCCTGCCTTTTCGACTTCTGTCATGATTTCAGACATAAAACAGTATAATGTCATGTTTCCTAATAAGCGTTTTTCAGGTTTTTAAACCTAACTCTCGTATGGGTAGTGTTTTTTATCACGGTCTATTTGAAAAAAAGTTAGTGCTTCTGGCCTTTCGCTTGGGGAGGGTGGCATTAATTGTATATCGCGAGACGCGTGTTAGTGTTGCATGCGTTCCTGCTTTCAGCCCTCCCTCTCTCTATCCTAATTCCATCTGTCCTTCCGTTTATGTTAACGTAGTGTATAAAATGAAATTAATGGAAGTATTAATTTAGGTCATTACGCAGTGTGCCTAGCTCAAGGTTTTCTTAGAAATGCAGTACACGTTTTATTGTAGAAAGCGTGTAGTGATGCAGTAGGCTTTACTATCAATGTGAAATGTTACAATTTGCAGACGAAGTAGAAAACAAGGGGGATTTTTGTACGCCATTGTGACAGCACTGTACTTTTACCATTTCTCTTTCCTTTTATTGAATTTATGTGTTAGGCTTTACATTTACCTTTTAATTTATATATGTGGATTTAGAATGTTTCACGACAAATTCTCCCCTCTTAAAACAGACGTTATATGTCAGTCTATAATTCTATATACACATAGAGAAATTTATTATTATTTCTGGGGCTTACGGTGATTCTCATCACACGGATGTCGGCTTAAAAAATCCGCTCCCAGATTTGTTTTTCCAGAAATATACTCTATGCTAAACTCAAATGGCTGCATAAGTAATGACCATCTGAGTAACCGAGAATTTTCATGCCTAGCCTGCGCTAGAAACGACAAGGGTTTGTGATCCGTTTGCAACTTAAATGCCTTCCCATACATATAAATATTGAATTTCTTTATCGCCCATATTACTGCAAGACATTCTTTTTCGCTAGTTGAGTAGTTGGTTTCAGCTTTATTCAACTTTCTGCTAGCATATGCCACTGGGCTCAATTCCCCATCCAATGCATTTGATTTCTGTAGCAGAGTCGCACCTAACCCAATATTACTGGCATCCGTCCTTACAATGAATTCTTGACTTAAGTCAGGTAATTTCAAAATAGGTTTGCTTGTAAGCTTTTCCTTCAATTCCTGGTAAGCCAATTCACATTGTGGTGTCCATGTAATTCGATCTGGATTTCCTTTACGTGTCAAATCAGTTAACGGTGCACATATGGAATTAAAGTTTTTGATATACTTTTGGTAGAAACCACATAATGAGACAAAGGATCTCACGTCTTTCTTGGTTTGTGGTCTCGGGGCTTTCTTTAGTTTCTCTAAATTCTTGGGGTCAGGGGTCATGTTTCCCTGATGGACTGTGTCCCCCAAGAATTCTAATTCTTTACATCCAACGCAACATTTGGTTGGTCGGGCTGTTAAATTCGCTTCTCTAAGTCGATTAAACAGCATATTCAGAGAGTCAATGTGTTCCTCAAATGTTTCTGTTGCTATAAGGATATCATCCATGAAATTTGTGATGCATGGATTATTCAGAGGGTCCAATAATTTTCTCATCATTCTAGAGAAGACACTAGGCGCATTCTTCAATCCAAATGGCAATCTGTTAAACTCATAGTGTCCCTCTGAGGTACTAAAAGCTAGATATGGTCTAACCTCAGGCTTTACTGGAATCTGATAGTATCCTTTACTCAGATCCACTTTTGAGAAATATTTAGCTTTATTTAGCCTGGCAAACAACTGATTTGTATCCGGCAATGGATCCACCTGTCCTTCTGTAATAGCATTCAGTCTCCTGTAATCTATACAGAGTCTATGTTCTCCAGAGGGTTTCCTTAAGAGCACAACACTGGAACTATACGAAGATTCACTGTGTGAAATAATTCCTTCCTTCAACAAATAGTCTATCTCTTCCTTCAAAGCTTTCTCCTTAGCAAAAGGAATCGAATAGGGTTTCATACAGACAGGTGTGGGGTCTATCAGTTTCATATCATATTCCAATACGTTTGTATGCCCCGGTCGGTCCGTTAACACCTCTGTATGATTATCTAGAACCTGTTGCACTCTCTCTTTCTGATTTTTCGTTAAATGTGTACTGATTTTCACCTGTGCCGCTGTCTCACATGGGTGTAATGGATATTCAAATGATGAAAGTGGTTCCTTTTTCATCTCCATGGCAATGGACAAGGTCAACAAGTGTGTCTCTTCCTGATTTTCTCTTTCCAAATATTTCTTCAGGAGATTCACATGATAGATTTTTTCTTTCCCCTTCTTATCTATCTTATAATTGGTTCTAGACACCTTCTCTAGAACTGTATATGGACCTTGCCATCCAATTTGTAACTTATTCTGACTACCGGGTAGAAGAAGCAGTACCTTCTCTCCCACAGCCAAATCTCTGTCTTTAGCATTCTTGTCTATTTTTCCATGCACTGGTAGGGTCTCTTCCACTCGAAGCTCTATAGTGATGATTTTTCTTCCCAGAATTATCATGCACAAAACAACCGCTACCAATTCTTTTCTTGGGGCTTTCTCCCCACTTAAAATTCTTGATGAGAGATTTCCTCTCTACATCCTCTTCCTCCAGTTTGTTTAAGTCCGATTGAGGGATTTTCGGCTTATCCTGGGGTAAGACATCTTTTTGCACTCTCTGCATAGTGGCCATTGTAAAACAGTTAATTGAAGCTTGTCCGTGAAAAGGGGCTTCCCATTCCACTTGGTCCACTTTATTCTTCTTTCTATTGTCAGGCCTAAGTTTGCCCCGTGGCGTGTCCAGGTCCTAATCAATGTTCCCACTTGTGGGTGTTCCCTCATGTGCTATGCTACACCTCTCTACAAAATTCAAAATGTCCCACCTTGCCTTGGGCCAATAATAATTGTGAGCCACCTTTTGGATGATGGTACCAATTTTCTCATGGTCCCCATCTTGTTTCACATGTAGGCTCCTTATTAAGTCTGCCCTATATGCCTTTGGAAGAACCAACTGTCCGTGACCATTGTATCTAGTTCCGGCCTTCCTATAAATCAACTTGTTTTTCATGTAAAAATCTCCCTTGCCTGGAGTTGTATGACAAGTTGACAATTTCCTGAAACAAGGCTTGAGGGTCTTATCCCCAGCCTGTGCCTTCCTCATCTCTTCTGGAGTGGTATCTATCAGAATATCTTCCTCCTGTCTTGAGGTCGACCTGACCTGAAGGGTGGCCATAACTATAGGGTTCCTTCTGCAACGGTCAGTGTCATGATTGTTCATCTTACAATTTTTACACCACCTCCTGTTTTGGTTGAAAGATTTTCTTTCATCATATTTCCTTTCATCGAATTGTGGGGTTTTATTTTTATTGTCATACCGTGGCCTATCAAACTGGTGCTTACCTTTGTTTTGATCTCTAGGATCAAATTTATTAAAGTTCTGTGGTGCCCTAAAATTATCTACCTGTTTCTTTTTATTACCTGATACCTCTGCCTGAGCTGCTTGATACCTTTCTGCAACATTTAGTAACTCACCCAGCCTCTCTGCACCTTGTTCCATGAGAAACTTTCTCAGGTCTGGAGCCATGGACTCTCTTAATTGTTCTAAAAGGACCATTTCCTTAAGATCTTGGGTTTTCCCCAGAGAAGTCAATTTCTCCAAGTATGTCTCTAACCGTGCAGAGAACTGGTGATAGGTTTCACCTGACAGTAGTTTAGCATTCCTAAATTTTTTCCTATAAAATTCTGCGTTCTTTTCATATCTTAACAAAAGAGCCTGCTTTAGCATGTCATAATTTTCTTGATCATTTCTGCTCATTTTGGCAAAAACTTCATAAGCTGCCCCACGAAGCCCTTGAGATAACTTTAGGCTCCACCTTTCTCTCTCTCTAACCCATACGTGGTAGCTAATAGTTCATATCTATTTAGATAGCTCTCGATATCATCTTCTTTCTCAACAAAATGATCTAAATGAAAATTCATAGCTGAGGTTGAGGCTCCCTGACTAGCAGTAGCATCGGCGGTAAAGGGACTGGCACCATTTTCAGGAGCATGGCCTTGAAACTCAAACTCCCTTAGTCGTAACTCATGTTCCCTTTGTAATCTTTTATCTTCTGCTTCCCTTTCTGCAGCTAATCGCTTGTCTTCCCTTTCTGCAGCCTGTCTTCTTTCCTCGGCTTCCCTTTCTGCAGCCAGTCTCTTGTCTTCTCTTTCTGCCTCCAATTTCTTAGCCTCAGCCTCAATCTGCAACCTCTTAATTTCTTTTTCAGCCTCTATTCTCTTATCTTCGGCCAATCTTTCAGATTCTAATTTTCTTTCGGCCTCTTTTTCTAATCTTCTTTCTTCACGTTCAATATATTTGTCACATTCCGTAGTGACATAGGCAATCATAACTTGCCCGTCCATTCCTAACTCTTTAGCAGTCTGCACAGCAGCCGATCGAAATTTGGCCAGGTCCGCCATTTTCTAACAGGTAAATGTATATAATGTCTAACTAAACAATACAATCTGTAATTAATTATCCAAGGACAACCACAGGCACTGAGAGCTCAACCTTATTTAATTCCACCCAAGGATACCTTTTAAATTTTTATTATTCCCAATATATATAATAGGAGAAAGTTCAATATCCCGGGAGCGAGACCCCAATATATGTGGTAAAGTGGGATGTTATAAATATTTATAGGGGACTTAGTGTACTGACTGAGATCAGCTGTGAAGGTATCTGTATCTATTAAGTGTGGTGTATTACAGATGACCTTACTTGCTACCACATTTATACCTCAGTCAGAATTATTCTGGAATATTGTGATGACTACGTTAAATGTCTAGGGTTATGAAAATGATGAAGTGTAAGTCACAACAACAACAGACAGATAAACAATTTAATTTATTCCACAACACTTTACAACACTGTGACACTCACACACATATAACACTCTATAAAACTATCTTAAGTGAGTCAAGTGTTTAAGTTTAAAAATATATGTATTAATTCTTTCAATAATGGGTATCCTGATTCAACTACACAGTGAACCAGGAATCACAATCAAATGTAATTACAAGTAGTATGTACACAGTTTATATATATGAACTTTGTATTGACATAGTTTATTATTATTATTCTATGTGTGTAATTTGTGCAGTAGTAATATGAGGTAATACTGGTTTTGTTCAAGCTTGGTTGTTGTTTTTCATCATGACTTCAAGTGTTTGATTATCGGGGAAACAGTATTGGGAAAAGTTCACAGTTCCTGTCATTTGAACCAATTAATTGTTCCTCTGTGTTTAATAAAATGTCAATTTTTGAGGGGGCACATAATGTTGAGCTACTCTGGCCACAGAAGCTTATCTTTCGTGATGGCGGCAGGAAAAGACTCCTCTGCTCGATTGCTTCCTGTGTTCTGGAGACACCTCACTGGTCGCTATCTGGACCAAGGAGTATGCTGTCAGCCTCTGGATTTCAGCAAAACTCAGACCAGGTGCTGCTTCAATAACTAGGACCACAGTCCCACAATTCATGGAAATAATACACAGACACGTTGACTGGCGATGAATAATGGCACAAATTCCGATCTGCCTCTGTCCCAGACTTTTATTTAGAAAAATATGATCTGGATCTCAACGCACTGTTTCTTAGTAAGTTTATTTTAAAATGTGGCACTGAACTGACGCTCCTAATTGACTATATTGGCGGGTCTAACCAATTGGGCCATGTTTACACAGCTTTTCAAAAAAAGTACTCCTACTCACATTTCCCCTAACAACCAAAATTAGTATTTGTAGTCCAACTAATCGTGTTTAGCCTTACATTTACTTCTATCCAATCAAATAGGATTTAACTTGTTGGCCTATTTCCCGTAAAATGGTGGTTTCAAAACATGCCACTGTGTGATTATGATTTGGTGTTGTCTGACACCCTCACTATTTTCTTTTGGCTATAATTTGTTAATTCCTAGACTATTTGCGTAACACTTAACATATTCTTTGTCAGCAAGTCCTAAGGAACCCAAATATATAAGTTTAATGGGGCTAAGGGGCTGCGTTCAAAATATGCATTTTCTAGGATAGTCGTGTATTTTTTATTTTTTTATGTTTAGAACCGCCACCTGTCCTGCCTTTTCGACTTCTGTCATGATTTCAGACATAAAACAGTATAATGTCATGTTTCCTAATAAGCGTTTTTCAGGTTTTTAAACCTAACTCTCGTATGGGTAGTGTTTTTTATCACGGTCTATTTGAAAAAAAGTTAGTGCTTCTGGCCTTTCGCTTGGGGAGGGTGGCATTAATTGTATATCGCGAGACGCGGGTTAGTGTTGCATGCGTTCCTGCTTTCAGCCCTCCCTCTCTCTATCCTAATTCCATCTGTCCTTCCGTTTATGTTAACGTAGTGTATAAAATGAAATTAATGGAAGTATTAATTTAGGTCATTACGCAGTGTGCCTAGCTCAAGGTTTTCTTAGAAATGCAGTACACATTTTATTGTAGAAAGCGTGTAGTGATGCAGTAGGCTTTACTATCAACGTGAAACGTTACAATGTGCAGACGAAGTAGAAAACAAGGGGGATTTTTGTACGCCATTGTGACAGCACTGTACTTTTACCATTTCTCTTTCCTTTTATTGAATTTATGTGTTAGGCTTTACATTTACCTTTTAATTTATATATGTGGATATAGAATGTTTCACGACACTACATGGAATAAGCATATTGAAAATGCAGAAGGAAAGGCCCGAAGACGACTAGGCATACTCAGAAAATTAGCAGGTACCAACTGGGGAGCAAATGAACGAAATCTAAAGAAGATTTATAATGGAGTAATAAGACCACACTTAGAGTTAGCTCAGCAGCATGGTCATCAGCTGCTAACTCACATCTGCAGTCTTTGGACAAGGTGCAAAATCAAGCTCTCAGGCTCATTACAGGAGCCATGAAAACTACACCAATAACAGAGATGCAGAAGGTTGCTGGATTACAGACATTGTCCCATAGAAGAGACACAAAAACCATGATCCAGATGGAAAAGTACAACAGTATGCCAATGCACCCAATGAAGGCAAGACTAGATGATCTGGCATTGGGACGTCTAAAGCGTAGCAGCTTTGTGCATCGGGGAAAAAGACTTATAAGACAGCATCAAGAAGACCTATCCATGAAGACAACACCACTGAAGCCCACCCTATACCCTGTACCATGGGAGCAGGCCAGCAGTGCCCTCCAAATTAATACATCAGTCAGTGGTCTCACAAGTGGATATGAGTATAATGATCTGCAAAAACGAACTGCTACATTGAGTATGATCCAAGAAAGCTATCCCGATCAATCATGGATACATGCCTATACAGATGGATCAGCAACTAATGCTGTTAGGAATGGAGGTGCCGGTATCTTTATCTCATATCCTGACAACCACTATGAGACTAGGCACATTCCCACTGGTAAATTCTGTTCCAACTATACAGCTGAGGTTCAAGCTCTAGAGCAAGCTGCAAATATGATTTATAACACCAACTCTGACTGCCACCAGGTAGTCATCCTCACAGATGCACTGTCTGTCCTGCAAGCTCTCAAGGGTGGTAAACTCCCGCATCTGAGAAATGAACTAAACAAGGTAGCTGCCAAAAAGAGAACCATACTTCAGTGGGTACCATCTCATTGTGGTGTACCCGGAAATGAAAAGGCAGATAAACTTGCAAAAAAGGGAGGAGAATGTGAACAAGAAGATAATGAAGTCACATACTTGAGAAAAAGAGAGCTATCCAGACTATCAGAAGAGAACAGAACCAACCCAAAGACGACTATCACACTCTCGACCGGCAGGGACAGATAACAATTTTTCGACTCAGGACAGGGCATAACAAACTGAATAAACACATGCACAAGCTACGATTGTCTGCTTCACCACTGTGCACATGTGGATTAAACGAACAAACTGCTGAGCATGTTCTACAGGACTGTCCTCTGTATGACCAGTTAAGAAAGATATACTGGCCCAATGACTCAACACTAAACTCAAAGCTATATGGAGTTAAAGAGGAACTTCAAACAACAGTCGAATTCATCATGAGAACTCGTCTGACGGTGTAATCATCAAAGATGCGATCGCAAGAAGAAGAAGAAGAATCTGATGTCTATCCATTTGCCTCTCGATCTTCCCAATGTCTTTAAACCAGATCTTCTACTGTTGTAGGCACGTTGTGGTGATTTATCAGGTTCCATTCTCATGAGATGGCCAAGCCACTTAATTTTCTGTCTCTCTATATACTCGATAAAGGATGTAGTTCCTACAATTTTTTTTAATGTAATAATTTCTCATTCTGTCACCTCCGTAAACACTAATGGCTTTTCTTCACAATCTCAAATCACAGGGTGTTTTCCCTCTCCTGTGCTTTGGTCAAGGACCATGTTTGACACTGACAGCAAAAAGCTGGTAAGAATTTACTATTTATCAGCTGTCGTTTAGATGCAATACTGATATTATGATGTTTGTGTAGTGGTGACAGTTGGTAAGTCACTGCACTAGCTTTTGGATATCATGCTTCAATTCCTCTGTCAAGTCTTCCACCTTCTGTAAAAATGCTTCTGAGGTTCTTGAACTCTTGAACATGTTTAACCTGGATGATGAATGCATGTTAAGTGGGCCTGATAATCTGTGGATCTTCACAGTTGCTGTCTTTCATGTGTTGATCTTCATGTTGTACTTTTCCCAGTTTGAAATAAGTCATCTGTATAATTTTGTAATTTGCTTTCATATTCATACATTACACTTTGGTCATCTGCAAAAGGTAACTCATTCAGTGTGTTGTATTTTTCACTTTCTGGGTTTACTTCATCTTCTGGGTTTGCTTCTTATTATATTTAGTCTATATAAATGTTAAACAGTAGTGGTGATAGCACACAGCCCTGTCAAACTCCTGTGGTTATATCAAATACATGAGAGAGTCCATCGGTTGTCCTTATCTCGCTATTGCATGTATGGTAGAGTTCTCACGCTATCCAATAGCCACCCATGTATTCCATAGTCTTCTAATACTGACCAAAGTTTATTCCTGTCCACTCTATCGAAGAACTTCCCCTAGTCTGCCAAAAGGGCATCAGTACATCCCATTCCTTTCCTAAATCCAAACTGGACCCTACTCAGTTGTGGTTTGACAATGGGTCTTAAAGCTCTGTTCAAGTATTTTTTGCATACATTATTCCTGAGTGACTTACTAATGAAACATTACACATCCGTCCCATCAAAACATAAAGGCATCTTAGCAAAGAATGACATCCTTGGTTCTGGTTTGTGACATTGCAAAGAAAAGAATATCTTGTAGAACTGGTCTATATATTTAGACCTGACTGGGTAACTCTACAATTAGTGTCACGTTACTTTACCTACTGAAATATCCTAGTATATAACCAATTCTAATATCTGCCTTTCAATCCTTACCCTTCATCTCAATGTAGTGTATAGGTTTTCAACAAATTCACGCCAAACCTTCTTGCCCTCAACATCTGTATGAGGTCTTTCCATGGCTCCTTTATCCATAACTTGTCTGTCTCCAATTTCCTTCTCCTTATGTCTAAGAGTCTCCCTTTTTCTTACCCCAGATATTCCAGAATAAGGACTGCCTAGTATGGCTATCAGTTTGGTTTTTCCCAATTTGTGCTGTGTTAAAATTCAATATCATTCTGGACCCAACTAGTCTTGTATCCTTTAATTTGCTACTAACTGTGATCTTTAATGATATCTCTTTTCTGACACAGGAAAGCATGTGGTTTCTCAGTGAACTTGATCCATGTCACAAGCAGTAAACAGGATATAATTAGCTCAATCTATGCTAGAAGTAATAAACAGGATATAGCTATCACATTCCCAAGAGATGTCACAAATAAAAAGATAATGTCAGCATTCAAACTGAAAGCTGCTGAGCTATCAACCCCTTGACCATTACAGATGAGTCCAATGTCAATGTGGGAAAGGCAAGTAAACAGTAAAACATTTTCTCTGAGAATGTCAACTCAGTGAGAACAGCAGATCAACATCATCATGACCACATACACCGCTGAAAGAAAAACTGTATGGTGATGACAGAAGCCAAAGACAAACCACTAACTTTATGAGAGAAACAGAAGTGGTTATAGCAAAGCGAATGAAGAAGATAAAGAGTCAGCGCATCAAGGATTACAAGAATGATTTGTGCATAGTCTCTAGAAACTCGTACTTTGCTTTATATTTTCACCCATATAATCGAATACTATAGTTCACCTATAAATAGCTCATTAAATAAAATGCCTAATGGTCAGTGAACACATATAAGACACATAAATGTGTCAGAACTGTGTTAGAAGGCCATGACCTAAATATTAATGTCATGGTAGGGAAAGAATTTGAATATAAAATGTGAATGTAAATGGCGTAACAACTCCATTGAGTTCATTCAACAACAATAAAAAGAGTTCATTTGCTAAAAAAATTAACCCTTTCAGCACCAGTATGACGTACGCCGTACGGCATAAATCTTCACAATTTTTGTCGCTGTGCCGTACCGCGTACATCACGGAAGTAGCGCGATATCTTGTTCCCATTCACCTATATGACTTACGGCGTACGTCCTATTTTAAAAGCACCATAACTCTTCTGTTTACAACCGTATCGGCAATTGCTGGGCATAATCGGATTCAGCATTAAAAAATCTGGCCACTAAGCTTGAAACGAACAAAATATTTTACTGCTAGCGAATACAGTAGACCTGATAAGTGATTTTACCAAAGCGAAAGTTCACAAACATGGACGCTGCCGTACCGCCGAACCATAAACATCTTGTGGAAAAAGAGCATGAAAATTCTTGTTTGAGTTGAATTTATTCAACTTGAATGATTCTGACAACTCTTTTTACCGAGATTCTGGTAATCTTTACCTTTAGTGCCGTCGAGTATGTTTAATATGTGTATTTTCGTACCATTTAGAGTTAAGGTTGAGGTTAGGTTTAGGGTTACTCTAATTCTAATGCTGACTCAATACACATATTATACATACTCGACGGCACTAAATGTAAAGATTACCCAGATTCAGAGTTTGTGTAGTCTGGTTCAGAATATACTTTTAATGGGTTTCCTTTTACGATAAACTGTTTACAGTCAAATTAAAAATATGACCCCTAAAATTACAATTATCCTGTCGTTCAGGGGAACGAACTAAGCTGAAAATGGTGTTGTCATTTGGAATGAAAAACCCGTCGTTGCGAAAGGGTTAACAATTCTTTCACTCATATCTTTCAACTGCTTGTGTTGCAAAGGCCATTAAATCCATGTTTTTTATGAAATAAATGGGAGGAGAGCGGAATAGCATCACATGATCTTCATTTACCTCTGCTCATTCCCCATCTTGTGAGGTTCAACCTAATCTTAGCTTATAATTAGGATATTCATTGTAATTTTATTTTCAATTTTGCGTGAAATTTTTATTATTTACAAAATGTAGTACAAAGTCTGATATATCTGTATGAGAACATTCCCCCACCCCCGAAAATTTACAATATAATTATTTTTGTTCTTAAAGTTTCCAAGTGTAAACGTTTTTTGTAAATTTGTTTATTTTTTTTCGTTAACAGCTTTATTTAATATAGGTCTTTGTTTTTAATGTTTGTATGAACTGTTTCTTTTGGTTGATGATTTTCATCCAAGTGCTGTTTATGTACACTCAAGCTCTTTCCATGACTTCTTTTCCTTGCCGGAATAAAATTATCAACTACACAGTCTAGTACTTACTAAGGCTGGCGGGCTTCATAATTTCTGCTAGAACATCATAAAATGGTAGATGCTTTAATCTGACATCAGGGTTGACCGGCATTGGTGGGGGTTGTGGAAGAAGTGACCTCATATTGTTCACTGCTGAGTAATCCAAACCAACTAAATTGAAGCAACAAGAAAAATAAAAAAGAATGTTACAGCAAAAAAATCAAAACAGTTAGAAATAAGAATTTTCTAACACACAGCACTGGTCTCTTCATAAAATAATAGACAATTTGTACAGCCTCTCTAAAATAAAAAATATATAATACGCTAAAATAGCAAAGAAAGGATTATGGTACACATTTTAGTGTAATGGAATTTTGTAAACATCTTCACTTAATATTTAAATATAAAACATAAAATAATACTCTACACAGCCTAATTAGAAGTACTGTATATTTTCGAGTATAAGTCGATCCGACTAAAAGTCAACCCCTAGACTTCAGGACTTAAAAAAGCTTACAAAATGAATGACCCGATTTTTAGTCAAACGTGCTTTTTGTCATTTTCTAATTCCCGCATTACATTGGAATTTCTGTGGCTTTCTGCAAATTCTATCACTTTCAGCTTAACCCTTTCCCATTTAAAACTCCTGAAATCACCCTGTAAAGTCTGAACACTGCTGTCAGTTGTTGCCTAGTAGCAACGAGATCTAAGCATTTAGCGAGACCTGAGTTATAAATATATTTCCGGTACATGTAAAGCTTCAGTTTACTGAATTAAAAAAATTTTTTTTTTTTTTTTTACAATCTATTGATATGATTTTTCAGGATTTTTTTAAAACCATGGCTTTCCGGTCGAATATTTGCTTTGGGATCTCAGAAGTGACTTGGTATTTTATCAGGATGCTAACTGTGCAGCTGAATCATATGAGGATATTGAATAAGGGCCCGATTTTGGCTCCGACAGTGACACTGCAAAACTGAAAGATGAAAAATCTAATGAAAGAAGTAATGGTATTGCTGATCAAACAAAAGAGGCTGGTCAATAAAGCGTTCTAAAGTTGAAATTTGTGCCTTTGTAGGAATTCAAACATGTAGCTCTCCACATGTAAGCCTCCCTTGCCGTTGGTTGGAGAGCTTGAGTGCCCCAATGATCCCGGGAGCTATGCCAGCGGGAGTTTTACTCCTGGCAGGGTCACCCAAGCCGGACAGGTCCTTGGTGAGGGGCCAGACTAAATGGGCTGAGGAGTAGGTGGAACCCTATAGGTATAGATGCAGAACCCACCGGCGAGTGGTACATGCTCTGGTCTGCACCAATCCACCCCCACTTCATGTGTTAAATGCTTTCTTGCCTCATTCTTCACTGTTTGTCGTCTATCGGGAGTAGTTTGGGACCCCTTACGGTATAGGCGCAGTACCCACCAGCATTAACCCAAACACCAGGCATGGGTTAAATCCCGGGTAGATGAAGCTCGTACGCCTTGGAAGGCAGTTCGTCTAGGAGAAGGAAAACTCTGATTTTAAACCACCTGCTGCCTTGCAGATAGGCTGGGGACAGTCAAGGGCTAAGGAACGCAACCCTACAGAAATGCCTGTTGAAATCGGATGCACTGGGCTACATGCTCAATGAAACAGTGCAATGTACTTCGCCTAATGAAGATGTCACAAATACAATTTAAGCGTTGTGGTGCTCGTCCCGTGGAGTCCCACCAGGCGGCGAGAATGCCGGACCCCCCCCCCCCCCCCTCGAAGGGGTCCAACCAATACTACTGGTGGTCACCTTCCCCTGAATTGTGGAGACAAGGTACAGAGGGAAAGGGCAAAAGCTATTGACCAAACACCAAGAACACTCAACATTCTGAAGTGGAATGCAGAAGGAGTTCTCAACAAAAAAGTCCCCCTAAAACACCGCCTTTATGAGGATCAAATAGATGTGGCTTGCATCCAAGAAACACATCTCAACAGCAACCACAGATTCTCAATAAGAGGATACCAGGCTTTCTGATTCGATCGAGAAGGACACAAAGGAGGTGTGCTATTACTTACCCAAAACTCAATACCAAGTAGCGAGGTATCCACGAACTTCAATGACCAGTTGGAAATTTTAGGGGTTGACATTAAAATAAAAGACACGAACATGCGTATCTACAATTTGTATGGCCCACCGAGCAAAGACCTGTCACTTGCAAGTATGGAAATAAAGAGCTCAAACTGCATAGTGGTTGGAGACTTCAACAGCCACTCGGAAAGATGGGGATATCCGGTTACAGACAGGAGAGGAAGTGGAGGACTGGGAGATAGACACAAACCTTTACCTTATCAACAGGCCAGATGATAAACCCAGTTTCTACTCTAGAAGATGGCACACCACTTCTACTCCAGACCTAGCTTTTGCCACAGGGGACATCCTTCACAAAATTGGCCGACAGGTACTTGGCCAGCTAGCAGACAGCGACCACAGACCAATAAAGCTAATGGTTAATATGGAGTATGTTCCCCATGAAGTGAAACCATTGCCCCGATAGAATTACAAAAGAGCTGACTGGGACAGTTTTGAAGTGCTGACAGACAGCCTTTGCGAGACCATCAACACACGAAACAACAGCATGAAAAATATGGTTGAAAGCTTAAATAGAGCAATACTTCAAGCAGCTATTGAGACTTCTGAGAGGGGCAAGAATAAACTATAAACCATACTGGAATGAAGAACTGCAAAAACTTGAAGATGAAGTAACAGAAGCCAGAGACACGGCAGAAACAGAACAAACTACTGAGGCAAACATCTTGCTCAAAGCAACCACTGCAAAGTACAGAAGAACATTAAACCAAACAACAAGAGACTGCTGGAAGCAAACAACAGAAAATCTCAACCTAGATAAAGAAGGGAACAAACTGTGGAAACTAGTTAGAGCTTTGAACAACGAAGAACCTTAAAAAAAACCACATCACAATCAAACAAGGTGAAATTATGTTCTTGGGAAAAAAAGCTGCAAATGCACTCATGGAACACTATGCTGGTGCAAACCACATTGATGTCCCTATAGACAGAAGAAAGGCCATCACTGATGAACAAAGGAGTCATGACAACAAAAAGCTTGCACCAGAAGAACACATGATGTCAAAGTTAACAATGCAAGAAATGGAAGAGGCAATGAGGGCGCTAAAGAAAAAGAAGCCACCTGGAAAAAATGCGATAACCAATGAAATGCTAACAGGCCTAGGAACAAAGGCAAAAAAGAAGCTTCTGACCATCCTAAACTGCAGCTGAAAAGAGGAATAGTACCACAGGCATGGAAAGACACCATACTGATTCCAATACCTAAGAAAGTTCAATAGGCAAAGGCTTGGTCATACTATCTTTTAGGATACGTCAGCTCGGCGTGGTTTTTATGATTCAATGGCGGAAAACCACAAGAGGTGTTACTATTTATAGAACTACACCCGACCAATCAGAGGAAAAAAGTTAATTTTTGAGACTAGTAACTTATACGGTTCTAAGCGTGTCTGTATAATCTGACCCAATTTGAATATTATATATTATAGTTATTAGTGGACCGATTTTAATTATCAAAAGTGATAATTAAACGGCCAATTTCTCTCTATCATTCTATATAGTTTTCCCTTAGTTATTCCTTTGCATTTCAGTCTGGGTAATTTTTAAGTAATTAAATTGGGCATTACCCTGATGTGAAAATATCACTAAATTAAATTTTTCTAAGTTAATATAATTTTATTATGAGGGAATCTTCATGTTTAGGTGTTAAGCAATGTCAGTGCTATAATTCGAGATATCCCTTCCATTTTAATTATCTTTAGTTATTAAGAAATAAATTATCTACGTTCGGACAAAAACACAAAATAGGCATTATTTCCACGTCAACCAAAATTTTCTTATCACTACAAGAAAAGGAAACGATTTGATTGGTTGTCAAATTGGTACTATGCTCTTAGATAAATTTTGGTGGGCGGTAACTTTTGACTTGTTTCCTAGACAAATTCAAATATACTAGAGAAATTGTTGGCGGTAAATTTGACTGGGCCCTCAGACAAATTTCAAATACTGTAGTTATTTATAGATTTTTAAAAACACATTAACTAGTTTTTGAGCGGGGAATTTTTGAGCGTGTTGTCATACAGATTCACTTCACTATAAACCCAGATTGAGAAAATCAGGACAAGAGCAAGGCAGAGAATGGCAATCATGAAAAAACTCGCTGGCACGGGTTGGGGAGCAGATGAGAGAGTACTAAAGAAGCTATATACTGGGCGAGTGAGACCAGTCTTAGAATATGGCATTGCAGCATGGTCAACGGCAGCTAAGTCGAACTTTGACAAAATAAACAGAACCCGAAACCAAGCAATGAGAATCACAACAGGGCACATGAAGTCAACACCCATAAAAGAGTTGGAACAGATTACTCACCTCCAGCCTATGGAGGATAGTAGAGATAACAGAGCCCAGCAACAAGCTGAGAAATTCAGGAGGCTGATAGACCACCCAATGCACCAGAGAATAAATGGACTTGGAAGGGGAAGACTGAAGCGAAGCAACTTTGTAGAGACAGTCAAAACAAAGATGAGAGCAGACCCCATAAATGCAATATCAACAGCTACGCCAATATGTACTGCACACAAGCTACCAATTGGGAAACAACAGTTTTTCCCTGAAATGATAGAAAACGTTCCTGGTATTGAGAGAAAGAACAGCCAAAATGAAACAGAAAGGAGAGTCCTAACCACAAAATATATAGAGAAACATTACACAAGCAACACCTGGATCCATGCATACACAGATGGATCAGCAACTAATGCAACAGAAGATGGGGGTGGAGGAGTCTTCCTGAGCTTAAGCAATGGCACACAAAAAAGATTGCAGTCGCAACAGGGAAATTTTCAAGTAATTTCAGAGCAGAGGCAGAGGCCTTAAAAACTGCATCAGAAATTGTAATGACAGAAGAAAGCTCAGAGAGACCAGTAGCTATTTTCTCAGATGCACTGTCAGTGATTACAACGCTTAAAAGTCAAAGTAATGCTGAACTGGATGACCTAAGAGTAACACTTCACAGACTATGTCAGCAGTACAAAAGAGTCGTGATACAGTGGATCCCTTCTCACTGCAACATTCCTGGAAATGAAGAGGCTGATAGATTGGCAAAGGAAGGGGGAAAGCTTCCTCAACTTGACACAAATATAACCTATGAGGAGTCCAAGAGTTTTATCAAGCGCAGGTACAGGCACAAGTGGGAAGAAGAGCATCCAGGCCACACAAAAAATGATCCGTATTACCAGCTCAGCAGAAGTGAACAAGTGGTAATCTTCAGACTTTGCACAGGTCATAACAGATTGAGATAGCATCTATTCAACAAATTAAAGATAGGAACTACTGATGAGTGTGACTGTGGCACAGATAAAATGACTGCCGAACATCTGCTTCAAAGGTGCCCAACATTTGAGGAACAGAGAAAACGCATATGGCCATCACCAGTACCATTCCTAAGGAAAATCTATGGAGATATTAACAGCCTTAGGCTGACCACTGCTTTCTTTGAACTTATTCAAGTTGACATCTGAGGGTGAACGAAGAAGAAACATGTATTACTTAAAATGTTTAATTAATGTTTTTTTTACTCAACTATAAGTCGAGTGTATGTTTTTTAAGGTTTTTTAAGTGAGACAAAATTTATCAACTTATACTCGAGTATATACAGTATTTTTTTTTAAAATGGTAAGGAGTCCGTTTTACGAATGAACGATACATTAAAACATAGTCAGTTATGGGGTAAACCCTTCGTCAGCCACATTCACAAACCGAAGACAAAGATTAGATATATATATATATAGGTTTTGAGAAAATGACAAATGATTCAAATTGAACTGGTGATTTAAGGCAAGATAAGTGTGAAAAAAATGAAAATGTTGAAACATCATCTTCAGCATAAAGGAAAATTATGATTTATAATAAACCAAAGAATGAACTTGTCAACATTTAAATAAAATTATAAAAAAAACACACCGGGAATCTATATTGTGTCCTGTAACTTTGTAATTTGAAGTCTGAAAAAAAATGGAAATAGGTAGTCCAATAGCAGGGACTGAAGTCATGGAGGTGAAGTGTTAGAGACTTCACTATACTAGCTTTATGAGGTAGGTGACCATTACCTTCCTTGCTGCCTTTGCCTGCCCTAACTTAAACACTGAGTCAGGTACCCATTTACAACTGGGTAGACAAGAGTGTGATGCTACAAGGTTTTGATACCATAACTCTATAATTGTGAGAATCGCTCTAACCGTTTAGCCAATAGTAGGTAAGACATTTTAGTCAAAGGCTACTAATAAAGCCCTGTGGACCTACATAAAATGACAGAAAGCAATGGGGAAACTATCATCATATTGTCACTTGAACAGTCATTAATCAGTTATCACTGGTAACTTTTCCAGCTCAATTCATACAGGATGTCAGCAGTTTGAAATGTTCACAGTAAAGTATAATCTTAATTCTGATTGGCTGCCAAATTTAAGTTCATCTGCAATGATAGTTTATATCTGGCTAAACTTTAAAGATGGCAGACATATGATATGCATTAACACTACATTGTTTTTTCTTTAAGCGCAGACGCATTTCAATACCTAAATCTTGCTTCTTATTTTTGCAATTCACAAAAAAACTGTAATTAATAGAAAGATTATTAAATCCTGGTCATATAATATAATTAAGTGATTTTTATTTATTTATAGCCTAATACAAAATGTTTGTTCTACTGTAAGATATGTGCAGTGGCCGCTATAGTTTTAGCTGCAAAACCAGGGACCATTCAGCAATGCTAAGTAATCTAGGGTGTCGTCAAGTAGGCCTACATCGCCCTTGTCCTAGTGACACCTTGCACGCTGATAGTACATGTTCCATTGCTCACTTCCCTTGGCACAGGGGACACTGAGCATCATTGGATTTTCCCCTATTTCACAAGGTTTGCAGTCAAAGGGAGATCATACACTGAATAATTAAGTCTGTCTTAGGGGTGCCATATATCCTTCCATGTAACGGGCCTCTGCAGAGCTCCTTTCCATGCGGTTCAATTGCCTTGTTGAGCTTGCTGAACTGCTTTTTACGTCAATTAATATGAAATTAATATGAAACAAATATAAAGGTATGTTATCAGGCACTCGCAGGAAATAAAGAAGTAGAACACCAGACAACAGAAAAACAACAGACATGAGTGGCTTACCCAGGATTTGAACACTGGACCTTCCGTGCGACAACCCCGCCTAGCCATGCAAGCGAATCACACTATCCGCTCTGGGGTTGTCGCACGGAAGGTCCAGTGTTCAAATCCTGGGTAAGCCACTCATGTCTGTTGTTTTTCTGTTGTCTGGTGTTCTACTTCTTTATTTCCTGCGAGTGCCTGATAACATACCTTTATATTTGTTTCATATTAATTTACTGTTTACAGGCCTCAGGTTTCCCTCCCTTATTTGCTTTTTACGTCAACCTACCATCCTCCACTTCTCGAATTATCTAAACTAATACCAGAGCATGTCACAGTGACCTAGGCATTAATCCCTGTCTGTTAGTCAAAATGTATCCAATCACTTCTTTTAGCTTGAGTTTCTTGGACACTTCATTATGCTATTGCAATGCCAGTTCGTGAAATAGATTAGGCCTATCTCATACCTGTCTTATCGTTCGTTATAAAACAAAACACCGGAAGCCCCATAATGGTTAGGCTACAAACAACGGCCACACTGGTATCATGTTCGAGCACAAGCACTTGTATTACATCATACTTACGGTGCTTAGTTTTGTCTTGTTTATCGCAATGTCTCCAATTGTATTTATTAGCCATGCTTTTCTGAACTGTGCCTTTAATTGTTAATTCTTCGTTTTCAACAACTCTTTTTGGAGATTTTGCGGAAACCGAACTACTTCCGGTATCTCTCTTACCGACTATTATCGCTAGGTCTAAGTAACAATCAGCGATAGCGATATCAGGACGTTTTACTATGTTGACTACCGGAATCTAGAAATCGAATATCTGAATGACTAAATAGGGCGATGCACGCAATTCCCACCACACCAACCCAGATTTGGGCTTTATTCGTGTGTTTTAAAATCCTTCTTCAAGCGCCACACCATGTGGAGTAAGCGATTATTTCCTTCCACGATTTTCTGCTCACAGCGTTCTGTGCACACTGGACATCCTCATTAGTCTCTTTTCGCTGACATTTATTTGCCCTAACAAAACGTATACTATTACTAGTAGGTATCACAAAGTACCACCGTTTAGAATAGAGTATTAGCCTATGCTTCTGGTATGCCTAAGTGATCTCTATGCCACTTTTCTTTAAGCCATTTATTACTACTGCTTTTACCTCTTCATGTGTTGAACTGTCCAATTAGAATTATGCGTGTTTTTTGTTTTTTTTTAAGACAGTATCCCGTTCAACCCGAGTTATAATTAGGATATATATATATATATATGTTGTAAATTCAAGATAAAATATGATTTCCGATATTTAATTGTAGTATCTTCTCTCCACTCAGTCCAGATACAGTAAATCAAAAATGTATGAGTGTGCACTCCCCTTTCCAAAAAAATTAAAATTAATACAAACAAAAGGGAAAAAAAGTAAAGTCTCTCATAACTGCCCTGCTGTTAACAAGGTGAAAAGGGGTGAGGAAGTCTGGGATGACACCCAATCCACTAATTATCTGCCATTATCCATATGAGCACCCCATCAGACAACCCCTTATCCTTACTCTTTGGCACGCCTATATGCCTCTCATTTCCATATATTTTGCAGTGGGTCGATTTCCATTAATGCTTCTGACCGGCTGTCTATTTCGTTGTTTTTGTAGTTCCATATGACAGTTACAACTGATAAGGAATCTGAGAGGAACATTATCTTGGCTTTAGCATTACCCATGTGTCATGGATTTGCCTCCCCTGCTTTGCAGTAGTGGTCCAACAGTGGCCAAAACTCAAGAGTATCTAATATGGGTCTTCAAAGGTGTCTACCTTTGCACAAGATTACTCTTGGTACAGTTGTGGATAGAAGGATAATGATGCTTCTATCTCAAGGCAGTTTTCATAAGATATTTCAAGGGAGTCTTCATAAGATATTTCAGAAGTCAAGAACAATGCTGCATTGTGCAGAGCAATTGTTAACTTATATCTGATCCGCCGCATTTTATGAAGAATTAAGCAATTATTAATTTCAGCTCATTCAAGTTCCCACCCTGATTTACTTAGTGGAATTCTTATTATTCTGGTATAGCTCTGTTTAGAGTTTATTTAGTAAATTGACTGAGACAAACATGCAGTACATCCAAAAGGATTAAATCGACGTTAAATTTGTATATTTACAAATAACAGATTTAATAATCATTTAGATTTAACAAGGTTTTAAAAAATTGAAAAATCTTTAACAGAAAATATTCATCATCGTGCGATGGTAGTGTTTTATGAAAGAAGTCACTTGGCAGCTTTTAGGTTTGACTTAGGTGCAAATGGTAGTTTCTGCTCCCGCTGGGTTTTTGGGTTCTGTGCAGATAGGGGTTAAAGGCGCAGCATGTTCCAAGTAAGATCAGGGAGTAACTGCAAAGCTGGTCCCACGTCTCTAAGACCCTCTGATGGTGTCTAGTTCGACATCAGTCCACTTCTACTTTCACTTTGTTCCAGAGATTAGTACCCGCACTGGTACCACCAACTAGTATGGTAAAAGAATAGAAACAAAATGCTTTCCTGAGTATTGCGTTTCCCGACACATACTTATGTGTTCGCATCTTCCCATTCCACCATCCCATCTACCTCAGAATTTACCCTCGAAGAGAATTAAGCTTAATCCCTCAAGAGAAAACTTTCTTTACATTTAAAGTGAATAACTTTATATTTACTTTACATTCAAATGAAAAGGTTAACAGTATAGATAGAATATGTTTACATTTACACTGGTTGAAAAATGTTCACAATATAGATATAATATATTTTCATGTACATCTTCACTGGTTGAAAAGCTTGAAAACTTTCATTATTTTAAAGTGAATAGGTCGTTTACATAGACATTTACACTGGTTTGTACCTGTAAATATTATAATTAGAATATAAACCATGTCTTTCATATTTTCCTCCCTGCTCCATATGGAACTTAGGACTACTTATGCTTTTAGTGCTCTTTAAGAGACTAGCAAGAAAGCAGTCACCAGCCTTTGCAGTGGTGGTTCATGAAATCATCATTCTATACGCTGAGGTTGCCAGCCTCAAATGACTTGGACATCCACTAGCAATTTTCACATATTAATATTCACATGGCACTGTATACATATTAGTTCACATGTTAGTAATGAAAAATATAGAATGTAAAATGCACAACGTATGCCAATCTTGGTTCACAGACTGTTTGCTCAGAGGAATAAATGCACTGGAATAGGCCTCTTACACGTGTTCTTACGGGTCATTATTTCAACAATGAATTCCCATTGAATCTCTGTGCTATAGATTCCTCAGATTATAGGCCCTGGCAAGTTCTGGTTGCCGTCTTGGCAAGCGATTCTCACAGTTAACTAGACTTGCAAAAAGAGTCAGATTATATTCACTGTCTTCCCCCGCATTTGTTTGTTAGGAGGCTAAGCAGGGCTCAAATCGTTTCAAACATGCATGTTTAGGTGGGGTAATTCAAAATATTTCCACGTAAGAAAATTTCTGCGCGTAATGCAGAGGTCTCCTCTCCCATATATGGAAATAAAACATCAGATTGCCTTCAATGCAAACTCACATACACATCTGTAAACTCATTCGACAATGTGTTTCAGATGTAACATCTTACTTTCCTCTGACACAGGTGGACTGGAAATGATTATGTCATTCAGGTCTGTCCAAAATGTGTCGCCCAGACGAGTAATCTCTATATCCCTCGCTTGTGCAAACAAAACTAAATGCGAAACTGAGCAGACCCATATTGGTTTTATCTGCGCTAATCTCAGCAAAGCTGTGCAGAGCCCACGCAAAAAAGGAGTGTCAAAGGATTTGACAAAATCAAATATTTGCTTGATACAAGCAGAAAGAAATGTGTCAACCCAGAAATTCCAGGTAATCAGTACGTACAACAATTGAAAATGAGTACTGCCGTAGTAATGAAGAGATCGAGAAGAGGTCGCCCCAATACATCCTGTGACACCTTGTTTTCCACAATTATCACTGCAGCTGTTTCAGTGTATTTGTCCCAACTTTGAAGCTGTTAGATATTTATTTCCTGACTATTCTTTAGTGTGTCTACAAGATTCCTCCAATTTTTGTAGCTCATGTTGCTGAACCATCTGTGTGTATGGCATGTATATGTGTGTGTGTATGCATGTACGTGTGGATATTATATATATATGTGTGTGTGTGTGCGTGTGTGTGCATGTGTGTGCGTATATATATATATATACTTCAGGGGAATTTTGAAGTGCTCCATCAGCTTATAATGATTCTCTGCCCAAAATGGTGAACATCTTCTCAGTCAACAAATCTGAAGTAAAGTGATGGGAGCCGCGCTAGCGTAGTGGTTACAACACCGCTCTGGCGACCGGGTGATACAGGATCAAACCCGGGCGACGGCATTTGAGGATTTTTCGTCGACCGGGATTTTGGACTGGATTAACTCGAGACCTGGCGAGCACATTTGAAGGAGTGTCGTCGACCAGGGACTGGCGGCTCCTGAGCCGACCCAGCTGCAATGGGTACCTCCGAAATCGGCGAGTATTTGCCTGAATGGCGAGGGACACCTGTCTCTGTACAAGAAATAAAGGGATACTCACATAAAATCAATGTCAGGTTAGACATAAAATAATAACCTGAGATTTCGCCTCGAGTATTAGCGGGCGAACGAAAAAAAAAAAAAAGTGATGATACTCTGCTCTGCTTTTATGCATTGAGAAAGAATCTATTCAACAAAGCTATGTTTTATTAACAACATGTCTGTACTTCCTTCAGATATTATCTGTTATCTTTCAACCTATTTCAGTCCTGCTTAATATCTTTCTTGGCAATGGCAATAGCATTATTCTTGTGTAATTTCTGCACCCCTTTCAAAGCAGTTTTTCAAACAGACTATTAAGACATTATTTCTTTTCTGCTTCTTGTCCATTTTGGAGTTCCTCAAAGTGTTCCATTCTCATTCTGTTTGTGCTATGAAATTTTCTATTCTTATACCTTTTATGTTCATCTGGTTACTTGAATATCTCTATTAAGTTCTTTCTGTTACCATCCAGATCCCTCATGTATTCCCTTCGGCTGTGGTTTCCTATGTACTTTCCTACTCTGCTGGGATTGATGAAACAACCCGTCAAGACTTTGAGCGAGAACAGCAGATGTTTTGAGTATATCTGTGGTAAATTTCCAGCATACCATACAAAACGACTGCCATCAATGGTACCTATACCTTGTAGCGGTATGGCAGCTTGTGTACCCTGACAATCCCCAGTGGGAGTTTTACTCCTGGTAGGTTCAACCAAGCTGGACTGGTCTGCATGGGTAGGGGTCAGACAAAAGCTGGTACCCTGGTCCTCCAGGTTGGGGGTTTTAGCACAGGGCCGACACCCCTGTCTATGTAAAAAAATCGCACATGTTACGGAAACGGCAATAAATGAAAAAACTTTGATGCGGGACAGACATCCAGAGTCTCAGGCTCGTATGACTGACAGTGGTGAAAGCCGAAAGGAAGCCACTGGCATGAAAACGGATGCCCAGACCGCAAAACACGAAACCAGAATTGGTTTTTGGAATGTCAGAACTATGAATGAGGCAGGAAAGCTGAGACAGAGATGAGGAATTACAAACTACAAATCCTGGGAATAAGCGAGAGCAGATGGACAGGGATTGGGAGAATAAAAACAGCTACAGGGGAAACAGTACTTTATTCTGGTAGAGAGGATGGTCAGCACAACGAAGGTGTAGCCATTATCCTGAAGAAAGGAATGGAAAGGTCTTTACTGGAATGGAAACCTATTAACAACAGACTAAGGAGCAGGACTGAGAGGGAGATTCACCAACACCACAGTTGTACAATGCTGTGCACCAACAGACAACAGCGATGAGGGGATCGGGTACGAGTTCTGTCAGCGGGTACAGGGGGAAATGGAGACTGTACCCGGGTACGATCTTGTTATAGTAATGGGAGACCTAAATGCGAAGGTTGGAACACACAATAATTATAACTAGAGAGTGATGGGGAGGTGCGGCAGTGGAGCAGTGAATGAGAGTGGGGACAAATTAATAAGCTTCTGCAGTATTGACAACCTGGTCATTGGAGGAACACTTTTTCAACACAAAGAAGTGCACAAGTTAACATGGGAATCACCAAATGGACGAGACAAAAACCAGATAGATCACATAATGATCAATGGCAGATGGAGACATGCACTACAAGACGTGAAGGGTGGGAAGAGGCGCGGATGTGGGAAGTGATCATCACCTAGTGGTAGCAAGGCTGAAGATGAGGCTTAGAGCTGCTGGACCAGTTGCAGTCAAACAGAAAAGATATAACATCACGAAACTTAAGGACCCCCTCACCAGAAAAGCATTCGTGGTCGATGTAGAGAGACGATATCTGATTGCCAAAAGCCAGGAAAGAACAGAGACCGATGATGTTGACCAGAAATTCAACACCATCTCAACAATGTACAAAGAAAGCAGCAAGACATGCTTGGGATTCCAGGAAAGAAAGAGCCAAGACTGGATAACACCAGAAACGCTAAACACCATAGCGAAGAGAAAGGAAATGAAAAGAGGGAAGGCGGAAGCTAAGTCTCCCAGGTTGAAGGCAATGTATAGTGAGCGGTGCAGTCGGCTGGACAAGGGGGTGAAACGAAAAACCTGTGCTAACAAAAGGACATTTCTGGATGACCTTGCAAGACAGGCAGAGGAGGCAGCACTGAGAGATGAACAAAGCACAGTTTATAAAATAACTAAAGCTATCAGTGGAAAACGAGGTGCAAACAACATACGGTAACGTTAGTAAGAGACAAGCAAGGAAATCTCATCACCACAGCACAGGGGCAGGAAACAAGATGGGCAGAGGACTTCGGAGAAACACTGAATAAGGAACCACCGAAGACTCGGCTGAATGTTCCTGGGGCTGAGAGTGACTTAGACGTAAATACAGACATTCCGCGAGGGGAAGAGATCATCACGGCTATCAAAGGGCTAAAAAATGGAAAAGTGCCTGGTCACGACAATCTAAATGCTGAGCTATTCGAGACAGACCCTGAGCTGGCAGCGGAGCTATTGGAGCCACTGTTTGCGCAAGTCTGGGAAACTGAGACAACACCAACAGAGTGGAGTAAAGGAATAATTGTAAAATTGCCCAAGAAGGGTGACCTTGCAGACTGCAACAACTGGAGAGGAATTACCCTCCTCTCAGTTCCCAGCAAAATACTAGGCAGGGTAGTCGTCCAGAGAATTTCAAAGGCAGTTGACCATAAACTGAGGAAAGAACAAGCGGGCTTCAGAAAGAACAGAAGATGTGCAGATCATATATTTATCCTCAGGAACATTATAGAGCAGTGCTTAGAATGGCAGAGACAGCTGTACATTAACTTTGTTGATTTTTAAAAGGCTTTCGACAGCATACACAGGGACAGCCTATGGAAAATTCTGAGGGCTTATGGAATTCCCAGCTGCATTGTTTCCATCATAAAAAGCCTCTATTCTAACTTTACGTGCAGTGTTGGATCGAGTAATGTAACTTTTGAAGTGAAAACAGGAGTACGACAGGGATGCCCCTTATCAACAACATTATTTTTGACAGTCATAGATTGGGTGATGCGCCAGACAACAGAGGGTAGTCCAAGAGGAATTAGATGGACAACGTTTTCTACACTGGAATATGCAGATGACATTGCACTACTCGCGCATTCACATCAACACATTCAAGACAAAACCGATAGACTGAATAAGTATGGCCAGCAGGTTGGCCTGAACATCAATTTGAAGAAGACAGAGGTATTGACACTAAATGTGGGCAATCCTAAGCCAATAACAGTAAGGAACCAGAAGTTAGAACAGACAGACACATTTACTTACCTAAGTTGCATAGTAACAGCTGACGGCGGAACAAGCAAGGACATTAACAACAGAATGAATAAAGCGAGAACAACCTTTGCTGCTCTCAACAACATTTGGAAGTCTTCCCAGTACAGCACAAACACCAAATTAAGACTGTATGAGAGCTGCGTACTTTCTGTGCTTCTATATGGTGCGGAATGTTGGAGAGTAACAGAGAAGGAAATGTCGAAACTGTCCTCCTTCCACACAATCTGCCTAAGGAAAATTCTCCGAATCTTTTGGCCAAACACCATCAGCAACCAAGAACTACTTATTCGGAGTAACCAGGAGGACATGCACACCATCATAGCTGGCAGACGCTGGAGTTGGGTTGGCCACGTCCTCATAAGGGACCCTGAAACCATCACAAGAACAGCTATGCTATGGACCCCCGAGGGAAAGCGAAAGAGAGGCCGACCAAAAACAACTTGGCGGAGAACTGTGGAAGCTGAGATGCAAAGAATGAACCACAGTTGGGGCACTGTACGAAGGATGGCCGCTGACCGAGCAAAGTGGAATCAATTTGTTGCTGCCCTACAAGACGCCACCAGGCGTGATGGCCGCTGACTGCTTTGACGGTTGGTGGTTATGGATCAAAGAAGAAGAAGAAAAGATACAAAATGAAAAGAAGTCATCTGTACAGGTCTCGACAAAAGGAAACTTATGTTAGATGCTGAATGTGATAGAACATTATAATGATGTATAAAAGAAGGATGGAGAGCTTTTATCAAAATTATCCAGAAATTTCAAGGAAATATGAGGGATCCAGATTACTAAAATATTGTTAATAAAATGTGCAACACATTTCAAATAGTAGGTTGTTCCATAAGTTTAAAATTACATTTTCTACAATCACTTCTGGCTTATTTTCCTTAAAAACCGCAGAGGAGTGAGTGATGAGGAAGACAAGATATTCCACCAAAATACCTTGTATTAGGGAAATAGGACATACCAAGGAAGGCAGAATGTACACTGCTGGATGTTGAACAGAGACATGTCAGAATCTGTACTTCAAAGAAAGGCACCAAAGTTTACTGTCAGGACAAAAAAGGCAGCAATTCTACTATACCGGCAGCCGAATGTATAACTAGTATAAAATAAGAAAATGTATCTTAATATGGTATATTTCTGATCTGTTTCTTTGTATCTAGAACTTTCACAATTAAATAAAAAAGTACTTATGAACATATATTACACAGAAATTTATAACAGTTATAAATAATTAATTTTTCATCAGCCAAAAATCCCAATGTAATTGTATTTAAAAACAAAACTTCATTTAAAAAACCTATACATTAAATACCACTAAAACAAGAAGCGAGTAAGGTAACATTCTTTTGCATGATCTATTTCCTCTCTCTACATTGAGAACATCACATGATGAATCAAAGATGAACCTGGAATATTAGTTGGCGATTACAATATAAATAACTTGCAAGAATGCAGATAACACAATACAAGTAGCAGAAACTGAAAAAGACTGACAGAAGCTATTAGATATAGTAGTAAAAGAAAGTGCATACAAAGGACTCTGCTGGAATAGCAAGAAAACAGTAACAATAGCTACCTCAAAGCAATGGACCCCACCTGAATGTGGCATAATGATAAACAGTACAATACAAAATAATACACCGTTTTAAGTACTTCAGTACAATGAAAACATCAGATGAAAAATGTATAACTGAGATTAAGAACTCACAAGCAAACATATAATTCCATAAAACTGTCACAAGATCAACAAAAACAGAACTGATGACAAGCATTTTAAAATCTAGATCTGTGGATTGACATGATAGCCCATCATGGCTGTTTGCCTGCAAGGATTTGCATAACATGCACACCTGTTTTATCCAACAACATTAGGCATGGAGGCATATCTGGAGTCATCCTTATATGACCACCAGCTATGCACAATGCTACAATATATGTACGTAGAAGTGAACCTCTGTCTGTGAGGCTAATTACACCCTCATTGATTTTTTAAATCATCCACACACTTCCCAGGATTCCCCCTGTGGTGAAACTTGTTGAGAACCCTAAGCACACTAAGCTTGGAGAAGTCACTTGAGCCCCGGGTATAATTCTTTGGCTTTGACTTGGTTCACTGTATGCAGAAGGACCTCACTGAAGAACCAGTGATAGGCAGGGGAAGCTGAGAAGTGGCTCTGTGCTGGACACGACAATTCCTTGGGAGAGCCCAAAACCAGAGTACAGTATTTTAGCTCTGCATAGATGGAGAGCCCCCTTGGATAGCGGGGAATGCACAGTATGCTATACACTTCTTACTCTTAGCTTGGGACCAGATGTGACGATCCTTTAAAACGCAAGCCAAGCTGGAGAAAGTGGAGCTCATGACTTTAACTCAACACGTTTCGGAATGGCAGAAAAGCCTAGATCTGCAGTGTAGATAATACCAAGGAGTCTTCAACTTGGTATTGGCTGCTAAAGAGCGAGAAGCTTAGCAGCTCTAGTTAAACAACAACAATCCAACAACGCATTTTTTTGTATATGCTCTATATGTGATCTGTCGAGTGTTTTAGTATACACCATTTTATCAGTGTGCTTCCTAATCTTGAACTTTGATCCAGGAAAGAAAGGAATAGGCTGCCATTCATCATCAGATCCTGCTCATAAGAGGCCACTAAGGAAGGCCACAAATATGCAGACAGTTCTGCTGACTTGAATTGACAATTAAGTGCTTACAAAGTTCTGATTCATCATTGTGTTACTGGGACCTGAGAAGGGAGCAAAGAACAGTAACACTGCAATCTACCATGCATGTCGTAAGAGACGGCAGGGTAGGGTTGAGCATGAGGCCAGCTACCCCATCCTGTGGACATTTTAAGCCACACAAAATTTCAACAAAACAATATGGACAAGTTAACTAAAGAAAATAATTCAATTCAGCCAACCAAGACAGAACAAGGTTTTCAGGCAAGGATGTGATAGAGAGAAAGCCAACAGGAGTCTGGGTTGCCACACATGCAGAAAACTTGAGACGGGGATGAAAAAAAGAGATGATGGCAGGGGACTGTAACACTTGGCATAAGTTTTTTGAAGGTCTATGCTCCTTGTGGAACTGAAGGGTGATGATGACGAAATTTCTGATGCCCAGGCTCGTGTAATTAAAAAGTGCATTGCTTTCTCCTGTTTCAGAAATATCATAATAAAGAAGAAAGTATAAACTAGGCCATGGATGCAAAAAACAAACAAAAGCCTGATATCCTTTCAACTCTCTATAACCAACTCTGCAGTTTTCTCCCATGAAAATAAACCAACTGTAAATTCTAAAGTGTGGTACATCACCAAGAATACCACATCCAACTTCAAATTTTCATCAACAGATCCCCTGTCACATCATATGAATCGAATGCCAGGTGTAACAATAACAAACACAGAACTGTGAAAGACACCCAGACAACAAGTTCAGATGGTGATTAAAGAAAGTTACAATGGATAAGATACAACCCATAAGAAGCAACCACTCAGCATAACCAGATATGCCCTCCAATGGAACTCACAGGGAAAGAGGTGATGGGGATGTCATAGAGAACTCAAGAAAAAAACAGAGGAAGAAGCCAAAGCAAACAGGACCAATGCCAAATACTGCATTATCATACAAATGGTTCCAACACAGATTGGGATTTACTACAGCAACTTAGATGGTGATAAACAGTAGTGTAACAAATACACACACAGCTTCAACATGCGGCAATTATGAGAGGACATCTCACTTACCTGGGCCCTCTGGAGAGTACCCAACCATTCCTACAAGGAAAGAAAGAAACGGAAAGGATAATATTTCACCAAGGAATTTGGTGGTAAAAGAGCAAAGAAACAGATCATATCAATTTCCATTAAAACATGTACAATTGTGTAGGTGCTACCAAAATAAAAATACATGTATGGCATTTTTTCTTAAAAGAGTTTGAGAAGCCCATAGCCACCAAATTTTCCTTTTCTTGAGAGTGATAATTCTTATAAGTGATAAACATGAGTGTTTATACATGTCTCTATTGCATCCTATTACAGAGTCAGATGTGGTAACAAACACCACCTGTGAAATATGAATCAGACAACAATCAATACTGCAGGAGATTACAAACAGAAATTAGAGGGATAGGTTATACCCAAACAAGTATGAAAAGGCATGCCATAGGATTCTCGCTCTTTAGCAGGGATGCCAAAGAAAACCTGCAGAATAATGGGGGAAGAGTAAGCCAAACAACCAGAATTGCATGGACAGAATTAAAGAAGACAGTCCAAAAAGCCAAAAAAGAAATCAGGATACAGTAACAACTGTAGTCCTATATTCAAATAAGCAACAAAAAATGAAACATGACAACGAATGATACCAAATCTCCCATAAGGTGATATCTACATTGTATATGCACAAAAACAACAAGATCCGTCAAATATTTTATATTTTGCCATCACAGCCAAAGTGGGTGGGGGTAGGTGTATATGATTATACTATTCAGTGAAATGGGAAAAAAACAAACAAAAAGAAAAAAGACATAACATGTTCAGGAAATTAATAAAGCAAACTTGATCAAGCACTGAAGAAACTCATTTTAGGATGACAAACTGAGAACAAAATTAAGTTGAGGAAGCTAGGTTTGACAAAAAATGAGAAAAGACACATGAACAATACTGCACACGAGTTCAACAGAAAGAAAAATAAACCAGGATCCTTGATAATCACCTATCCTAAATGTGAGGATACCTGATTAATGAACAAGATCTTACCTGGAAGTATATGCATCACTGGCATATTGCCATCTTTGTTAGATGGAGAACTGTTTAGATTCTTGGCCTCTGCACTAATTTGTCTATCCATCGCAAAAGAAAAGTTTGTAATTTTTATAAATGTAACAATAAAAAAAATGATAGTGTTACAGTGTCATTACTCATGAGAGAAATCTAAAATAACAGGCACTAAATTATTAACTAGTATGGTGATAATAAATCAGTCTTTTTGTTCATCAAGACTCTGAACATGACATGTTTAAGGACATCAAAGGTTTTTTTCTATGTTCTTCAGTACAAAGAAAATATGTACGATCACTAACTCCTGTTATGATTGGATTATGAACTACAAAACATAAGCATGCAAGTTTTGTAAATGTTAAAATGTTATTATCTATGCTACAATAATGATAACTGACACTAGTACATCCAATATATGCCCATAAAATTTATAATAATGGTGCTTATGTTCAAGTCATCTACATAAATGAGTTCTACAATTAATTTTAAAAGTCTTCTTTGGCCGACCAAAGTTCAAGTTAAGCTTTCATGTTCATCATTTTACTTTGCTCTCCTTGTAAAGCATGAAGCCTAACATAGGAAATACATGTATTACCATTTTATTTCTAACAAGGATAAGACAATAACAATTCTTGTCACTTTTTTCTTTATAGATGACAATTGTTAACCCTTATAATTCTTTGATCCAGCAAAATTGCTTTTCTAACTGCTACACCCTTGATTAATTTCTCCAAGTTGCTCCTCCTAGCCTTCAAAGTCCACTTTGTGTTATCCATCAGCCTTCTTCAGAATGAGTCTTATACCTTTCATTTGTTGCATGTTGGCCACTCAGACAGAGTGAACTCATATGACATATGCTAGCTATCTAAGCCAGTCTTACTTAAATAGGGGTTGTATGAAAATACGTTATACTTCGTCCGAGTGGAAGAGTGGTTCGAGCACTTGCCTCTCGCAGCAAAGTTACTGGGTTTTGGGATTGAAACCTGGTAGTGTCATGCTCCAGTCTACCCAGCTGTACAATGGGTGCCTGACTCATCTCTTGAGTTAGGAAAGGCAAAGACAGTGAGGAAGGAAACTGGTTACCCCACTTCATAAAGCTGGACATTGTATAGTGAAGCCTCTAAAGTTCACTCCCTCACAGCAGTATCTGCTACGGGACTACCTGTATTTTAACCTTTATATTTATTTACGTTATGTCTATATTTATTTACGTTATGTCTAAATATTTGGAATGCAGCTGTCAACTTGTATAGTTCTCAAAAATCTTCATTTGTTATATTCTCTGTCCGTGTGAATATCTATTACATGCCTATGTACACCACTCTCAAAAAGTTGAAGAGTTTTGAGTGACCTTTATTTTAACAAAGATAGAACAAAAAAACTTTGTAATTAATGTCAGTGTGCTATGCTATTAATAAGGTAAATACATAATCTATGTTCATGTTGTCTGCTTCATTAAAAAAAAAGTAAGATGAAGTGAATGAGAAAATGTGGCTGAAAGCTTCCTCTCAAAACATGACACATAGATTGAGAAATTATAAGCTTCATGTGCTGTGGGTAATTTTAGTCTTTGCCATTATCACCAAACGAATAATGTGTGCAACATGATTCACGACCAAGCATTGTTTATACTCATATTACAGATCATATACAACAGTTATGAACTAATAATCATAATTTTCTTTTGCACATGTTGCAGTTAAGGTCTTGTGTAGGAGATCTGTAAAACTGCACTTTAACTTCTATTTACCCACAAGTTTACTCAGCAAGTTCATGTTCATAAAAATACTAAAACATAAACTTTAAAAATGAAAAAAAAATATTTAAAAAGAAATATGAACTAAGCCATACCTGTGTAATTCTCTTATTTTAATCTGTACAGGTAGGGAACAACCTTTCTGCACCAAAGAAAGGGCTCTTTGAGTTAGTTCTTGTTTTCGACCACTTTTGTTTCTCCCGGCAAATCCTAGTAATACGTGTAGTTCTGAGACCCTAAAATTCGTTACCATTTGCTGTGAGTTACAAAGGAAAACAGTGTTACAAATTTAGTAACATGCTGAATGCAAAATAGCAGTCTACATTTGTAGTCATTTTCAACCGTGAACGACCAAGTAGGGAAGAAATAAATAAAGCCATAAAGCTTCTGAAAGATGGAAAAGCAGCTGGTCAAGATGGCATTCCAGTAGAGGCCATCAAAGCAGACATTGATACTCCTATAGAGATATTATACAAACTACTTGGCAAAGTCTGGGAGAGAGAAGAAATGCCACCAGAATGGAAGGAAGGTTATCTGGTCAAGTTGCCTAAGAAAGGAAATTTACAAGAGTGCACAAATTGTAGAAGAATAATATTACTATCAGTGCCAGGAAAAGTGTTAATCATTCTTGAGAGATTAAAAGAGTCCATAGACAAACAACTGAGAGATTCCTGTATAATCAAAACGCTTTTACATTTAAGTATTAGTTGAGTAATATTGTTGACTTTAGCCTGTCAAATCCTCAATCACCCACTTACTACTAAATGCCCCCCACCCCCACCCAATCTTCCCTTATCACCCCCTTGGATCCTTCCAATGTCCGGAAGGGGAGGAGTACCGCCCACTTTGGGAACCACTGATTTAAAAGATACCACTAATGTAGCTTATTTTATGTCCTTTATCTAGTGGATTCGGTATCGCTGTATCTATTCAATTTTCGGAGAGTTATTGCTACAGAGACATCTTATTAAGTATTTATGTTTTCCACAGTGTTCCTATTTACTACATAACTGGGTCTGAAAATACACAGAGAGAAAACAAAGATAATGAGAATAAATTTACAAAATTATAAGATTTCACTTGAAGAAGCACCACTACAAGATGTAGAATCATACTTATACTTTGGCAGCAATACAGACAAATTTGGAGGGACAGACAATGATATTAAAATAAGAATACAAAAGGCTAGAGCCCATTTCGTTGCACTGTGAAAAATATGGAGTTCAAAAGAAACATGGTGAACATCAAAATCAACAACCAAAAAGCTCCAGATTTTCACAAATAGGGGCTTGCGTAGAATAGAAGGATTGAAGTGGTATGACAAGATCACTAATGTGGAACTGATGACAAGAACCAGTGGAACAAGAGATCGGAAGAAGAATCCGGAGATGGCTAGGAAACACATTGAGGACATCTACTGATAGCATTACCAGGCAGCCCTTGTTCTGGAATCCCCAGGGAAAGAGAGGTAGAGGAGAACATAGACCACATAGATAAGAGAGCTGGAGACAGACATGAAAGGTGTGGCGGGTTTGTCTCCCTTGCTCCGCAGAAGTGGTCCAACAATGGCCCAACTTATAATGATGAGTGTCTTCAAAGGTATGAACCGTCGCTCAAGATTACTCTTGGCAGAGATAAAAATAGAAGAATGATGCTTATATTTAAGAGTTCCTCACAGGATTTTGAAGAAAAGCAAGCATAACAACTGAGATCTTAGCCGTCATGAACTTATTATTCTCCTGCCCATTCTGTGAAGTAACAGCTCGTATTTCTGAGCCCCCAGCCAAAGGTGATTCAGCAACTATTAATTTAATAGCTCTACATGGTTCTGTATTTAAAACAATGAGTCATGCGGGTGCAGATATACATTTAACTCAATAGTGATTAATCCAACTATAGCTTTAGTTACAGATGAACAGGTTTAATAATCACTTATTTAACAATGTAAAGTAAATAAAGTTGTTTATAAAAAAGAAGCGATGATATTTATCATCGTTGGATGATTTAAACTGTGGTGGAAATTAGAGAAAATTGTGAAATGTTCGTTGGCTGCGTTGTTATAGGACTTCAGCTGCTGTTGGTTCCCACAGGTGCCTTCGACTGTACTTCTCTACAATAGTCAAGTCTAGTGGCAGTAACACGTCTCGTGCATTAAGGCTGAGATAATTACAAAGGCTGTCAAACGTCTTCAAAACCCATCTGATGTTGATGTCTAGCATCAACTGCTGGCAACTTGAACCACAAACTGAAAGGAGACAAATGTCTCTGCTAAGTATTGGGTCTCCTGGCATAGTCATCAGGTGACCTCCACTTCCACCCACCACTTCATCTTCCTCAAAAATGTTATCATTCTCAGGATGAAGCTGCCGATCACACCAAAAGGCAATACTCTCCACAGCGCCACCTCAGAATGTGCAAAAAGCAGAAAAGAGGAGAAAACGTTGAAAGGAACGCCAGGAAAATAAGCAGCTGAGGGCTGTGACCTCAGGGGTGCATTCCCATAGTCAGATATGACTGAGGGAGCTATTATAAAGTGCTTGTATAATAAATATGTACACCATGACATCATCATCCACTCCCTGCTCTCTATGGAGCCTGGAGCCACCTCTGCTGTTGGTTCCTTGTGAGGAAACCTGCATGAAGCAGTCACCAGCTTTTGCAGTGATGGTCAATGTGTCAACTCCGCCAATGCCAGTCCCAAGCCCGGATGAAAAAGGAGGAGGGCGGCCTGCATGGAGGCCGTAAGGAGGCAGCCCCTCCACCATGCAAAGACACAACAGGCCAATCACCTGTTTGCTTTAAATCACGATTACTAGCAACACAAGAGAGAAAACTGGACTGATTCTAAAGGCGACGAACTGGAACGGACTACGGACTACGACTTATGGAACTTGGAACACAAGAAGTATAAATGGAAAGGAAGAGGAGCTGGTGGAAGAGATGAGGAAAGCAAAACTAGAAATCCTGGCTATAACGAAAACAAAGAAAAAAGGACAAGGAGTCATGGATCTCGATGGCAACACGCTGCTCTACAGTGGGTACCCATGTCTGAAAGAGCTAAAGGGGGCGTGGGTTGCATTGTGGTCCAAAATCAAAAAGATAGTATCAAGGGATGGAACTTTGTCTCGGAGCGCATTATGGTTGTTAAACTAAAAGAAGGAGAAACCATAGTCAACCTGGTCATAGTGTATGGGCCAAATGAGGATGAGAGAGCAGAGGTCAAGGAGGAATTCTTCGAGCTGCTTCAAAGGACAGTGGATGACTGCCTAGATGAAGTTATCATGCTCGGAGATTTTAATGCCAGAGTTGGAAATGACCATGCTAGATGGGGTGGAGTTATCGGAAGATATGGAGAAGATACTCTCAATGACAATGGAAAGCGACTCCTTAGAGTCTGCAGTGAGCAGAATCTGATCATTACAAACACAAAGTTCCCCCATAAGCGCATACATGCATACACTAGATGTGAACCAACAAAGAATGAGAAGTCAGTGATCGACTATGCCATTGTTCGGAGAAGCTCATTCAAATATGTCCGAGATGCTAGAGTCTGGAGGGGGCCAGAGATTGGAAGTGATCACTACCTGCTAACAATCAAAAGAACAACTGAAAGAGTTGCTCAGCCTAGGAACTGCCCAACATCACGCAAGAAACCAAGTAAACGAGCAGGAGAAATGAGCATTAGGACCTACAAGCTGAGAGAGCCAGAAATTAACACCAGATATCGGGGGCTTATTGCTGCAGCGGTGAGCAACACAGAAGAATGACCTGATGACTTGGAAACCCTCTGGATTAAATTCAAGGATATCATAAAGACAGCTGCTGCAGAAGCATGCGGTGAAGTCTGACTTGGGAACAAGAGAAAGAGGACACCTTGGTGGACAGAGGAAGTCAAAGAGAAAATAAGAGAGAAGAAAATGGCATGGAAACAATACTTAGGAGCTAAAAACACAACAGGACAAATGGAAAAATATAGAGAATATGTGACACTCAGAGCAGAAGCAAAGAACAAAGTGCTAGCAGCAAAACAGAAGTCCTGGGAAGAATTTGGAGAAAAGCTAGAAAAAGATGCACAAGAAAACCAGAAATTGTTCTATAAGACCCTAAAGAACATGAGGAAGGAAAAACAATGCCCTCTCAAATTTATAAAGGACAAGCAAGGCAAATTGCTTACTGCCCCGAAGGAAGTAATGGGAAGATGGAAAGAATATTTCTCAGAACTCCTGGATGGTGAGCATGGTGAAGCATCAGAAATGATAAACACTAGCACAGAAGAGAAAACCAATGATGGTGAAGATGACATAAAGATGGAAGAACTGAAGGCAGCACTGGAGAAAATCAAGATGGGCAAAGCAGCAGGGCATGATGGTATAACACCAGAAATGGTTAAGTACATGGGAGCATCAGGCGACCTATTACTCTTAAGGGTTTTACAGGCAGCGTGGTACAACAAGACCATACCATAGGATTGGGAGATTGCCATCATAACACCAATTTTCAAAAAGGGTGACAATCGACAGTGTGGAAACCATAGAGGCATATCCCTTCTCAGTGTCCCTGGTACAATCTACTCTAGAATCCTAGAGCAGAGACTCCGACGCCTAGCTGAGCCACAATTGGATGAGGTCCAGTGCGGATTCCGAGCAAACCGAAGTACTCAAGACCTAATCTTCACACTCAGACAGCTGAGTGAAAAGGCTCTTGAGTATAAGAGTGAGATGCATCTTTGTTTCATAGATCTGGAAAAGGCGTTTGACAGGGTCCCCTGGAGCAAACTTTGGGACTGTTTGGCAAGGAAGAATATTCCAGCACCTCTGATTCATGCTATACAGAGCTTCTACAAGTCTTGCAGAAATTATGTGAGGACAGCAAACCATAAGTCGGAAGAGTTCAGGACCACTACTGGTGTAAGACAAGGTGATATCCTATCACCTTACCTCTTCATACTCCTTATGGACGATGTCATCAAGGCATGTAAGGAGAGAACAAGAAAGTATTCAGTGGGGTACTGGAAGATGAGACAGGTCTATATTTCGGAGCTGGCATTTGCTGATGATGTTGCCCTGATTGCTAAATCAGAGGCACATATCCAATCCAACCTGCAAGTCTGGAAGGAAGAGCTGGAGAAGAGAGGGATGGTCATAAGCAGCTCTAAAACAAAATCCATGGTGATATCACGAGAAGAAAGAAAACATCAGATTAAGCTGGGAGAACAGGTCCTGGAGCAGGTCGACCACTTTAAATACCTCGGAGCTATTATAGACCGAAAGGGAGGCATCAAAGAAGAGTTGGCCACTCGAAAAGCAGCAGCTGGGAGACTTTTTCAGGCCATAAATCGAGGATTCCTCAGCAAGAGAGAGGTTGGTAAGAAAACGAAGATGGCTGTATACCGCTCCAACTATGTCCCAGTCTTGACATACGGATGCGAGTCATGGGCAATGACTACAACCCATAAAAGCCAGATCCAAACCTCAGAAATGAGGTATCTGAGGAAGGTGGTTGAAGTAACAAGAAGAGACATGGTACGCAACCAGACGATACGTCAAGGCCTTAAATCCTACCCCCTGCAGACCCAAGTAGAACAGTCCCAATTAAGATGGTTTGGCCATGTCTGCAGAATGGGAGAAGATCGGATACCACGACAAGCATGGGAAACAAAGAGCCAAGGATCCAGACCCCGAGGACGACCCAGAGTCCGCTGGGAGGACAACATTAGACAATCTTTGAAGGATCGAGGACTAGAATGGAACCAGGCCAGGAGGAAGACAGCCGATAGGATAGTCTGGCGCTCTCTCTTCCAAACCTCTACACCTCACGGTAGAAGGGGAACGACTAAGTAAGTAAGTAAGTAAGTCAATGTGTCAAGTTATTTGCAGTTCTCAGGTTGCTAGCCTCATATGCCACTGTACATCCACAACAAATTATACATGTCAAAATGCAAATATAAAATGATAAAAATGTACATACTACAACTTACCGCAAGTTTTTTTTTGTTAGGTTCTGAGTGCACTTGAAGTTGGATCTTAGAACTTAAGGCACAAAGTGATGTCTATTGGGTTACTATCTTCTAATTTTAGAATTCACTTCCAGTCCTATGGTCTGTCCTGTTTTTGAGTCCTGATAGTCTATGTTCTATGATTTCTTCTTGACAAAATTAGAAGTCAGTGAAGTAGTCTTCTGCCATCAATGGTACCTATACCTTGTAGCGGTATGGCAGCTTGCGTACCCTAATAATCCCCAGAGCTATGCCAGTGGGAGTTTTATTCCTGGTAGGTTCAACCAAGCTGGACAGGTCTGTGCGAGTTGGGGTCAGGCAAAAGCTGGTACCCTGGTCCTCCAGGTTGGGGGTTTTAGCACAGGGCCGACACCCCTGTCTATGTAAATAATCTTAAGCGGAACGGAAACAGCAGTAAATGCAAAAACTTTGATGCGGGAAGGACATCCGGAGTCTGAGGCTCGTATGACTGTCAGTGCCCCAATTGCAAAACACGAAACAATAATTGAATTCTGGAACATCAGAACCATGAATAAGGCAACGAACAAACGAACTTTATTTTCAAAGGATTGAGAATTGGGCAAGCAGGCTCGTCTGACATTCTGCCCTTCCTTTCTCTCACTTTTCATACTGAATTCATTTATTCTCATATGCATTTTACATATCAATTTCAAGGAATTCAACGTTGTAAAGTAAAATAAAATAGCACACTTATATTAACATTAACTACTTATAAGCATGACATAAAATATGTTGAAAAGTACAAACATCGTCATCAGAACCTACAGTTGATATTATAAGAAAAGATAATCCAATTAGGGAGGCATGTAATCATAACTCATAAAGTACCGGTATTTGAAAAGTCTACGATTGTATGAATAGGGACTGAGGTTGTTTCTTAGGTTATGTGGAAGACTATTCCAAAGATGAGCAGCCGAGTACGCTAAGCTTTTCTTGAATAAGTCAAGCCTAGGCTTGGGCATTTGCAATTTATTAAATCGTTGACTGCGTCTTTCATTGTATTTGAACATTGGCCACAGATGTGCTGGAGCATTATGTGACAGGATTTTGTGAACAAATTTAGCTTTGTTAAACAGAAGGCGCTTTCTTAAGGGCATTATTTGGAGATTTTTATATAGATCTACACACTGAGTTAGGCAGTTGTCAGAGACTAGACGCACTGCACGCTTTTGTAGTGAACGGAGTCTCTTTGTGTTGGACATTGAGCAACCATCCCAGATTGTGGAGAATAGTCAAGGTTTGCTTGTATGTGAGATATAGTGAACAATTTTCGTGCTTCTTCATCTAGGAAATGTTTGATTTTAGCTAACTGGTAAACTTTCTGTGCCGTTTGCTTGGTCAGTGCATGTACACCTGAGTTCCAATTTAGATGCTGGTCAACGACTATACCTAGAGTTTTATGTTCATTAACATTTTCAATTAGTGAGGTACCAATGGAGATCTGAAGTGTTGTTTTCTCTGAATTTTGTAATTTTTGTCTAGTTGATATTAACATGCATTTTGTTTTAATGATATTTATTAGCATGCGATTTCAGTTGCTCCACTTAATCAGATTATCTGTATCTTTTTGTAACGATAGTTCGAGTGTTACAACTTTTATCACTCATGTAAACAGTACAGTCGTCTGTAAACAGGTCACAGGAGGAGTACTTGATGTGTAGTGGAAGGTAATTAATGTATATGGAAAAAAGTAGAGGACCAAGTATAGAACCCTGAGGAACGCCGGTATTTATTACGGCTGGGTTTGAATAGGAGTTATTGTAAGAAACTACATGTTTTCTGTCTGACAGGAATGATTTAATTATTGTCACCAGTTGAAGGTTTACATTTGATGTTTCTAGTTTTCTAATTAAAATAGCGTGATGAAGGCAGGAAAACTGAGATAAATAAATAAATATTATACACATAAAGGTATGTTTCGTGATAAATAAAGAAGCAGAAAACTAGACAACAGAATAACAACAGAAGTGGGTGGCTTACCGGATAATCGAACCCAGGACCTTCCGAACGGCACCCCCGCCTAGCTACAGAAGCGAATCACACTATCCTCCCTGCCAGCTAGGCACCACTTAAATAGTGCTTCGAAGACATGGGTCACTAGCGCTATTCATAGGAAAACTGAAGCAGGTCACAATAGAGAAGAAATACAGATTACATACCCTGGGAATAAGTGAGAGCAGATGGACCGGGACGGGAAGAAAACAAACAGCAACAGGAGAAACAGTACTTTACTCCGGTAGAAAGGATGGTCAGCACAATGAAGGTGTAGCCATTATTTTACAGAAAGGAATAGAAAGGTCATTACTGGAATGGAAACCCATCAACAACAGACTGATACGAACATGACAGAGGGAGATTCACCAGCACCACAATAATACAATGCTATACACCAACAAATGACAGCGATGAAGAGGTCATAGACGAATTCTATCAACAGCTACGAAAGGAAGTAGAAACCGCACTTAGATACGACTTATCATAGTAATGGGAGACCTCAGTTGGAACACGCAATACATAATGAAAATGTAATGGGGAAATGTGGCAGCGGAACAGTAAATGAGAATGGGGATAAACTAATAAGCTTCTGCAGCATTACCAACTTGGTCATTGGAGAAACACTTTCCACACAAAGAAATCCACAAGTTAACATGGGAATCGCCAAACGGCCGGGACAGAAACCAGATAGACCACATTTTGATCAATGGTAGATGGAGGCATTTACTACAAGAAGTGAACGTAAGAAGAGGTGCAGATGTGGGAAGCGATCTCCACCTAGTAGTAGCAAGACGAAGGTGCAACTCGGAGCTGCTGGACCAATTGCAACTAAACAGAAAAGGTATAAAATCTACAAACTCAAGCTTTTGTGGTTGATAATAAGAGGCGATATCAAATAGCCAAGAAAAGACAGCGACTGATGATGTTGACCAGAAATTCAGCACCATTTCAACTATATATAAGGAAAGCAACGAATCATGCTTGAGATTCCAGGAAAGAAAGAGACAAGATTGGACAACACCGGAAACGTTAAACACCATAGCGAAGAGACAAGAAATGAAAAGAATGAAAATAGAAGCAAAGTCTCCCAGGTTAAAGGAAATATATAGCGAACAGTACAGTCAGCTGGAAGAGGAAGTAAAACATCTTCTTCTTCTTCTTGCGATCGCAACTTTGATGTTTACACCGTCAGACAAGTTCTCATGATGAATTCGACTGTTGTTTGAAGTTCCTCTTTAGCTCCATATAGCTTTGAGTTTAGTGTTGAGTCATTGGGCCAGTATATCTTTCTTAAGTATAGAAGGCACAGAGGACAATCCTGTAGAACATGCTCAGCAGTTTGTTCGTTTAATCCACATGTGCACAGTGGTGAAGCAGACAATCGTAGCTTGTGCATGTGTTTATTCAGTTTGTTATGCCCTGTCCTGAGGCGAAAAATAGTTATCTGTCCCTGCCGGTCAAGAGTGTGGTAGTCGTCTTTAGGTTGGTTCTGTTCTCTTCTGATAGTCTGGATAGCTCTCTTTTTCTCAAAGTATGTGACTTCATTATCTTCTTGTTCACATTCTCCTCCCTTTTTTGCAAGTTTATCTGCCTTTTCATTTCCGGGTACACCACAATGAGATGGTACCCACTGAAGTATGGTTCTCTTTTTGGCAGCTACCTTGTTCAGTTCATTTCTCAGATGCGGGAGTTTACCACCCATGAGAGCTTGCAGGACAGACAGTGCATCTGTGAGGATGACTACCTGGTGGCAGTCAGAGTTGGTGTTATAAATCATATTTGCAGCTTGCTCTAGAGCTTGAACCTCAGCTGTATAGTTGGAACAGAATTTACCAGTGGGAATGTGCCTAGTCTCATAGTGGTTGTCAGGATATGAGATAAAGATACCGGCACCTCCATTCCTAACATGTTGTCTTCATGGATAGGTCTTCTTGATGCTGTCTTTTAAGTCTTTTTCCCCGATGCACAAAGCTGCTACGCTTTAGACGTCCCAATGCCAGATCATCTAGTCTTGCCTTCATTGGGTGCGTTGGCATACTGTTGTACTTTTCCATCTGGATCATGCTTTTTGTGTCTCTTCTATGGGACAATGTCTGTAATCCAGCAGCCTTCTGCATCTCTGATATTGGTGAAGTTTTCATGGCTCCTGTAATGAGCCTGAGAGCTTGATTTTGCACCTTGTCCAAAGACTGCAGATGTGAGTTAGCAGCTGATGACCATGCTGCTGAGCCAAACTCTAAGTGTGGTCTTATTACTCCATTATAAATCTTCTTTAGAGTTCGTTCATTTGCTCCCCAGTTGGTACCTGCTAATTTTCTGAGTATGCCTAGTCGTCTTCGGGCCTTTCCTTCTGCATTTTCAATATGCTTATTCCATGTAAGCCTTTGATCAAATGTCACCCCAAGATAGGTGGGGTAGCTTTCTTCCTTGATCACGGTTGTCCCTAGGTGTATGTTAGCTGCTTTGTCCTTGGGGGCGAGGGAGAACAGTGTTGTGGAGGTTTTGTCTGTGTTTATTGTGATAAGCCATTTCTCTGCCCACGACACTAGCATGTCTGCTGCCCGCTGCATTCTATAGTTTGCTGTGGTGACGTTTTCATCAGCGCACCAGAGTACTAGGTCATCTGCATATAAGGCAGCTTTCGCTCCTGCGGGGAGATCTTTCACCATTTTCAGGTCATTGATGTAAACAAGGAAGAGTGTTGGGGAAATTACTCCTCCTTGAGGTACCCCATGATAGAGCAACACTTTTCTGCTCTGCAGACCGTCAAGAGTGACTCTAGTTCTCCTATTATGCAAGTATGACTGGATCCATTTCATCATGTTGCCTTGGATTCCACTTCTCCTAAGTTTTGCAATAAGGCCATCTTTCCACACCTTGTCAAAGGCCTGCTTGAAGTCAACCCAGATCGTTAGGACCTTTTTCTTCTCCTGGAAGGCATCTTCTACTGCTTGAGACAAGTAAGTAACTTGGTCTTCTATACTGTAGCATTCTCTAAATCCAGCTTGTTCCGGCACCAGGATCTGCTCAGACTCTAAATACCATTTCAATCTGTGGTTGACTATTCGCTCCATAGTCTTCCCAACACAGCTTGTGAGACTGATTGGCCGGTAACTTGCAGCCTCGGTCTTACATTTCCCTTTCTTTAGTATAGGTATTGTGATGGCTTCTCTCCATACTTGGGGTACCGTTCCTTTCAACCAGCTGTGGTTGAATATCTCAAGCAGTTTTGTCTTTGCTGCTGAGCTCAAATTTACTAGCATTTCGTTGCTGATTTTGTCTCGGCCGGGTGACTTTTGGAACTTAAGCTTGGAAATAGCGCTCTGTAGTTCTCCTAGTGTGATGGGTTCCCTCATTGGGGCAGGAGTATCTGTCTGTCCCATGGTTGCCAGTATTTCTTTTCTTATCTCTCTCTGATGGTCTATGTTAATGGGTAAGTTGCTTTCTGAACTGTATCTTCTAGCAAACAGGTCTGCAGCTTGTTTTCCTCTGAGAATTTTGCCATCTTTATCCAATGTGATTGTCGGCCTAGGCGAGGAACATTCTTCATTTAGAGATTTAACTAATCTCCAAAGTTTCTTGCTGTCTTTCTCAAGGTTCAGTGCTGCCGTTTTATTTCTCCAGCTTTTCCGTTTTTCTTCTAGTTTTGTTCTCTGAAACTCTGCTACAGCCTTTTTCCATTTGTTACGAGTTTTAAGTGAAGGCTGAGTCTCTAAGTCCTTTCTAGCTTTGCCCATAGCGTCCTGGCGTTCTTGGAGTGTGCTGGACCAACATGGTGTGTAGTTACCTCGGAATCCATTGGGAATGGGTTTTTTTTTGCAGCTTGAAGTGTGCATCTGTTGAAGTCTTTTACCATTTCACAAATGTCTCGGTTTAGCACCTTGGGGTCTGACAGCAGCGTATTCACCCGATGCCTGAATAAACCCCAGTTGACTTTTTGTAATTCCATCTTGTAATGGCTGGGCCTGTATTGAGAGTTAGACTCTGGACAGTAAGAAAGATTGGGAGATGGTCGCTTCCCCCTAGTTGGTCTCCTACTTCTCTACTAATAGATCCAGCTATATCTGGGGTGGCGAAGGCAAGATCTGGTGTTGAAGTTGTGTGCCATCCTCTGGAGTAGAAGGTAGGAGTATCTGTGGCATTATTGACTAGGATTAGGGAGTGATCATCTTGCCATGTTTCAACCTCTTCACCTCTGTAATCTAGATGGTTATAGCCCCAGCTCTGGGAGTGGCTATTAAAGTCTCCAACTGCTATAAAGTTGGTGGCTGGTACCTGTATAGAGCTGAGACTCAGGGGTTTGTTGTTTGGACAGTAATAGTTCAGGAGTTCTATTTCCATCTTGTCTACCTTTATCTGCAACAGCTGATATTCTGCTCCATCCATGTAGGTTTTCCTTTCGTGTGCATGAATGTTATTCCTTACAAGAGTAAGTACTCCTCCTTTTCGTCTATCTTGTCTGTCGGATCTGAAGCATTGATATCCCCTTATTTTAAAGGTTTGATCTGCTTTCAAGTGAGTCTCTTGGATACAGCAAACACTGACTTGCTTCTCATACAAGATGTTTTCCAGCTCTGTCTTTTTTGCTGTATCCAGCCTGCTTGCTGTTCACTCCCTCTGCATTCCAGTGCATCATGACAAGTGGCACTCTGGGTTTCTCTTTTTCTGTTTTGTTTCGGTCAGTAGTTCTCCTCCGCCGTTTGCTGACTCCACAAGACGGTCTAGAGGGTCCTCCAGTAGCTGAGGGTGGGCTCTGTCGAGGCTCAGAGCCCGGCACTGCACCTGCCTGGTGTTGCTCCACAGGGCGAGCACCAGTACGAGATTTATTTGACGGTGTACTCATCCATAGAAAAAAGCGAGTTGCATGATACTGTGGTTTCCGGTGCGCCTTCTGGCCCAGTATCTACGACTTTAGCACCTCTTCAACGGGAGAGTGGGCTCATCCCTAGTAAAACATCAAACCCGAGCCAACAGAAGAAAATTTCTGGATGATCTTGCAAGACAGACAGAAGAGGCAGCACTGAGAAATGAACACAGCACAGTATATAAAATAACTAAAACTATCAGCGGAAAACGGGGTGCAAACAATATTACGTTAGTAAGAGACAAGCAAGGAAATCGTATCACCACAGCACAGGCGCAGGAAACAAGATGGGCAGAGCATTTCAGAGAAACACTGAATAAGGAACCAGTGACGCAGTTGAAAGTTCCAAAGGCTGAAAATGATCTAGACGTACCAGTAAATACAGACATTCCACGAAGAGAAGAAATCGTCACATCTATCAAAGGGTTAAAGAATGGAACAGCTCCTGGTAATGACAATTTAAATGCTGAGTAATTCAAGACAGATCCTGAACTAGCAGCAGAACTTTTAGAACCATTATTTGCACAAGTCTGGAAAACAGAGACAACACCAACAGAGTGGCGTAAAGGAATAAGTGTCAAACTGCTCAAGGTTGGTGACCTTGCGGAATGGCAGAGACAGCTATACATTAACTTTCTTGATTTTTAAAAGGCTTTTGACAGTATACACAGGGGCAAGCTATGGAAAATACTTATGGGATTCCCAGCTGCATTGTTTCCATCATAAAAAGCCTCTATGCTAACTTTACATGCAGTGTTGGGTTGAACAATCTTACTTTTGATGTGAAGAACGAACGAACGAACGAACAAACTTTATTTTCAAAGGTTTAAGAATTGGGCACGCAGGCCCGTCTTACATTCTGCCCTTCCTCTCTCTGTCATCTTGCATACTGTATCCTTTCAATCGCACATGTATATTGAGCATTATTTAAGGATACAACATTATCAAGGTAAAATAATAGCATACATTTGTAATATCTAGTCATAATCAAATTTAAGTATGTTAAAAAAATTTATTTAAAAAATAATAATAATAAATAAACAATAAAACATTAAAGAAAGTACCGGTAATGAAAAAAAACAACAACAAACAAACAAAATCTAAACCATTCATACAGTAAATTAGAAATCACTTGAAACATGATCAGATTATGGTGGCATATAATAAGAACTCGTGAAATATAGGAAATCTGCTTGTGGTGAAGTGGGATGTTATAAATACTTATAGGGAACTTAGTGTACTGACTGAGATCAGCTGTGAAGGTATCTATATCTATTAAGAGTAGTGTATTATAGATAACCTTACTTGCTACCACATATCTATATATCTCAGTCAGAATTATTCTGGAATAGTGTGCTGCTACGTTATGTGTCTAGGGTATGTGTATGATGAAGTGTAAGTCACAACAACAGACAGATAAACAATTTAATTTAATCCACTACTCTTGACAACACTGTGACACTCACATACATATAACACTCTACAAAGATATCTTAAAAGAGTCACTGATAAACTTTCGAATAACAATATGTATTCATTACTGGCATGAATGAATATGTGTCCTGATTCAACTACAAGGGAACCAGGAATCACAATCAATTTAAATTACAAGTTATGTACAGAATGTATTTAATATGAATATTGTAGTGACATATATTATTACAAATGTTCTATGTGTGTCAGTTGTGTGGTAGTAAAATGAGGTAATACTGGTTTTGTTTTGTTCAAGCTCTGTTGGTATTTGTCATCATGACTTCAATAGTTTGTCTTTAGGGACCAGTATTGGAGATGTTCACAGTTCCTGATTTTAAGACAAGTAAATTCCCCTCTTAATGTTAATTTTTAAAAGTCAGTTCAAGATGAGGGGACATAATGTTGAGCTCAGCTGGCCAATTCGCTTATCTGGCGTGATGGCGGCAGGAAAGGACTCCTCTGCTCGAATTCTCCTCTGGGCTCAGGAGACACCTCACTGATAGCTAAAAAGACCAAGGAGTATGCTGTCCGACTCTGGATTCAGCAAAGCTCTGACTAGGTGCTGCTCAGTACCATCAAGACCACTGTCCCTGAAATCAAGAAGGATGTACCTTCTACTTCATAACTAATTTATATTTTCTTTTTACACTGATCACAATACATCACAAACATTGCGTTCAGAGCGTTAGGCCAACAGTCAGCTTCATCTGAAATACTTTATACCAGTATTACCCTTCTTAATGGTTACTACGCCTCTGCACTTCCAGCATTATTTCTGTCTAGTCAATCATCCAGGTGTCAGTGTACTATTTGGCCATTCCATGCCGTTTTACTTCTCTCCGACACCCTCTGTTCAGGCTGGAGCATTACAGGCTTTACCTCACGTTGGCCACTGAACTACACATATATATATACAGGCATAAATCAACAATTCACATTCAATTTTCATTAAAAGATATTGAATGGTTCAAGCTTACCACAATTCATACGAATAACACAGATACGTTGATTAGCAATGAATTCTGGCACAAACTGGCACAAATTTCCATCTGCCTATGTTCCAGGCTTTTATTGAGCAAAATATATGCTGGCTTCAACGCACTGATGCTTTATCAAGCTATTTTAAACAAGTGGTTTCGAACTAACGCTCCCAAGTGTGTATATCAGCGAGTCTGACCAATGAGCCCCGTTTCGACAAGTGTTTGAAAAAATGTTACCTTTTCCCGTTTCCCCTAACAACCAAGATAGTATTTATAGCCCGACCAATCGTGGTTAGGCTTTCATTTGTTGCGCTCCAATCAATTTGGAGTTTACATGGTAGGCTATTTCTGTAACGTAAATTTTTTTTCAAACACGTTAAAAAAAATCTTATGAGCAGAAATGATTTTATGCTGTCAGGCACCCCCAATATTTTATTTTGGGTATAATTTATTAATTCCTGGACTATTTGCGTAACGTTTTACATATTATTTGTCAGCAAGCCCTAAGGAACCCAAAAATACAAATTTAAAGGAGCTACGTGGCTGCGTTCAAAATATGCAATTTCTTCTACCTCCTGTTTCGAAGATGTGCTGTCTGGGTACTGTTATGTTTCAACCGTAAACCCATCTAATGTTATCTTTTCTAATAAGAGTTTTTTATGATTTATAAACCTAACTCTGGGAAAGGGTAGTGTATTTTATCACTGTCCGTCTGAAAAAAAATTAGTGCATGTAGACTTACACGCGTGATAGTAGCATTTGTGTATCGCGCGACGCGTGTTTAATGTTCGGCTTTCTGCCTCTCCCTTCTCGCTATCCTTTTGTCCATCTGTTCGTTCGTTTTGGTAACGTAATGTAGAAAAAGACATGAATGGAATTTAAAATTTAGGTCATTACGCAGTCTGCCTCTTAATGTTTTTCCAAGAAATACAGCACACGTTTCATTGAAGAAAGCGGGTATAATACAGTAAGCTTTTACTATCAACGTGAAAGCGTTACAATTTGCAGACGAAGCAGAAAACAAGGGGGATTTCGAGTACATTCCTTGTGACAGCACTGTCATTTTACCATTGCTCTTCTCTTTATTAATTTTATTTGTTAGGCTTCATATTTACCTAATAATTTATATATGTGGATTAGAATATTTCATGACACCTCCCCTCTTAAAACAGACATTATATGTCAGTCCTTTATTCTATATACACATATAGAAATTTATTATTATTTCTGGGGTTTACGGTGATTCTCATCACACGGATGGCGGCTTAAAAAATCCGCTCCCAGATTGGTTTTTCCAGATATATATTCAATGCTAAAATTATATGGAGCCAGAAGCAAAGACCATCGGAGTAACCTAGAGTTCTCATGCTTAGCCTGTGCTAAAAACGATAAAGGTTTGTGGTCAGTTTGCAACTTAAATGCCTTCCCATATAGATAAATATTGAATTTCTTTATTGCCCATATTACTGCAAGACATTCTTTTTCGCTAGTTGAGTAGTTGATTTCAGCTTTATTCAACTTTCTGCTAGCATATGCCACTGGGCTTAATTCCCCATCCAATGCATCTGATTTATGTAGTAGAGTTGCACCTAACCCAATATTACTTGCATCCGTCCTTACTATGAATTCTTGACTTAAGTCAGGTAATTTCAAAATGGGTTTACTTGTGAGCTTTTCCTTCAATTCTTGGTAAGTCATTTCACATTGTGGTGTCCATGTAATGCGATCTGGAAGTCCTTTACGTGTCAATTCCGTTAAAGGTGCACATATGGAATTAAAGTTTTTGATATACTTCTGGTAGAAACCACATAATGAGACAAAGGATCTCACGTCCTTCTTGGTTTGTGGTCTCGGGGCTTTCTGTAGTTTCTCTAAATTCTTTGGGTCAGGGGTCATGTTTCCCTGATAAACTGTGTGTCCCAAAAAATTCCAATTCTTTACATCCAACGCAACATTTGGTTGGTCGGGCTGTTAAATTTGCCTCCCTAAGTCGATCAAACAGCATGTTCAGAGAGTCAATGTGTTCCTCAAATGTTTCTGTTGCTATAAGGATATCATCCATAAAATTTGTTATACAGGGATTATTCAGAGGATCCAATAATTTTCTCATCATTCTAGAGAAGACACTAGGCGCATTCTTCAATCCAAATGGCAATCTATTAAACTCATAGTGTCCTTCTGAGGTACTAAAAGCTAGGTATGGTCTAACCTCAGGCTTTACTGGAATCTGATAGTATCCTTTACTCAGATCCACTTTTGAGAAATATTTAGCTTTATTTAGTCTGGCAAACAGCTGATTTGTATCCGGCAATGGATCCACCTGTCCTTCTGTAATAGCATTCAGTCTCCTGTAATCTATACAGAGTCTATGTTCTCCAGAGGGCTTCCTTAAGAGTACAACACCGGAACTATACGAAGACTCACTGTGCGAAATAATTCCTTCCTTCAATAGATAGTCTATCTCTTCCTTCAAAGCTTTTTCCTTAGCAAACGGAATCGAATATGGTTTCATACAGACAGGTGTGGAGTCTATGAGTTTCATATCATATTCCAATAGGTTTGTATGCCCTGGTCGGTCTGTTAACACCTCTGCATGATTATTTAGAACCTGTTGCACTCTCTCTTTCTGAGTTTTCGTTAAATGTGTACTGATTTTCACCTGTGCTGCTGTCTCACAGGGGTGTAATGGATATTCAAATGATGAAAGTGGTTCCTTTTTCATCTCCATGGCGATGGACAAGGTCAACAAGTGTGTCTCTTCCTGATGTTCTCTTTCCAAATATTTCTTCAGGAGATTCACATGATAGATTTTTTCTTTCCCCTTCTTATCTATCTTATAATTTGTTCTAGACACCTTCTCTAAAACTGTATATGGACCCTGCCATCCAATTTGTAACTTATTCTGACTCCCGGGCAAAAGAAGCAGTACTTTCTCTCCCACAGCCAAATTTCTGTCTTTCGCCTTCCTGTTATAATAGGCAGCATGTTTCTTCCTGGCTTGTTTCAATTTTTCATTGGCAAGTTTCCAGCCAGTTTTTAACCGAGTGGTCAGCTCATTCACATATTGGTATGAAGATGTAATGTTTTCCTCTGCCTTTTCATCAGTCCACGTTCTTAACAAAGCTACATATGGACCTTTAATTGTGTGGACCTATTTGCCCATGCACCGGTATGGTCTCTTCCACTCGAAGCTTTATAGTGATGATTTTTCCTCCCAGAATTATCATTCACAAAACGACCGCTACCAATTTTTCTTTTGGGGCTTTCTCCCCCCTTAAAATTCTTGATGAGAGATTTCCTCTCTACATCTTCTTCCTCCAGTTTGTTTAAGTCCGATTGAGGGATTTTCGGCTTATCCTGGGGTAAGACATCTTTTTGCACTCTCCGCATAGTGGCCATTGTAAAACAGTTAAGTGAAGCTTGTCCGTGAAAAGGGGCTTCCCATTCCATTTGGTCCACTTTATCAAATCTATATTTCTTTATTATCAGGCCTAATTTTGCCCCGGGGCGTGTCCAGGTCCTGATCCATGTTCCCACTTGTGGGTGTTCCCTCATGTGCTATGCTACACCTTTCTACAAAATTCTCAATGTCCCATCTTGCTTTGGGCCAATAATAATTGTGAGCCACCTTTTGAATGATGGTACCTATCTTCTCATGGTCCCCATCTGGTTTCACATGTAGGCTCCTTATTAAGTCTGTCCTATATCTTTTTGGAAGAACCAGCTGTCCGTGACCATTGGATCTAGCTCCAGTCTTCCTATACATCAACTTGTTTTTTCATGTAAAAATCTCCCTTGCCTGGAGTTGTATGACAAGTTGACAATTTTCTGAAACAAGGCTTGAGTGTTTTATCCCCAGCCTGTGCCTTCCTCATCTCTTCTGGAGTGGTATCTAACATAATATCCTCCTCCTGTCTTGAGGTCGACCTGACCTGAAGGGTTGCCATATACACAGGTTTCCTTCTGCAACGGTCAGTGTCATGATTGTCCATCTGACAATTCTTACACCACCTTTTTCCTTGGTTGAAAGATTTTCTTTCATTATATTTCCTTTCATCGAATTGTGGGAATTTATTTTTATTTTCATACCGTGGCCTATCAAATTGGTGCTTACCTTTATTTTGATCCCTAGGATCAAATTTATTAAAGTTCTGTGGTGCCCTAAAGTTATCCACCTGTTTCTTTTTATTACCTGTTACCTCTGCTTGAGCTGCTTGATACCTTTCAGCAACATTTAGCAACTCACCCAGCCTCTCTGCACCTTGTTCCATGAGAAACTTTCTCAGGTCTGGAGCCATGGACTCTCTTAGTTGCTCTATAAGGACCATTTCCTTAAGATCTTGGGTTTTCCCCAGAGAAGTCCATTTCTCCAAGTATCTAAATTTTTTCCTATAAAATTCTGCATTCTTTTCATACCTTAACAAAAGAGCATGCTTTAGCATGTCATAATTTTCCTGATCACCTCTGCTCATTTTTGCAAAAACTTCATAAGCTGCCCCACGAAGTCCCTGAGATAACTTTAAGCTCCACCTTTCTCTCTCTAACCCATATGTGGTAGCTAATAGTTCATACCTATTTATATAGCTCTCAATATCATCGTCTTTCTCAACAAAATGATCTAAAAATTTCTTTTCTCTTCTTCTTTCGTGCAGCTAATGTTTGCTTTCTCTCGTCTTAGATGCTCTTATATGAGCTAAGATTGTCTTCATCTTCTCTTTTATCGTCTTTGCGTAGATTGCATTTATAATTGTCGCACTGTTGGTTGTACTGCAGATGTATATTTTCTTCGTCATTCACGAGGTATTCTGCAGCTTGTCAGTCGGTCCTAGGACTATCCTTTGCGGTAGCTCGTTGGCAGCTGCATGCTATTGGCTTTATAACATCGATACCTATACGCTGTGGCAGCTGAACGCAGAGTATTTTTTGGTTCGGCGGTATGGCCGGTCAGGAAGAGTTCACGGAGGAGGGCGGAGGAGGGGGAGTTGCGGAGGGAGGAGCGGGATTGTTTGGGGGATATGGAGGTGGGTTGTGGTTACAGTACGGGAAATGCGTTGAAGTTTAGCGGTGGATGGCGGATCGATTGATGTGCGTATTGGGGAATGGGACGCTGTGGAGTGGCTGGGTTTGGGGGGTGTTGGGGTACATTTTGGATTGGGGTTGTGGTGGAGTTTGGGTATATGGTCGGGTGGTTAGTTTTTAGTCAAAGGATATGTTATGGTTGGATATTTGATGTGATTTAAATATTTTAATAGTTAAGATTAATATCAAAGGGAGATATTGGTGATGAAGTGGGATGTTATTATATTGGGATTGTGTAGACGGATTATTGTGGTATAAATTATTATTTATTAATGTTAGTGTGTTGAAAATTTAATGTATTATAAAAAATATTAAGGTTATTTTTTTTTTTTATATTTTATAATATGTTATTTTTTATATATTTTATTTAGGATCATACCACTCTACCAGATACACAAAATCATATTAAAACCTCAAAAAAAACAAAAAATATAAAAAATAAACAAACCACCAAA